>CM017762.1:40196192-40352519 GCA_008009225.1 Acer yangbiense
GAAAGGTCTAGAGTGATTCTGCGGTTATGATTGGTAGCCATCGACCACTGTTTGAAACCGTCGATCATACCTGATTGATTTATTTCTCAGGTTTGATTCCGCGGTTGGTTTGGCGGTTTCGAAACCGCCGTTGTTCCCCTGTTCTTCTCGGGTTCAATTTGGCGATTGTAAACAGCGACCTGGCCGCCGAATGAAACCGTCGATCGTGCGTTTTCTGGGGCAAACTTGTCTTTTCACATGCTCTGTTTTTCATGCCTATAAATATCTCACTTTCTCTTGTTCTGAATATGACTCTTTGATTATCAAGAACCCTATATTTTAAAGAGAGATTTTGAGAGAAAAAGCAACCAAGTTTGCTCATTTAAACACTCAAATACATTCCTTTGTGCATCAAAGTTCATCTTGCATTCATCCATGAATGGGTTTGCATCATCACAACTTGCTTGGTAAGATTTTGATTAAGTTCATCTCATTTTAGTATTTTTACTATCAAGCTATTCTCTTTTAATTTACTTGTATGTTTTTTATCATATGATAAATACAAGAATAGAGAATTAATTGTGATGAATTGATTGAGTGTTGCATTGTGATAGCTAATTAGGTGTTTGATTAATCTTGATTAGCTAAGCTATTTGAAATGTCGTTTAGCAATTGATATCTAGGGTTGATTTAATTGATTATATCATCATCCTAGATAAACATCTAAGGTTACCTAGCCTTTTTTGTTATTTGAATATTTATACATATTCATATAGGTTGCATAATCTCTTCATTGAGAATTAAGTCTTGAGGCTAAGATTGCTTAGGCCTCAAGCAATTGGACTAAAGCCACTTTTAAAGGCCCCGAGTGGTAGAAGTGGGGGGTTATTGGCTGGAGTGTTAGACGAGGTCTACATAGGTTGTAAACTCCATTTCAATTAGTGGATTTCGAGGTTCGAGTGTGGCGCACTAAATAGCCCGTGGTTTTTCCCAGTGGTTGGGTTTCCACGTATACATCAAGTGTTATTTAAATTCCGCACTATATTACACTTGCTTGTATTTTTGACTAGTATGGGCATTTTCGTAATATTGACTTGCATACGAAAATTGGGTAATAAAGCTTAAAATCTATTCACCCCCCCTCTAGATATATATCGAACACACCGTTAATTTGTTTCAGAGGGTATCTTTATTGGCTATGCCTTGAATAGTAGAGCCTATAGAGTTTTCAACTTGAAGACTCGAACCGTTATGGAATTATCCAATGTTATCATTGATGATACAAGGCTCAAGTCTAATGACCATGAGGAGGAGGATATTTTAGATAATGACTCTCCTTTGGAGAGGGTTGTGGAGACTCCCAATGTTGGGATGTCCAATGGTAATAATGAGGACACACAACCTCTTACTAGAGTTCCTCTCTTGGACTCTAATGAACCCGCTCCATGGGTTAGAAGACTCCATAACAAAGAGGATGTTATTGGAGATGTAAATGAGGGTGTTAGGACTAGACGTCAAATAGCTAATCTAATTAGCTACACATGCTACACCTCTCAAATTGAACCCAAAAAGTTTGATGATGCCTTAAATGATGAGTTTTGGGTTCTTGCCATGCAAGAAGAGCTAAACCAATTCGAAAGGAATGAGGTTTGGACTCTAGTTCCTAGGCCTAAAAGCACACATGTTATAGGCACTAAATGGATTTATAGGAACAAATCCGATGAGGATGGCAACATAGTGCGGAACAAGGCTAGACTTGTAGCACAAGGGTACTCTCAAATTGAGGGTATCGACTTTGAGGAGACTTTTGCTCCCGTTGCCCATCTAGAGTCCATTAGGCTTCTCTTGTCCATCTCTTGTGTGCACAAGTTCAAATTGCACCAAATGGACGTCAAGAGTGCCTTCCTCAATGGCTTCTTGCAAGAGGAAGTGTTTGTTGAACAACCCAAGGGGTTTGTGGATGCACACCACCCCAACCATGTCTATCGCCTCAAAAAGGCACTATATGGGTTGAAACAAGCACTGAGGGCTTGGTATGAGCGCCTCACTCAATTTCTTGTTGACAATGACTACACAAGAGGTAGTGTTGACAAAACCTTGTTCATCAAGAGAAACAAAGATGAGTTATTTATAGCTCAAATCTATGTTGATGACATTGTATTTGGCTCAACCAACAACACCAAAGTTCAACAATTTGTTGATGTCATGTCTCATGAATTTGAGATGAGTCTTATTGGTGAGCTTAGTTACTTCCTAGGTTTGCAAATTAAGCAAATGAATGATGGGATTTTTATAACCCAAGCCAAATATGCTAAAAACCTAGTGAAGAAGTTTGGTCTTGAAAATGCCAAACATTGTGATACACCCATGAGTACCACTTTGAAGCTTAGTAAGGATGCAAGTGGAAAAAGTGTGGAACAAACTTTATATTGGGGCATGATAGGTAGCTTGCTTTATTTGACCGAAAGTAGGCCCCGATATATCTTTTAGTGTGGGTGTGTGTGCTAGGTATCAAGCGGATCCTAAGGAGTCCCATCTCTCTTCCGTAAAGAAAATCATTTGCTATGTGAATGGGACTTCCAACTATGGGATTTGGTACTCTTTTGACACTAATGCTAGTCTTGTAGGCTTTAGTGATGCGGATTGGGCAGGAAATTATGATGATAGAAAGAGCACATCGGGCGGTTGCTTCTTTCTAGGCAATAACTTGGTGTCTTGGTTTTGCAAGAAGCAAAACTCGATTTCCTTGTCCACGGCAGAGGCCGAGTACATAGCCGCGGAGAGTGGATGCACACAACTCCTATGGATGAAGCAAATGCTAGTAGACTACGGATTCAACCAAGGTACACTTATTCTCTTTTGTGATAACATGAGTGCCATTAATATTTCCAAGAATCTGGTACAACATTCTAGAACTAAGCATATTGACATCCGCCATCATTTCATTAGAGAGCTTGTTGAAAATAAATGTATAGTACTTAAACATGTAGGTACTAATGATCAACTTGCGGACCTATTTACTAAACCCCTTGATTCTACTCGATTTAAAACACTAAGTAGATCTATTGGGATATGTCTTGTGGAGTGATGTAATTTGTATTTGACCCCATATGGGGAACTCAAGCAAAGAGAGCTATTTTGCATTCTTGTAACTTGCAAAAAATTTGAAATAACTTATGCCTTTTCTTTTAATTGCTTGAGTAAGCTTGGTTGCACATATGTATATATGTTTTTCAATTCAATAAGTGTGAACCTTGCTTGTTTACAATCTATGTCATATTTATGTTCAAACATGCATTTTTGGACTAGGAGATGTACATAGGAAGTATGCTTTGAATGACCTATAATTATCTCCATGACATGATGATTCTTTTATAACATGCTAATGTCAAATGAAAAAGCATGAATTGATGATTGCTTTCTTAAATGCAAAACTTGTGTGAAAAAGACTTATGAGACTCAAAATGAATAAAAGATTGTGTATCCGTTCAAAGGATCTAATCAATCCAAATGTCTCTCTTTCTTTATTTGTTGAACATGGCTACTATCATACAGATATCTTATCCGGAAAAATCAAATAGGGTGCAAAGTCGCTCATGCCATGTTTCGCTTATAAAGTTGGATATAGTTGCTTTTAAATTAAAATCAATGAAATTTCTATCTCTTTGCTTTTCTCATGACAATGGTGAAATTGGTTTGAATTCTTATTAGAAACCTTTGTTATTTGCTTTGCCAAATACCATTGTATTTTGGACTTGAATGCTACATGTCTTGTATGCAAAACATGTTTGATTCACACATTTTCTTCAAATAAATCTCCTTGTTTCTCTTCAATTAATTGGGATGCATAAAGTGACTTATATTATTATGCAAATTTCTTGCATGCTACTATCTTTATTTGCTAAGAGTAACCCGGTTGGGGACTACTCATTTGCCTATATCATGACAAAAAGGGGGAGTAGGATATGGTAAAGGGAGTTGCAAATTGTAGTAGCAATTGTGCATGTTGGGGAGAATATTCATTGAGGGGGAGTAACCCGTTGAGGGGGAGCATTGCATACACATACATTGCATAATGTTGTGCCAAATCTCTTAAAATGCAAATTCTTGTGTTTTGTACTCACTTGATTAATCTCACATGTTTTATTTGGAAAGTATAGAAACCTTATCTTGCAGGTTTGATTGTTCTACAAGAGATTGATGCCTTGAAGATTTTATTCTTTAAATATCTATGTGTAATGTAGAAGATCTATTTGTCCCGTAGTTTCTATTTTTTTTTTAGGAATCAATGTGAGTGGTGGTTTTGTCACGAAATTGCCAAAGGGGGAGATTGTAAGGTTCCCATTTGTTGATTGGCTTATTTCGTGGACAAACCACATGTTGGGGTTTATTGTGTAAGGGTAGTTTAGGTGAGTGAGGTTCAAGCTCAAAGGCCCTTTCAAGACCTTAAGGGACAAGCACGCCAAAGGTATAATCTCTAGTGCTTAGTTTTTCTTTGAAGAGATTTAGTTAGCACACATACACTTAGCATACTTGTACTTGTGTGTATTCTTTTCACATGACACATTTCACTCTTGCACTTTGTTTGATGTATCTTGTTGTGTTTGTGTGTTATGTAATCCGTTTCCCGAATATGTTCGGAAACGTCCGCGCTTGCACGAATGTGTACTTTGTTTTGCGCGAAGACTACTTAAGGGGAATGCTCTTGGCTTCTCCTTTAGATTCACCATTACTGGTGAATCAGTGGTTTGATCAGCAGCCTGGCCGCCGAATTGAAACCGCCGTTTCAGTTCAGAAAGGTTTGGAGTGATTCTGCGGTTACGATCGGTGGCCCCCGACCGCCGTTCGAAACCGCCGATCATACCTGATTGATTTTATTTCTCAGGTTTGATTCTGCGGTTAGTTTGGCGGTTTCGAAACCGCCGATTGAAACCGCCGTTGTTCCCCTGCTTTTCTCGGGAGCCATTCGGCGGTTGTAAACGGCGGCCTGGCCGCCGAATGAAACTGCCAATCGTGCGTTTTCAGGGGCAAACTTGTCTTTTCACGGGCAAACTTGTCTTTTCACATGCTCTATTTTTCATGCCTATAAATACATCACTTTCTCTTGTTCTGAGTGTGACTCTTTAATCATCAAGAACCCTACTTTTAAAAGAGAGATTTTTAAGAGAGAAAACAACCAAGTTTGCTCATTTCAACACTCAAACCAAAATTCATTTGCATCAAAGTTCATCTAGCATTCTCTAGCATATCTAGGATGCTTGCTTGCATGAGTCTTTCATCATCACACTTGCTTTGGTAAGTTTTTCACTATTATCATATATAATTAGTGTTTTATTTATTATGGCATCTCTTTTGTTACTTGATTGTTCTTAGATTGAATTCTAATATTTAAGATAGAGATTGTTGTGTTGATTTGATTGAGTGTTGTTTTGTGATAGCTAATTAGGCTTTTGCTTAATCTTAATTAGCTAAGTTATTTGACATGTCATTTAGTTTTAATATCTAGGATTGTTCTAATTGCAAATTCATCATCTTAGTTAAGCATATAGGGTTTCCATTGCTCTATGTTGCATTTGGATATTCATATATTCACTTAGGGTGTTAATCTCTTCTTAGAGAATTAAGTCTTGTGTTGTGACCGGGATTATGTTGCTTAATTCGCAAGCAATCGGACTAGGTTCACTTATACAGGGATTAGGTAGGTGTGTGATTACTTCCGGGATTAGGTTCTAATTTCCATCACTTAGTGGATTCGAGGTTTGGGTGTGGCTCACTTATTAGCCCTTGGTTTTTCCCGTGAGGGTTTCCACGTAAAAAATCAAGTGTTATTTAATTTCCGCATTTTATACTTGATTTATTGTTTTATCTAGTTAGGGGTATTTTCATAATATTGACCTCACACGAAAAATTGGGTAATACGTTTAAAATCTATTCCCCCCCCCCCCCCCCCCCCCCCCCTCTAGATAGTATTTTACACACCATGTAATATTTGTTTCAATAGGGAAAGGTGAAATTCCCTTAAGCAATATAGTGTAATATATACCTACGGGGGGAGGGGGGGTGTGGTGAATAGGTATAGGCTCAAATTCTTCCAAAATACTTTTTCTCAATACAATAATGAAGTGCACACTTGATGTGTCTAATAAAATGATTTGTTTTAATCAACACAAGCGGGAAATAATATACAAGTGATGCAATCAATATATGATATGGAAGATAGTGAAACATAAAGCGAAATGTGACACAAGTATTTTTACATGGTAAAACCTCCTAAGAGGAAATATCCACGGGTTGATACCACAACCACCGGCAAGCAATTCACTATGAATAAGAAGAGATACACACTCAATACAGTCAACTTCTAGTCTACCTTCAAGGTCAAGTGAATCACTTTCCCTACTCCTTATCTAAAGTGTGTCCTACACTTCTAGAGAGCAACTCTCTATCCAAGACTCTCAAGCCTCTAGAAAGATTTCCTTACTTAGCTATCTAGATCATAAAGATCCTAGTCAAGCTTCCCCAGCTCAACCATTTGGAGTACCACACTCCTAGCTAAGACTTTTACTTGGCTATCCGGAACACTTTCCTAGCCAAGTCTTCTTACTCAAATTAAAGTTTCACTCACTTTAACAAGAGACTTCAACCTTTCTACAAGGCAATGATCTAAGTGATGCAAATGATGCAAACACAATCAAATAAAGCAAGATGATCAATCAAGCTCTATGAATATGCTTAGTGATAATATAGAATAAACTTTCAACACACAATCACAAAACTATCTAGAAATCAAAGCATGTGAATCAATAAGAACAAGATATGAATATTCAATATATCACACAAAAATCTTAGTTCTTAGATCATGAAATTAAACCTAGAAAATATCATGAGGCATATCATATATATCATCTAGAATCAATTTCAAGTTCAATCAAGTTTAACTAAAATATGTTCAAGAGAAATCACAAAGCTAAAACTCAATTAACAATTGATCAAACAACCCTAGAGTATGAACTAACATCATTCTTAACACATTTCATCTATCAATTAGAAAGATTAAAAGAGATGATCAAAGAGAAAGTGAGAAGAAAAAGTTTCACAAACAAAAGTTGAGACTCGGACTGAAATCTGCATGCTGTGAAAAATCATGAACTCAAATGACTCTAACAATGCTTGGGTTTGTAACTCTCTTCAATACCAACATTTTTGGCTTTTGGATCACTTGATTTTGAGTTCGTATGAGAGAGTTATGATCACAATAAGAAACCTAAAATTGAGAGAAAGTTTCTGCTCATCTTTCTTTTTCAAATTTTCTTCACACTTTGTTTGGAGGGAAGGAGGAGAGTATTTAAAGAGAAAGAGGGAAACTTTCGGGACCAATCAACATGTGCCACGTCACCCAGCCCATGTGAGGCGCGTGTGGCACACGTGGGCAGAAGGATGCCCTGGCCGTGTGGCACACGGCCTCCACACGTGCTCATCTATGCTTGGCCGTTGGCCGAGCTTGCTCCTCTCGCGTTCTTCAGCCGTATCCGGGCCTTCGAACTTCGATTTTGAATCCGTCTTTGGATTACAAATCAAGACTTCCTCACACACAACAAAAACTACAAAAATTTGCAAAAAGGTTGAGAATTCATCTCGAAAAATGACGACGAAGACAACTCAACGAATGAGAACACAAAGTAGCGTAGGTACATCATTTGGACTCGAAACCTAATGAATGAGTAACCGAAATGACCGGGACTCAATAAGGAATCATATGAGATCATGTTCAAGTCCAAAATACAATGAAACACAAACATATAAATACAAGATCACACAAGTATGCCATTTCCTAGACATAGTCTTAAAACATGCAACTCTACAATGTATGGCAATATGAGTTCAATGCATGAGCATACTTCACTGGTGGGTGAATGTGTTATAAAATTTAGCACAACGATGTAGGGACACACATGAATGAATTGTGTGTATGTGTGCGCTTATGCCTTGCAAGAGGAAGAAAAATCTTGATACCTTAGCATCCAAGTACGCAATTTCCCTCTTGAAGAAGATATTTGCATGAGACGTTTCTTTTCTTCTTTGAAGCTTCTTTTCACCAAGAAAAACCTAAGCAACTAATCATTACAAATAAAAAGTGTTTTGCAACGGAATCAAGCCAACAAAGATCTAGGATCTTACAATCTCCCCCTTTGGCTATTCCATGGTAAAACCTCATCATCACCATACAATGTTCACTCCAATAAACTCAAAGTTGATTGCATACTCTCAACCTCACATTACAAAGAGATCCCTAGACTAAAAGATCTTCAAGCATTCATGAGTCTTTAAGAATCCCTTATTTGAACTTCAAGGTACCTATGAGAAACATAGCAAACCAACAAGAGATCTTCTTCCAAAGAAGAATGGTGAGAAATCATCACAAAAACAAATAAGAAACTTCATTTATCTCAAACACAAATGCATTATCTCAAGCGTATGAATATTTTCATATTAAAGTTCTTCCTAAGTCTCTCAACCTTGTTAAGCCAAGAATTCTTGTCTCCCCCTAAATACAAGAATTCTCCCCCTTAAGACAAAGTCTCCATTTAAAGACAAAGAGGCTCACACATTAGGAACATTTCTGCACACAAGGTGTGAGGTATACATTTTTCTCCCCTATATCAAACATGGATTCTCCCATATCAAATAAGGTGAGGTATATAATTTCTCCCCCTTTTTGTTAAGGAATAGACAAAGAACACAAGAGATGAAGAACGAGATATTAAGCAAACAAATCGTATAGAAAGCGAAGTTGAATAAACTAAGCTCCCCCAAAACATATGCTCCACATTATGATCATCAAATAGATTTGTTCACAAGGGACACCACACATTCACACAATCAAGCAATAAGAAAAAATATTTCATCATTTTTCAAAGTCCAAGAGAGAATCATAGATTTTCATTAATCTCTCAAAAAATATTCTCACATTGCTAATGAATCAAGCACATAAGCAAAATGTGTGTGTGTGTGTGTGTGAATGCTTCTCACATATATAAAAGGAGTAATTGTGATATCAACATGCAAACTCTATCCACATCTATCCATTTAAAGCATTTCCAATCTAGGTCAAACCAACATGTGATTTCAACATGTGAGCGTGTGTGTGCATGTGGCTCGTTTACCCGTTTCTATTTGACAACCCGAGACTTTCACAATTCTCAACCATACACCATTAAGCCTTTTATTTTTCATTTCTTTTAGGCTTAGAATCAAAGATTTTTTTTTTTTTTTTTTTTTATGATTCTTTTCAACACTTCTTTGATTTTTCTAACAAAAACATATACACCTCATGGCGGCTTTCACTCATCACAATGGCGTAGCCCTTTCCTATATTGGGCGGCTGCACAACCAAGGTGTGTAGCCCTTTCCATGAGGGTGCTCGTTGAATTCTATGTAGTGCCAAAGCAACATGGATACATATCATAGGTCATCTATCATGTACTAAGCAATAGGCTTCTAGATGCATCCATAATCTACATAATTTCAACCACAAATACTTAAAACTAAAACATATAAGAAAAGCATTAGTGCACTTTTCAAGAAAATAAATTTCAAGCTCAAGTGCATGATCTAGAAACAATAAGTGTTATTTATTTAAGATCATTACTTCTCAAGTGAGTATCTCTCAAAGATATTGATATTCAAATAAATTTTTACTCATCAAGCCACTCACAATCACACATAGACAATAATCAACACAAATCATGTCAATGGATCTTAGAAGAGTTTTAAACTTCTTTTTGTCTAAGGGCTTAGCGAACAAATCTGCAAGTTGATTTTTAATAGGCATATGCTCTAGAGTAACAATAGAATGTACAACATGTTCTCTAATAAAATGATGCCTAATATCTATGTGTAACGATATCATGCATACATAGAGTTGAAAAGATGAAATAGAAAGTGTAAGGTTCCCATTTGTTGATTGGCTCATTTCGTGGACAAACCACATGTTGGGGTTCTTTGTAAGGGTAGCCTAGGTATCGGTTTTATTGTTTGAAGCCCTTTGAAGACCTCGTATTGATAAGCACCGAAGGTAAATTTCTATGTGCTTACTTGCCTTGAAGAGATAGTTGCACACACTCACAACTCATGCATATGTTTAATACTTGTATGTTGTATGTCTTATTTGTGTGCATTAATGTTCATTAACATCTCTTCTTGCATGTTAGTTTGATTACATCTTGCATATCCAATTGCCTTGTCATGCTAAGACTTAGGATTGCATTTTTGCATTGGGCGCTCCCAAAAGCGCTCTACAGAAGCGCTCTACAGAAACGCTATACGAACATCGCCCATTGAGCGCTGTTCAGACCTGATCGATTTAATTCGGTCGCTATTGGGTGGCTGTTGGGGCGCTGTACGAAGCGCTCTACGTACAGCGCCACTCTGTTTTCTCGAGAGAACAGAGTTGGGGTGCTGTACAGAAGCGCTCTACGTACAGCGCCCAAGGCAAATTTCAGGCCAACTTATCAAAATGACCACACTTTGTTTTGGCCTTCTATATATATGCCACTTTGACTTTAGGTCAATCAAGAGAGTTCATATTCAGATTCCATACTTAGGATATTTCTCAAAGAGAAGAAAAATTCCAAAGAACTCATTTTTAGTTTACTCAAACACTTTTTCATGATCATCAATCATCATCTAGCATCATCCTTGATCATCTAGATGTCTCTTTGCATGGATTCTTCATCATACTTTGCTTGGCAAGCTTTTCACTAATATCTTACATATTTTGTGTTTTTCTTAACAAGCAATCTCAATTTATTACTTGTATGATTTTCATATATCTTTTGATACAAGATTGAGATTACTGTGATGTATGTTTGAGAAGTTGTATTGTGATAGCTAATTAGGTTTTGTGCTTAATCTTGATTAGCTAAACTATTTGATTGAACATGTCATTTAGTTTTTAATATCTAGGATTGTTCTAATTGCATATTAATCATCTTAGATAAGCATATAGGGTTTCCCTTGCTCTATGTTGCATTTGAATATTCATATATTCACTTAGGGTTTTATTCTCTTCATTGAGAAAGTAAGTCTTGTGTGTAGCTTCCGGGATTAGGTTGCTTAGATTGCAAGCAAATTGGACTAGAATCACTCATACCGGGATTAGGTAGGTGTGTGATTACTTCCGGGATTAGGTTGTAATCGTTTTACATATTTAGTGGATTCGAGGTTCGAGTGTGGCTTACTTACTAGCCCGTGGTTTTTCCCGTGAGGGTTTCCACGTAAAAATCAAGTGTTATTTAATTTCCGCATTTTATACTTGATTTATTGCTTTATCTATTTAGGGGTAATTTCGTAATTTTGACTAAACACGAAAAATTGGGTAATAAGCTTAAAATCTATTCACCCCCCTCTAGATAGTTTTATACACACCGTGCTATAATTTGTTTCAATTGGTATCAGAGCGGGTTCCTAGATATACATAGGTGATCCTTGCTTATTTTGGTGTGTGTTGCATTTTGTGTGATTTTTTGATCATTCATACATTTGCATTCATTTCATTCATTCATAAACACTATGAGTGGAAACAGTGGAAATGGTGGTGGCAATGAGGGTGCTTCTAGCACAAGGCCTCCACTTCTTACCGGGTTGAACTATTCAAAATGGAAAGGGAAGATGGAATCCTACATATGTCAAATTCATGACCGTGCATGGATGGCGGTTGAAGACGGATATGATCTACCCAAGATGACTCCCGCGGGTAGAGGAGAAGAAGTATTGAAGCCTAAGGCGCAATGGAACGCGCAAGAGTTTGAGGCTTCAAAGTGGAATAGGAAGGCGATGCATGCCATCTTATGTGCTATGGACGAAAATCAATACAAATTGATTCAAAATACTAGGATAGCTAAGGAGGCTTGGGACATCCTAGAGATTGCACATGAGGGAACCGAAGTGGTGAAGGACTCTAAGCTTCAAGTCCTCCAAACTCAATTCGAGATGCTTAAGATGGAGGAGAATGAGTGCTTCAACAACTTCGAGATCAAGTTGATGGACATAGTCAACCAAAGTCATCAACTTGGTGATCCATATTCGGATAAGAGAATCAAGCAAAAGATTATGAGATCTCTTCCGGATAGGTTTGAATCAAAAGTAACGGCTTTAGAAGAAAATAGTGGATATAAGGATATGAAGCCGAGTGAGTTGATTGGGAGACTTCTAGCTTATGAGTCCAGGAAGGGTCCTGTCTCCACACCTCCTAAAAAGCAAAAAGGAATTGCTTTGAAAACCTCCAAGGATGAAAAGGAGGCAAAGAAGAATGACTCGGACGAAGACCTTGCATTATTTGTGAAGAGATTCAAGAGGGTCAGGAAGTTCGGGAAAAAGGACTTTGGTTCCAAAGGTCAAAACTATAAGAAAAAGGGTTCCTACAACAAGTTTGAGCCTAGGAAAGAGAAGACCAAAAGGAAAGGGGTCCGATGCTTCGATTGTGGTGGCATAGGTCACTTTGCCCCCGAATGTGCTAATCACAATGACATGAAGAAAGGTAAAGTGATGGCCGCCACATGGAGTAGTAGTAGTAATGACTCCATTGAGGGAGATGAGTCTTCAAGTGATGAAGAGCTCATGGCTAACCTCCTAGCTTTTGCCTCCTCCCATAAAAGCAAAAGTTCTAGTGAGAGAAAGGAAATGAGTCAAGAGGAAAATGACTCAAGTGGAGAAGATAGTGATTCCTCTTCTAACTCCATAAATGGTATTGTGGAGAAAAAAGTGCTTGCTAAATACCATGCCGAGTTTAATGATTTAGCAATCAAGAGCACAAGAAAGATCAAGATGTTGAGAGAAGAAAATCTTGAGCTTTCATCTCAAAATGACCACTTAGGTGAACAAGTGGAAAAATTCAAGAAGATGGAAGATAAGCTAAGAGAGGAGTTAGTCTTATCCAGGAGGAATGAAGAAAGTCTAAAAAGGGAGCTTGAAGAAGTAAGAGAGTCTATGATTAGGATGGATTCTAGCACCAAGAAGCTTGACCATATGCTTGGTGTTGGAAAGAGTCCATGTGACAAGAGAGGTCTTGGGTATGAAGATGGCAAAAAGATCTCAACCTCTAACAAGACCGTGTTTGTCAAGAATTTGAGGAACGAAGAAACTTCATTTGTGCAAATTCCTAGGAAGAAGTTAGAAATAGGACAATGTTCAAATGCACAAGTGAAGATGGGGCCAAGAAGGCAACCTCAAGCTCAACCCCCTAGGGTCTCTCAAGCCTACATTCCTCCACAAGTGGCTCACAAAGGAAAGAGACCAATCATGCAACCTCAAGCTAGGAAGCAATCAAGACCGGTTCAACAACGAAGATGCTTTGAACCTATTCATCCACAAAGACAAGGATAAGGTATGATTCCTTATTTTACTCCTATATGTCATTTTTGTGGATTTGAAGGTCATATTAGACCATATTGCTTTCGATATATTAAAATGTGTAGAACACGAAGCATGATTGAAAAGAGAAAAAATAGAGCCAAGATGCATGCTCCTAGGAATGATAATATTGATGTGCATAATCCTAGGACATCTAGAGCCCATGTACCAAAGACCACTAAGAAAGCTAAGATTGTTTCTAGGTGGATTAGAAAGAATGAAAATGTTTGCCATATTGCTCAAATAGCCTTGAAGGCGAATTCTTCTAATTTTTGGTATTTAGATAGTGGGTGCTCTAGGCACATGACGGGAAACAAGAGTTTCTTCGAGACTCTTGTTATGGAGGAAGGAGGATATGTCACTTTTGGTGATGGATCCAAAAAGAAGGTTGTAGGGAAAGGAACCATTTCCATTCCCGGATTACCCTCCTTATTCGATGCTTTATTTGTTGATGGCTTGAAAGCCAATTTAATAAGCATTTCACATCTAAGTGATGAAAGATATTCCATCTTGTTTAGTAAAGATGATTGCTCAATCCTAAAGCCCGATGGACAAACCTTGTTGAAAGGTATGAGATCTAGTGACAATTGTTATTGTCTTGAAGCTAAAATAGTCTCAAAAAATGTGTCCATGGATGAGCAAATAGAGTTGTGGCATGAAAGACTTGGCCATATGAACTTTAGGGATTTGAGAATCCTTGGAAAGTTCAATTGTGTGCGTGGCCTCCCTAAGCTTGGGAAGAAAGCCAATGGTATTTGTGGACCTTGCCAACAAGGAAAACAAACCAAAAGCATGCACAAAAAGGGCAAGTATCTCTCCACCAAGGAGCCCCTAGAGCTTCTCCACATGGATCTCATGGGTCCTATGCAAACCGAGAGTTTAGGTGGAAAGAGATACATTTTTGTTTGTGTTGATGATTTCTCTAGATTTACATGGACATATTTTCTTAGAGAAAAATCCAAAACTTTTGATAAGTTTAAAATGCTTTGTACTAAAATACAAAATGAAATGAATTCTAACATTAAAAGCATTAAACGGATTAGAAGTGACCATGGGAGGGAATTTGAGAATGCCTCATTTGAAAGCTATTACAATAGCTTAGGCATCTCCCATGAGTTCTCGGCTCCTAGAACACCTCAACAAAATGGAGTTGTTGAGAGAAAAAATAGAGTCCTTCAAGAGATGGCCCGAGTTATGTTGCTTAGCAACAACGTCCCAAGGAACCTATGGGCCGAAGCCGTCAATACGGCTTGCTATATAGGGAATCGTGTTTTCCTAAGGCCCGGATCTAGAAACACCTCCTATGAGTTATGGAAGGGTAGGAAGCCAAATGTTAGCTACTTCCACACATTTGGAAGCAAATGCTACATTTTAAATGACCGTGATCAACTTGGCAAGTTTGATGCTAAGAGTGATGAGGGTATTTTTATTGGCTATGCTTTGAATAGTAGAGCCTATAGAGTTTTCAACTTGAAGACTCGAACCGTCATGGAATCATCCAATGTTGTCATTGATGATACTAGGCTCAAGTCGAATGACCATGATGAGGAGGAAGTTTTAGATGATGACTCTCCTTTGGAGAGGGTTGTGGTGACTCCCAATGTTGGGACGTCCAATGACAATAATGAAGTCACATAACCTTTTACTAGAGTCCCCCTCTTGGACTCTAATGAACCCGCTCCATGGGTTAGAAGACTCCATAACAAAGAAGATGTTATTAGAGATATGAATGAGGGTGTTAGGACTAGGCGTCAAATAGCTAATCTAATTAGCTACACATGCTACACCTCTCAAATTGAACCCAAAAAGGTTGATGAAGCCTTAAATGATGAATTTTGGGTTCTTGCCATGCAAGAAGAGCTAAACCAATTCGAAAGGAATAAGGTTTGGACTCTAGTTCCTAAGCCTAAAAACACTCATGTGATAGGCACTAAGTGGATTTATAGGAACAAATCCGATGAGGATGGCAACATAGTGCGGAACAAGGCTAGACTTGTAGCACAAGGATACTCTCAAATTAAGGGTATCGACTTTGAGGAGACTTTTGCTCCCCGTTGCCCATTTAGAGTCCATTAGGCTTCTCTTGTCCATTTCTTGTGTGCACAAGTTCAAATTGCACCAAATGGATGTCAAGAGTGCCTTCCTCAATGGCTTCTTGCAAGAGGAAGTGTTTGTTGAACAACCCAAGGGGTTTATGGATGCACACCACCCCAACCATGTCTATCACCTCAAGAAGGCTCTATATGGGTTGAAACAAGCACCGAGGGCTTGGTATGAGCGCCTCACTCAATTTCTTGTTGACAATAACTACACAAGAGGTAGTGTTGATAAGGCACTATTCATCAAGAAAGACAATGATGAGCTTTTCATAGCTCAAATATATGTTGATGATATAGTTTTTGGCTCCACCAACAACACTAAGGTCCAACAATTTGTTGATGTCATGTCTCATGCATTTGAGATGAGTCTTGTTGGTGAGCTTAGTTACTTCCTAGGTTTGCAAATTAGGCAATTAGATGATGAGATTTTCATAACCCAAGCCAAATATGCCAAAAACCTAGTGAAGAAGTTTGGTTTAGAGAATGCCAAACATTGTGATACACCCATGAGTATCACTTTGAAGCTAAGCAAGGATGCTAGTGGTAAAAGTGTGGAACAAACTCTATATCGAGGCATGATAGGTAGCTTGCTTTATTTGACCGCAAGTAGGCCCGATATATCTTTTAGTGTGGGTGTGGGTGTGTGTGCTAGGTACCAAACGGATCCCAAGGAGTCTCATCTCTCTTCCGTAAAGAGAATCATTCGCTATGTGAATGAGACTTCCAACTATGGGATTTGGTACTCTTTTGACACTAATGCTAGTCTTGTAGGCTTTAGTGATGCGGATTGGGCAGGAAATTGTGATGATAGGAAAAGCACATTGGGCGGTTGCTTCTTCCTAGGCAACAACTTGGTGTCTTGGTTTTGCAAGAAGCAAAGCTCGATTTCCTTGTCCACGACCGAGGCCGAATACATAGCCGCGGGGAGTGGATGCACACAACTCCTATGGATGAAGCAAATGCTAGTAGACTACGGATTCAACCAAGGTACCCTCACTCTCTTTTGTGATAACATGAGTGCCATTAATATTTCCAAGAATCCGGTGCAACATTCTAGAACTAAGCATATTGACATCCGTCATCACTTCATTAGAGAGCTTGTTGAAAATAAATGCATAGTACTTGAACATGTAGGTACTAATGATCAACTTGCGGACCTATTTACTAAACTCTTAGATGCTACTAGATTTAAAACACTAAGTAGATCTATTGGGATATGTCTTGTGGAGTGATGTGATTTGTACTTGACCCCATATGGGGAACTCAAGCAAAGAAAGCTATTTTGCATTCTTGTCACTTGCAAAAAATTTGAAATATCTTATGCCTCTTCTTTTAATTGCTTGAGTAAGCTTGGTTGCACATATGTATATATGTTTTCAATTCAATAAGTGTGAATCTTGCTTGTTTACAATCCATGTCATATTTATATTCAAACATGCATTTTTGGACTAGGAGATGTATATAGGAAGTATGATTTGAATGACCTATGATTATCTCCATGACATGATGATTCTTTAATAACATGCTAATATCAAATGAAAAAGCATGAAATTCATATAACATGCTCACATGAAAAGCATGAATTGATGATTGCATATTCTTAAAATGCAAAACTTGTGTGAAAACTTATGAGACTCAAAATGAATAAAGGATCTTGTATCCGTTCAAAGGAATTTATATTCCAAATGTCTCTCTTTCTTTATTGGTTAAACATGACTACTATCATACAGATATCTTATCCGGAAAAATCAAAAAGGGTACAATGTCGCTCATGTCATGTTTCGCTTATAAAGTTGGATATAGTTATTCTTAAATTGAAATCAATATATTCTATATCCTTGCTTTACTCATAACTTTGGTGAAATTGGTTTGAATTCCTATTAGAAACCTTTGTCATTTGCTTTGCCAAATACCATTGTATTTTGGACTTGAATGCTACATGTCTTGTATACAAAGCATGTTTGATTCACACATTTTCTATCAAATATATCTCCTTGTTTCTCTCCAATTAATTGAGATGCATAAAGTGACTTATATTAATTATGCAAATCTTGCATGCTACTATCTCTCGTTGCTATGAGTGACCCGGTTGGGGACTACTCTTTTGCCTATATCATGACAAAAAGGGGGAGTAGTATATGGTAAGGGGAGTTGCAAAATATATAAGCGATTGTGCATATTGGGGAGAACATTCATTGAGGGGGAGTAACCCGTTGAGGGGGAGCATTGCATACACATACATTTCATAATGTTATGCCTAAACTTTTAAAATGCAAATGCTTGTTTTTGTTCTCACTTGATTAATCTCACATTTCACTTGTATTGGAAAATATAGAAATCTTATTTTCAGGGCTTGATTATTCTACAAGAGATTGAAGACTTGAAGTTTTATTTTCTTATCTCTTTATGTTGTAGAAAATCATAGTTGTCCCGTAGTTTCTATTTTTTTTTGTGAGGAATCAATGTGAGTGGTGGTTTTGTCACGAAATAGCTAAATGGGGAGATTGTAAGGTTCCCATTTGTTGATTGGCTCATTTCGTGGACAAACCACATGTTGGGGTTCTTTGTAAGGGTAGCCTAGGTATCGGTTTTATTGTTCGAAGCCCTTTGAAAACCTCGTATTGATAAGCACCGAAGGTAAATTTCTATGTGCTTACTTGCCTTGAAGAGATAGTTGCACACACTCACAACTCATGCATATGTTTAATACTTGTATGTTGTGTGTCTTATTTTTGTGCATTAATGTTCATTAACATCTCTTCTTGCATGTTAGTTTGATTGCATCTTGCATATCCAATTGCCTTGTCATGCTAAGACTTAGGATTGCATTTTTGCATTGGGCGCTCCCAAAAGCGCTCTACAGAAGCACTGTACGAACATCGCCCATTGAGCGCTGTTCAGACCTGATCGATTTAATTCGGTCGCTGTTGGGGCGCTGTACGAAGCGCTGTACGAAGCACTCTACGTATAGCGCCACTCTGTTTTCCCGAGAGAACAGAGTTAGGGCGCTGTACATGCACTGTACAGAAGCGCTCTACGTACAGCGCCCAAGGCAAATTTCAGGCCAACTTATCTAAACGACCACACTTTGTTTTGGCCTCCTATATATATGCCACTTTGACTTTAGGTCAATCAAGAGAGTTCATATTCAGATTCCATACTTAGGATATTTCTCAAAAAGATGAAAAATTCCAAAGAACTCATTTTTAGTTTACTCAAACACTTTTTCATGATCATCAATCATCATCTAGTATCATCCTTGATCATCTAGATGTCTCTTTGCATGGATTCTTCATCATACTTTGCTTGGTAAGCTTTTCACTAATATCTTACATATTTTGTGTTTTTCTTAACAAGCAATCTCAATTTATTACTTGTATGATTTTCATATATCTTTTGATACAAGATTGAGATTACTGTGATGTATGTTTGAGAAGTTGTATTGTGATAGCTAATTAGGTTTTGTGCTTAATCTTGATTAGCTAAACTATTTGATTGAACATGTCATTTAGTTTTTAATATCTAGGATTGTTCTAATTGCATATTAATCATCTTAGATAAGCATATAGGGTTTCCCTTGCTCTATGTTGCATTTGAATATTCATATATTCACTTAGGGTTTTATTCTCTTCATTGAGAAAGTAAGTCTTGTGTGTAGCTTCCAGGATTAGGTTGCTTAGATCGCAAGCAAATTGGACTAGGTTCACTCATACCGGGATTAGGTAGGTGTGTGATTACTTCCGGGATTAGGTTGTAATCGTTTTATACATTTAGTGGATTTAAGGTTCGAGTGTGGCTTACTTACTAGCTCGTGGTTTTTCCCGTGAGGGTTTCCACGTAAAAATCAAGTGTTATTTAATTTCCGCATTTTATACTTGATTTGTTGCTTTATCTATTTAGGGGTAATTTCGTAATTTTAACTAAACACGAAAAATTAGGTAATAAGCTTAAAATCTATTCAGCCCCCCCCCCCCTTTAGATAGTTTTATACACACCGTGCTATAATTTGTTTCAGAAAGCAAACTTTTAGAGTAGAGAAATACCTTAACAAGCTTTTTCACCAATGAAAGGTCTCCGCTCTTTTTATGAGCTTTCTTGGCTTGTTTGTCCTCATGACAACAAGTTGTTGGTGTGTCTTCCCAAGAAAATAAAGACCAAACACTTTCAACTCAAGCAAACACATGAAAATGACTTTCTCTAAAAGTCTTAACAAAAAATTTCACCAAATAGATTTCAAAATTCAACTTCTTTAAAGTTAATCAACAAATTTTGACTATCATAGTGGGTATGAGAATATTAAGTTCATGTATTGACTAGAGACACCAAGTTTGAATACTAGACCAAGCACATTACAAATGGCGTAGTCAAGCAACAAACTTAGAACTCTTATCAAACAAGAACAAAAATATTCTCATATGTGCTACTCAATCAAGTATGAGAGCACTCACCTTTGACCATATTGGTCTTAGGTGAACCAACACAAACATCATCATGATCATTATACATGGCAATATAAAATCTAGAAGATAAATCATCAACTATCTTCTTCATTAAAATATCACTCATATTAAACTCATCATTGTTGCCACGCACAAATATTTCATCAAGACTCTTCAAATGATCATAGTTAACACTCTTTTTAACCAACTTCTTCTCAACATTCATCTTATCATGATTATTATTAACATGCATGTCATTCTTTTCAATCCAAATTTTCTTTGTAGATTTCTTCACATGAATATAATCAATATGCACATTTTTCAAAGCATCAAAGCTATTATCATGTTTAAAAACTTTCAAAGAAGATTTATCTATTTCACAATCATGCACATTATTCTTTTGAATCCAAACTTTCCTTATTGATTTCTTTTTATTAACATGTTCCTCATGCATAGTCTCTAATGCCCTAACATGATTAGAAACAACTAAAGGAAGTCTTTTCATCTCACTAGCATACATCTCATTCCCTAGTTCGCATTGTCTAATATACTTGTAACATTTAGGTTTGATATGCCCTACAACATTGCAAAAATGACAAACCGGGATAAACTTAGAAATGTTATGTCTAGCTCTAGACTTAAACTCATGCTTAAAAGAATGATTATGTAACTTTTTCACATTTTTATCATGTTCCACATTTCTTAGTTTGCATTGCCTAACATGTTCATAACACTTAGGTCTAATGTGACCAACCACATTACAATAATGACAAACCGAAATGAATTTAGAAAAGTTACCTTTTGGGTGTGCATGCTTTGGTTGAGAAGTTCCATAGCTCTTCTTGTCTTTGTCTTTGACTTTGACTTTGGAAGGAATAGTAATTGAGTCTTTCTTCCTCTTGGACTTTCTTGACTTGTTCTTGGTTGTAGGAGTCTTCTTAACTTCTTCTACATAACCCAAACCACTCATATCTCTATGATGCTTTCTAAGTTTTATCACTTTATCAAGCTTAATGGCTCCAATTTTCATGCCATTAATAGACTCTTTGAGAGCTTTGACTTCATCTTTAAACTCACACTCATTTATCTTCATGATACTCAAAGAGTTCTCTTTTTGCTTAATCTCTCCCTCCATGACAAACAACTTCATAGTAAATTCTTCTTTTATATCATATAGCTCTTGAGCACTTTCTTCCACCTTTGAAAAATACTTTTCAATGGTCTTTTCATGCTCCTTGATGACTTTACTTTGCTTGCTCATCTTCTCCAAAGACATCTTCTTTTCATTGACGAGAGCTTTAATTATCACCACTAAATTGGCATTGATCAACTTCAACTTGTTGTTCTTTTCATTCTTTTGTTGAAGGATCTTGTCATTGAAGCTTATATAATCTTGATTTGAGGAGGCTTCGAACTCTTCATGATTGGAAGAGATTTCACTATCTTCACTACTTGAAGAGTTTTCACTTTTCTCATTACTTGAGGAGTCTTCACTACTATCCTTAAATCTTCCTTCATATATAGTCGGGTGAGCAATATAATTGCTAGCATATTCTCGTTCATCCGAGGACTCCTCTACCTCTTCTTTATCACTCACACTCACATCACTCCAAAAAGCCGCCATTGTTAAGCCTTTCTTAGACTCTCTTTTCTCATTAGCATGCTTGATAGAGATAAATTCAATCCCTTTGCATTCATGGCATTGAATTAACTTCTTCATAGATTTATCCTTGCAATCTACCACTTCTTTTAAAGTGATCTTCTTCTTGACTTCCTCTCTTTTAGAACATATGTTCTTTAGAAATTTCTTGAAAGCTCTCACCATACTAGCCACATCATCTTCACTCTCCTTATTGGTTACCTTAAGTGCTATTCCCTTACCCTCAATCTTCGGCTTGAACCCAAGCTCATAAGTTTGTAGAGACCCAAGAAGCTCATCAACCCTCAGAAGATCGACATTCTTACTTTCTTCAATTGCGGTCACCTTTGCATTAAATCTCTTAGGCAAGAATCTCAAGTCTTCCAATTAATTCTCTCTTGTGGATATAACTCTCCAAAAGTTTGACTTTGGTTGGTGGTATTCAAGAATCTAGTTTGGAAGTCTACTAACTTCTCATCCTCATTCATAACAAGACTTTCAAATTGAGAAGTAAGTATTTGTACTCTAGACCTTCGAACCGCTAATGTACCCTCATTGGTAGTTTGCAAAGTATCCCATGCTTCCTTTACCGATTCAAGGTTTTGGATGTAGATAAATTGAGTACTATCTACACCTCCAAAAATAGCATTCACCGCTCGTTGATGCCATTTAGCATTATCAAAATCAATGGCTGTCCATTCGGCTCTAGGCTTTGAAATCCTAGTACCATCTTCAAGCCTTTTGGTAGGTAACTCATAACCTACCTCAACACTCATCCATGCTTTTTCATTGATGGATCTAATATAGGCTTTCATTCTAATTTTCCAAAAGGAGTAGTTACCACTCTTCAAGAGTGGAGGTCTAGCACTAGAAGCGCCTTCCGGCATCGAATCACCCATAGCAACAATAATGTATTTTTTCAAAAAAACGCAACAAAACAAAACACAAACACTATAATATGAATCTATCTAATTACTTCTAGTCACCCGCTTTGATACCAATTGAAATTCCCTTAAGCATCAATATATGATATGGAAGATAATGAAACATAAAGCGAAATGTGACACAAGTATTTTTACGTGGTAAAACCTCCTAAAAGGAAACATCCACGGGGTTGATACCACAACCACCGGCAAGCAATTCACTGTGAATAAGAAGAGATACACACTCAATGCAATCAACTTCTAGTCTACCTTCAAGGTCAAGTGAATCACTTTCCCTACTCCATATCCAAAGTGTGTCCTACACCTTTAGAGAGCAACTCCCTATCCAAGACTCTCAAGCCTCTAGGAAGATTTCCTTGCTTAGCTATCTAGATCACAAAGATCCTAGTCAAGCTTCCCTAGCTCAACCATCTGGAGTACCACACTCCTAGCTAAGACTTTTGTTTGGCTATCCGGAACACTTTCCTAGCCAAGTCTTCTTGCTCAAATTAAAGTTTCACTCACTTTAACAAGAGACTTCAACCTTTCCATAAGGCAATGATCTAAGTGATGCAAATGATGCAAACACAATCAAATAAAACAAGATGATCAATCAAGGTCTATGAACATGCTTAGTGATAATCTAGAATAAACTTTCAACACACAATCATAAAACTATCTAGAAATCAAAGCATGTGAATCAATAAGAACAAGATATGAATATTCAATATATCACACAAAAATCTTAGTTCTTAGATCATGAAATTAAACCTAGAAAATATCATGAGGCATATCATATATATCATTTCTAGAATCAATTTCAAGTTCAATCAAGTTTAACTAAAATATGTTCAAGAGAAATCACAAAGTTAAAACTCGATTAACAATTGATCAAACAACCCTAGAGTATGAACTCCATACTCGATAATGTACTTGGCAGTCATGCTCTTTCCTTTTGTTGTAATCGCTCACCGTAGAAGGCGAAGCGGTTCGTAATGTATCCCATCGTTAAATAATAAAAAGCCCTCTCGTTTACTGTAGCAAGATATCCCTGTCATGCTCCCCATATACCCTAAATATACTATCTCAACCTCATTCCTCCTTGCAAGACCGGTCTCATCGTATTGTATCGGTCCCTAGCAACTGGACCAAGGGTCTCCCCCGGCATTTATTTCGGGAGGAGAGGAGTCACCCCCTACCCGGTCCAGACCAGCCGCGGCGCACCTGTACGTCATGGTCCAGGTTGTCCCAGGAAACTCTCGACGAATTTTTCAGGATAACAAAATTATTTCCTAGGCTTGCAAATTAAGCAAATGCATCATGTGATCTTCATATCGTAAGCTAAATATGCTAAGAGCCTAGTGAAGAAGTTTGGCCTTAAGAATGCCAAATATTGTGACACACCCATGAGCACCACCTTGAAGCTAAACAAAGATGATAGTGGAAAGGATGTTGATCAAAACTTATATCGGGGGATGATAGGTAACTTGCTTTACTTAACCTCAAGTAGACCTGATATATCATTTAGTGTGGGTGTTTGTGCTAGGTACCAAGCTAATCCCAAGGAATCTCACCTTGTTGCGAAAAAAAGGATCATTCGGTTTGTAAATGGTACCTCAAACCATGGGATTTGGTACTCTTTTGACACTAATCCAATTCTTGTTGGATTTAGTGATGCCGATTGGGTGGGAAATTGTGATGATAGGAAGAGTACATCAGGCGGTTGCTTCTTCCTTGGGAACAATATTGTATCTTGGTTTTGCAATAAGCAAAACTCAATTTCTCTATCCACGGCCGAAGCGGAATACATTGTCGCCGGTAGTGCTTACACTCAATTGATGTGGATGAAACAAATGCTAGCTGATTATGGCTTAGAGCAAGGTACTCTTACATTGTTTTGTAATAACATGAGTGTCATTAACATTTCTAAGAATTCCGTCTAACATTCTAAGACAAAGCACATTGACATTAGACAACATTTCATATGAGAGCTAGTTAAGAGCAAAACCATTGTATTGGAACATGTGGGAACAAATGACCAACTAGCGGATTTGTTTACAAAGCCCTTAGACACCCTTAGATTTGGGAACCTTAGCAAGTCTATTGGGATTTGTCACTTAGGTTGATTTGGTGTGTCTTGACCCCATATTGGGAGCTCAAGCAAAGAGAGCAAAGTTGCATGATTATGCATTGTGCTACATTAATATATTTTATGTCTCTTATTTAATTGCTTAAGATGATTGGTTGTACATGCTTATATGTATTTTTCTTAATAAGTGTGCTACATTGCCTTGCTTGCAATCCATGTCATATTTATGCTCAAACATGCATTTTTGGACTAGGAGATTTACTTTGGGAGTACTTTGTGAATGACTTATGTAAGTTCCTCATTTTTTATTGCTTATTTCGGTGACAAACCACATTCGGGGTTATGTTGTAAGGGTAGCTTAGGCGCATAATTGTTAGAGATCATTCTCAACAAAAGGCCCTCTCAAGACCTCAAGATAATAAGCACTTCAAAGGTAAATCACATGTGTTTAATCTCATTGAAGAGACTTAGTTGCACACACACACAACTCATGCATTTTAGTATTTGTGTTTGTTTTGGTATGGTTGGTAAAATCTCATTGTATTTCAAAGAAATATATTTTTGAGATTTTTCATATTTTTATGAGTCCAATCGTGTGTGGATTTGTCTCTAGATGAGTTCCGAGCGATTCGGAGACTTGTCTATATGTTTCAGATGATTTTCGAGATATTTGGGATATTCTGTGTTTTTATCGAAAATTGAAATTCAATTCCGAGCTTAGAGTTGAAAGTTATATAATTTTTCATATTTATGATTGAGTCCGGATCTATTTTCCGAAGATGGAATCGAATTCTGAGTTTCGAGATCAAAACTGGACCGAAGAACACTCGAAACGGAAGCCGGCTTGGTATGGCATGAAAGCCACACCAAGAGAGGCTTGGCGTGAAAGGCGCGCGCACCTCACGCCCACAAAGGGTCTCGGCCACGCGTGCCTCACGCCAACCTCACACTGCCGCTGATTTCATTTTTCTTTTTTTTGATTTCAAAGTTATTTTATTGTGTGTTTTAGTTCCACATGCAACCTCTTGTTGTGCTACACACATGCATTTGATTTGTTAAATAATTGGACCTCTGGATAGCCTCTCATGTGAGCACTACAATGGATTATTCTCTTTTGTTTTTTACTTCTAACGATCAAAACGGTGCAACTTAAATTTATCAATTTTTTTCTCTCAAGTCAGAACGGTGCAGGTTTATTTTCACCTAATATATATATGTTTCATTCTCTTCTCTTCAAAAATCAAGAGAGCAAAAATTATACTTTTCGAAGGGACATAATATTTTCAAGAGAGAAAGTCCCAAGAATTTGTCTTTAACTCTCCAAACCCATTTCTATATGCATAAATCATCATCCAAGGATCATCTAGGATCATCTAGTATGTGCTTGAAACAAATTATAGCACGGTGTGTATAAAACTATCTAGAGGGGGGTGAATAGATTTTAAATTTATTACCCAATTTTTCGTGTGAAGTCAATATTACGAAAATACCCCTAAATAGATAAAGCAATAAATCAATTATAAAATGCGAAAATTAAATAACACTTGATTTTTACGTGGAAACCCTCACGGGAAAAACCACGGGCTAGTAAGTAAGCCACACTCGAATCTCGAATCCACCAAATATGTAAAACGATTACAACCTAATCCCGGAAGTAATCACACACCTACCTAATCCTGGTATAAGTGAACCTAGTCCAATTTGCTTGCGATCTAAGCAACCTAATCCCGGAAGCTACACGCAAGACTTACTTTCTCAATGAAGAGAATAACACCCTAAGTGAATATATGAATATTCAAATGTAACATAGAGTAAGGGAGACCCTATATGCTTATCTAAGATGATGAATATGCAATTAGAACAATCCTAGATATTAAAACTAAATGACATGTCAAATAGTTTAGCTAATCAAGATTTAAGCACAAAACCTAATTAGCTATCACAATACAACTTCTCAAACATACAACACACTAATCTCAATCTTGTATCAAAAGATATATGAAAATCATACAAGTAATAAATTGAGAATGCGTGTTAAGAAAAACACAAAATATGTAAGATATTAGTGAAAAGCTTACCAAGCAAAGTGTGATGAAGAATCCATGCAAAGAGACATCTAGATGATCAAGGATGATGCTAGATGATGATTAATGATCATGAAAAAGTGTTTGAGTAAATAAAAAATGAGTTATTGGAATTTTTTCTTCTCTTGAAAAATATCCTAAGTATGAAATCTGAATATAAACTCTCTTGATTGACCTAAAGTCAAAGTGGCATATATATAGGGGGCCAAATCAAAGTGTGGTCGTTTTGAATAAGTTGGCCTGAAATTGCCTTGGGCGCTGTACGTAGAGCGCTTCTATACAGTGCCCCAACTCTGTTCTCTCGGGAAAACAGAGTGGCGATGTACGTACAGCGCTTTGTACAGCGCCCGTACAGCGCTTTGTACAGCGCCCGTACAGCGACCGAATTAAATCGATCAGGTCTGAATAGCGCTCGATTGGCGCTGTTCATACAACGCTTCTGTAGAGCGCTTTTGGGAGTGTCCAGTGCAAAAATGCAATCCTAAGTCTAAGCATGACAAGGCAATTGGATATGCAAGATGCAATCAAAATGACAAGCAATAAGAGATGTTAATGAACATTAATGCACAAAAAATAAGACACACAACATACAAGGATTAAACATATGCATGAGTTGTGAGTGTGTGCAACTATCTCTTCAAGACAAGTAAGCACATAGAAATATACCTTCGGTGCTTATCAAGACGAGGTCTTCAAAGGGCATTGAGCAATAACACTAACACTTAAGATACCCTTACAAAGAACCCCAACATGTGGTTTGTCCACGAAATGAGCCAATCAACAAATGGGAACCTTATAGTGCTAATGCATGGGTCTTCTTCAACACACATGGTATGGTAAGTTGAACACTAATTTCATCTAATCTTATTGTTTTTACTTAGCAATTTATCTTATTTATTACTTGTATGTTCTTAGATTAATTTCTACATACAAGATTGAGATTATGTGTTGAATGTTTGAGTGTTGTATTTTGATAGTTATATCTAGGATTGATTTATCTCATATAGCTATGCTTTATGTCATGTCATATAGCAATTAATATCTAGGATTGATTTAATTGACATCTCATAATCCTAGATAAGCATTTAGTGTAATCTAGCATTAATTGCATATTTGGATATCATGCATATTCACTTAGGTTGATTAATCTCTTCATTGAGAAGTAAGTCTTGTGGCTAAGGTTGCTTAGGTCATAAGCAAATTGATTTAAGGTTGCTATTAAAGGCCTACAGGTAGTAGAGGTATTTCTTCCCTCTCTCTTTCCATTTGAAAAATTAAGAAGAAAAAATTGCATTTCCCGTCAGCCCTCTCCTCTGAATTTTCAGACTTCAAAACACCATATCTTCCTCATCCGGAGTCGGATTTGAGTGATTCAAGTTGGAGAGTTTCGTATTGAGTCCTCTAACATCTCCAAGTGGTTTGGTGGCTGTTTGATCGTGATTTCCAGTGGTTGAACACTGATTTCCGAACCAGCTGCAGAATCCGAGGTAATGGTCTCATCTTTGGATTTCTATGTTTTTGACCTTCCATTTGCTTGGGGTTTCTTCTTCTGTATCTATGTTTATGTTTGGTAAAGCTATTAGAAAGATAGCTTGATTATCATTCTAATTGAAACTCAATTTGTGGACTAATGTTGACTAGATTCTATGATTCTAGGTTTTCATATGTTTGTGAGTTGTATTGTGATTAGATGGCATCTTAGGTTGTTGGAACTTAATTGAATTATTTTGTGTGTAAATGACCTTGAGATTTGATTTGATCATTTGATTGATAAAATCTAGGATTGTGTATTTGTTTGTGATTTAGAGAATAAGGTTTTGATTGATGTAAATCTCAAAACCTTGCTCTATATTTTTTACTAGTATATTGATTGATTTAATCTCATATATCTAGCATTTTGTAAATGATAGCGTCTTGAATTTGTACTTCATGAACATATTGTGATTCAAGTGTTGTTTATGTGAAATGAGACTTGGAGTGTATGTGTTAGGTGTTTCACATGCTTAGGTTTCTATTCTCTTATTTTTGCATTTAGACTTGATTACTTGTGATATCACATGTTTAGGTCTACTTGTTCCATGGAATGTATTGATCACATGTTCTATGTTGTATTGATTGTTTGCATCATTTGCATTCACATGATCACACTAGAAGTCCTTGTAAAAGGCAAGAAGTCTGGTTAGAGTCGGGGTGACTCGGATAACCAAGCAAGAAGTCTTGGCTAGAGTCGGGGTGACTTGGATAGCCAAGTAAGAAGACTTGCCTAGAGTCGGGATGACTCGGATAGGTAAGCAAGGAGTCATGGCTAGAGTCGGGAGGACTCGGATAGTCATGCATGGGAGGCTCCCTAGAGGCAAGAGTGCCTTGGATAGGGAGTTGGCTATTGTATTGGTAGGCCTAGGCGTATGGTTAGACATAGACTCCGATAGAGCGGGGTACACGGGAGGTGTATGCACTCTTGAGGAATTTCTAATCTTCCATCGATGTTGGTTTTGTGTGTTGTCCAATATATGGTGTTTCGCATCATTGAGGGATTTCACACTTTCCAATAGGGTTGGGTAGGCTTAGACTTCACTAGGTTGGGTGAGCTAAAGATTGGTCACTTTGTGAATGTTCTAATGGTTGTAGTTCAACCCGTCGATGTTTCCTCCTTGGAGGTTTTACCACGTTAAAAAATCTCGTGTTAATTCTTCCTATCTCTTCTCTTATATTTTAATTGTATATTTTATTATCTTGATTCATAATATTCACTTGTGATATATTGTGAAACAAGACTTTGTATAGTGTGATTTGTGGATTCATTCTTTTGATCATTTTTGTATCTATGATTCTTTTGTATATTGTAATTTTGTATAGTGATATTTGATCACTCTTGTAACTCATTGAACATCTACTGAAATACAAGCTTACTTTGTTATTGTGTTATTTGTTCTTATACCTCACATAACTAGATGATATACTTAGACCTTGCTCTCATGATTGTATTCTTGATTGTCTATGTATGTCTTCCTTGGCTTATTTGTTGTGTGTAAGGCTACCTTGAGGGACAAACGAAAGTTTGTTCAAGGGTTTGAAAAAAGGTGTAAAAACCTATTCACCCCCCTCTAGGTATGCTTTAAGCAATTTAACTACGTTTGTATACTTTCAGAGTGGAAGTGATGACTCCAATGAGGGAGATGAGTCTTCGGATGATGAAGAGCTCATGGCTAACTTCATAGCCTTTGCCACTTCCCATAAAAGCAATGGTTCTAGTGAAGAAGAAAATGAGAGTCAAGAGGAAATTGACTCAAGTGATGATGGCTATTCATCTCACTCCACTAATGGAAAAGTGGATAGGAGGATCTTAGAGACTACATGGTCAAGTTTGAGAATTCTAGGTTAAAGAACAAGAGAGAGATCATAAGATTGAAGGAAGAAAACCTAGAGCTCTCATCTCATATAGACCAATTAAGTGAAGAAGTAGTGAGATCCAAATCGAATGAAGATAAGCTAAGAGAGGAGTTAGTCTTATCTAAGAGGAATGAAGAAGGTTTGAAGAGGGAGCTTGATGAAGCTAAAGAATCATTAGCTAGGATGGATTCTAGCACCAAGAAGCTTGACCATATACTTGGTGTTGGAAAGAGTCTGTGTGACAAGAGGGGTCTTGGGTATGAAGATGGTAAGAAGATCTTAACCACCAACAAGACCGTATTTGTCAAGAGTTTAGGGAACAAAGAAACTCCTTTGGTGCAATTCCTAGGAAGAAGTTAGAACTAGGACAATGTTCAAATGCACAAGTGAAGATGGTGCCAAGAAGGCAACCTCAAGCTCAACCCTCTAGGGTCCCTCAAGTTAACATTCCTCAACAATTGGCTCACAAAGGAAAGAGACCAATCATGCAACCTCAAGCTAGAAAGCAAGCTAGACCGTTCAACAACGAAAATGGATTGAACCCACTCAACCACAAAGACATGGATAAGCTCACATGCATGCTCAAGGACAAGGTATGATTCCTTATTTTATTCCTACATGTCATTTTTATGGATTTGATGGTCATATTAGACAAAATTGCTTTCGATATATTAAAATGTGTAGAACACGTAGCATGATTGAAAAGAGAAAGAATAGAGCCAAGACACATGTTCCTAGGAATGATAAAAATGATGTGCATGATCCTAGAATAACTAGAGCCCTTGTACCAAAGACCACTAAGAAAGCTAATATTGTTTCTAGGTGGATTAGAAAGAATGAAAATGTTTATCATGTTGCTCAAATAGCCTTGAAGGCAAATTCTTCTAATTTTTGGTATTTAGATAGTGGGTGCTCTAGGCACATGACGGAAAACAAGAGTTTCTTTGAGACTTTTGTTATGGAGGAAGGAGTAAGGAGGATATGTCACTTTTGGTGATGGATCCAAAAAGAAAGTTGTAGGGAAAAGAACCATCTCCGTTCCCGGATTACCCTCCTTATCTAATGTTTTGTTTGTTGATGTCTTGAAAGCGAATTTGATAAGCATTTCTCATCTTAGTGATGAAGGATATTCCGTCATGTTTAGTAAAAATGATTGCTCTATCCTAAAGCCCGATGGACAAACCTTGTTGAAAGGTATGAGATCTAGCGACAATTGCTATTGTCTTAAAGCTAGAATAGTCTCAAACAATGTGTCCATGGATGAGCAAATAGAGTTGTGGTATGAAAGACTTGGCCACATGAACTTTAGGGATTTAAGAACCCTTGGAAAGTTCAATTGTGTGCGTGACCTCCCTAAGCTTGGGAAGAAAGCCAATGGTGTTTGTGGACCTTGCCAACAAGGAAAACAAACTAAAAGCATGCACAAAAAGGGCAAGTATCTCTCCACCAAGGAGCCCCTAGAGCTTCTCCACATGGATCTCATGGGTCCGATGCAAACAGAGAGTTTAGGTGGAAAGAGATACATTTTTGTTTGTGTTGATAGATACATTTTTGTTTGTGTTGATGATTTCTCTAGATTTACATGGACATATTTTCTTAGAGAAAAATCCGAAACTTTTGATAAGTTTAAAATACTTTGTACTAAAATACAAAATGAAATGAATTCTAACATTAAAAGCATTAAACGGATTAGAAGTGACCATGGGAGGGAATTTGAGAATGCCTCTTTTGAAAGCTATTGCAATAGCTTAGACATCTCCCATGATTTTCAGCTCTTAGGACACCTTAACAAATGGAGTTGTTGAGAGAAAGAATAGGGTCCTTCAGGAGATGGCCCGTGTGATGCTATGAACCAATGGGCCGAAGCCGTCAATACGGCTTGCTATATAGGGAATAGAGTTTTCCTAAGGCTCGGATCTAGAAATACCTTCTATGAGTTATGGAAGGGTAGAAAGCCAAATGTTAGCTACTTCCACACATTTGGAAGCAAATGCTACATTTTAAATGACCGTGATCAACTTGGCAAATTGATGCTAAGAGTGATGAGGGTGTAAGGAGTCCCATATATTGATTGGCTTATTTCGTAGACAAACCACTTGTTGGGGTTGATTATGTAAGGGTAGTTTAGGTGATTGAACTTCAAGCTCGAAGGCCCTTCCAAGATCTCAAGAGACAAGCACGCCATAAGTATAATCTCTAGTGCTTGGTTTTTCTTTAAAGAGACTTAGAATACACACACACACACACTTAGCATACTTGCATTTGTGTGCATACTCTTCACATGTCACTTTACACACTAGCACTTTGATTGATATCTTGTTGTGTGTATATGTGCTTAGTAATTCGTTTCCCGATAGTGTTCGGAAACGTCCGCGCATGCACTAGAATGTGCTTGGTTTTACGCGAAGACCGCCCACGGAGAATGCTCTTGGCTTCTCCTTTAGATTCACCATCACTGGTGAATCGGCGGTTTGATCGGTGGCCTGGCCACCGAATTGAAACCGCCGTTTCAGTCCAGAAAGGTCTGGAGTGATTCTACGGTTACGATCGGTGGCCATCGACCGCCGTTCGAAACCGCCGATCATACCTGATTGATTTATTTCTCGGGTTTGATTCTGCGGTTGGTTCGGCGGTTTCGAAACCGCCGATTGAAACCGCCGTTGTTCCCCTGTTCTTCTCGGGTTCAATTCGGCGGTTGTAAACGGCGGCCTGGCCGCCGAATGAAACCGCCGATCGTGCGTTTTCAGGGGCAAACTTGTCTTTTCACATGCTCTGTTTTTCATGCCTATAAATATCTCACTTTCTCTTGTTCTGAATATGACTCTTTGATTATCAAGAACCCTATATTTTAAAGAGAGATTTTGAGAGAAAAAGCAACCAAGTTTGCTCATTTAAACACTCAAATACATTCCTTTGTGCATCAAAGTTCATCTTGCATTCATCCATGAATGGGTTTGCATCATCACAACTTGCTTGGTAAGATTTTGATTAAGTTCATCTCATTTTAGTATTTTTACTATCAAGCTATTCTCTTTTAATTTACTTGTATGTTTTTTATCATATGATAAATACAAGAATAGAGAATTAATTGTGATGAATTGATTGAGTGTTGTATTGTGATAGCTAATTAGGTTTTTGCTTAATCTTGATTAGCTAAGCTATTTGACATGTCATTTAGCTATTGATATCTAGGGTTGATTTAATTGATTATATCATCATCCTAGATAAGCATCTAAGGTTCCCTAACCTTGTTTGTTATTTGAATATTTATACATATTCACATAGGTTGCATAATCTCTTCATTGAGAATTAAGTCTTAAGGCTAAGATTGCTTAGGCCTCAAGCAAATTGGACTAGAGCCACTTTTAAAGGCCCGGGTGGTAGAAGTGGGGGGTTATTGACCGGAGTGTTAGACGAGGTCTACATAGGTTGTAAACTCCATTTCAATTAGTGGATTTCGAGATTCGAGTGTGGCGCATTAAACAGCCCGTGGTTTTTCCCAGTGGTTGGGTTTCCACGTATACATCAAGTGTTATTTAGATTCCGCACTATATTACACTTGCTTGTATTTTTGACTAGTAGGGGCATTTTCGTAATATTGACTTGCATGTGAAAATTGGGTAATAAAACTTAAAATCTCTTCACTCCCCCTCTAGATATATATCGAACACACCGTTAATTTGTTTCAGAGGGTATCTTTATTAGCTATGCCTTGAATAGTAGAGCCTATAGAGTTTTCAACTTGAAGACTCGAACCGTTATGGAATTATCCAATGTTATCATTGATGATACAAGGCTCAAGTCTAATGACCATGAGGAGGAGGATATTTTAGATAATGACTCTCCTTCGGAGAGGATTGTGGAGACTCCCAATGTTGAGACGTCCAATGGTAATAATGAGGACACACAACCTCTTACTAGAGTTCCTCTCTTGGACTCTAATGAATCCGCTCCATGGGTTAGAAGACTCCATAACAAAGAGGATGTTATTGGAGATGTCAATGAGGGTGTTAGGACTAGGCGTCAAATAGCTAATCTAATTAGCTACACATGCTACACCTCTTAAATCGAACCTAAAAAGGCTGATGAGGTCTTAAAAGATGAATATTGGATTCTTGCCATGCAAGAAAAGCTAAACCAATTCAAAAGGAATGAGGTTTGGACTCTAGTTCCTAGACCTAAAAGCACAAATGTCATAGGCACCAATTGGGTGTATAGGAACAAATCTGATGAGGATGGCAACATTGTGCGTAACAAGGCAAGGTTTGTTGCACAAGGGTACTCTCAGATTGAGGGTATCGACTTTGAGGAGACTTTTGCTCCCGTTGCCCGTCTAGAGTCCATTAGGCTTCTCTTATCCATATCTTATGTGCATAAGTTCAAATTGCACCAAATGGATGTGAAAAGTGCCTTTCTCATTCCTCAATGGCTTCTTGCAAGAGGAAGTATTTGTTGAACAACCCAAGGGGTTTGTGGATGCACACCACCCCAACCATGTCTATCGCCTCAAAAGGCACTATATGGGTTGAAACAAGCACCGAAGGCTTGGTATGAGCGCCTCACTCAATTTCTTGTTGACAATGACTACACAAGAGGTAGTGTTGACAAAACCTTGTTCATCAAGAGAAACAAAGATGAGTTATTTATAGCTCAAATCTATGTTGATGACATTGTATTTGGCTCAACCACAACACCAAAGTTCAATAATTTGTTGATGTCGTGTCTCATGAATTTGAGATGAGTCTTATTGGTGAGCTTAGTTACTTCCTAGGTTTGCAAATTAGGCAAATGAATGATGAGATTTTTATAACCCAAGCCAAATATGCTAAAAACCTAGTGAAGAAGTTTGGTCTTGAAATGCCAAACATTGTGATACACCCATGAGTACCACTTTGAAGCTTAGTAAGGATGCAAGTGGAAAAGTGTGGAACAAACTTTATATTGGGGCATGATAGGTAGCTTGCTTTATTTGACCGCAAGTAGGCCCGATATATCTTTTAGTGTGGGTGTGTGTGCTAGGTACCAAGCGGATCCTAAGGAGTCCCATCTCTCTTCCGTAAAGAGAATCATTTGCTATGTGAATGGGACTTCCAACTATGAGATTTGGTACTTTTTTGACACTAATGCTAGTCTTGTAGGCTTTAGTGATGCGGATTGGGCAGGAAATTGTGATGATAGAAAGAGCACATCGGGCGGTTGCTTCTTTCTAGGTAATAACTTGGTGTCTTAGTTTTGCAAGAAGCAAAACTTGATTTCCTTGTCCACGGCTGAGGCCGAGTACGAGTACATAGCCGCGGGGAGTGGATGCACACAACTCCTATGGATGAAGCAAATGCTAGTAGACTACGTATTCAACCAAGGTACACTCACTCTCTTTTGTGATAACATGAGTGCCATTAATATTTCCAAGAATCTGGCACAACATTCTAGAACTAAACATATTGACATCCGCCATCATTTCATTAGAGAGCTTGTTAAAAATAAATGCATAGTACTTGAACATGTAGGTACTAATGATTAACTTGCGGACCTATTTACTAAACCCCTTGATTCTACTCGATTTAAAACACTAAGTAGATCTATTGGGATATGTCTTGTGGAGTGATGTAATTTGTATTTGACCCTATATGGGGAACTCAAGCAAAGAGAGCTATTTTGCATTCTTGTAACTTGCAAAAAATTTGAAATAACTTATGCCTTTTCTTTTAATTGCTTGAGTAAGCTTGGTTGCACATATGTATATATGTTTTCAATTCAATAAGTGTAAACCTTGCTTGTTTACAATCCATGTCATATTTATGTTCAAACATGCATTTTTGGACTAGGAGATGTACATAGGAAGTATGCTTTGAATGACCTATAATTATCTCCATGACATGATGATTCTTTTATAACATGCTAATGTCAAATGAAAAAAACATGAATTGATAATTGCGTTCTTAAATGCAAAAACTTGTGTGAAAAAAGGCTTATGAGACTCAAATGAAAAAGGATCTTGTATCCATTCAAGGATTTTATAATCCAAATGTCTCTCTTTCTTTATTGGTTGAACATGTCTACTATCATACGGGTTTCATTCCCGGAAAAATCAAATAGGGTGCAAAGTTGCTCATGACATGTTTAGCTTATAAAGTTGGATATAGTTGTTCTTAAATTGAAATCAATGAAATTTCTATATCCTTGCTTCTCTCATGATGTAAGGATTCCCATTATTGATTGGCTTATTTCGTGGTCAAACCACATGTTGGGGTTTGGTTGTAAGGGTAGTCTAGGTGTTTGTTGAAGATCAAGACCCTTTCCAAGACCTCAAGAGGACAAGCACCAAAGGTATATATCTAGTGCTTACATTGGCTTGAAGAGATATAGTTGCACACACACACACAACATGCATAACTCTTATTCTTGTATGGTGTGTTTATATTTTGTGTGCATTGTGCTTTATTGATTTATTCAATATCTCTTCTTGCATGTTGAATTGATTGCATCTTGTTATATGATAATGCCATGACATGATAGGCATTAGGATGCATTCAATACCCACACTTGCACTTTATGCATGATTAGCTTTTACTATGGAGAAATTCGTTTCCCGAAGGTTGTTCGGAAACGTCCGCGCGTGCACGTTGATGTGCTTTGTTTTGCGCGATGATCGCCGGTGGAGATGCCTTTGGCTTCTCCTTGGTTTCACCATTTTTGGTGAAACGACGGTTACGTTCGGCGGCCTGGCTGCCGTTCGAAACCGCCAAATGAGACCTGATTGAAATATATCTCTCGGGTCCAAAACGGCGGTTATGATCGACGGTTTAGAAACCGCCGAACGAAGTCGCCGAAGTTCCCCTGTTCCGCTCGGGAGCCATTCGGCGGTTCAATTCGGCGGCCTGGCCGCCGAATGAAACCGCCGATCGTGCGATTTCAGGGGCAAAATTGTCTTTTCACTTGCCCTGTTCTTGATGTCTACAAATATCACACTTTCTCATTATCTGAATAAGTTCTTTGACTCTTAAGAACCCTAAACTTCAAAGATAGATTTTGAGAGAAAATCAAATCAAGAACTCACCTTTAACCACTCAAATCAAACCCCTTTTGCATCAAATTTCATATTGCATCTCCTATGTCTATATAGAGTGCATCCATGTATGGGTTTGCATCATCACAACTTGCTTGGTAAGATTTTGATTAATTTCATCTTATTTTAGTATTTTAAATGCCAAGCCATCTCTTTTAAATTACTTATATGTTTAGATCATATGCTAAATACAAGAAAAGAGATTAATTGTGATGAATTGATTGAGTGTTGTTTTTTATAGATATCTAGGTTTTTATAATCTATGATTATCTATGCTATGTGACATGTCATTTAGCAATTGATATCTAGGATTGATTTAAATTGATTATCTCATCATCCTAGATAAGCATCTAAGGTTACCTAGCCTTGTTTGTTATTTGAATATTCATATATATTCACATAGGTTGTTTCTCTTCATTGAGAAGTAAGTCTTGGGGCTAAGAGTGCTTAGGCCTCAAGCAAATTGGAATAGGGTTACTAATAAAGGCCCGCTGGGTAGAAGTGAGGGGTTACAGACCGGAGTGTTAGACGAGGTCTACATAGGTTGCAAACTTCATTTCAATTAGTGATTTCGAGTTCCGAGTGTGGCGCACTATACAGCCCGTGGTTTTTCCCAGTGGTTGGGTTTCCACGTATATATCAAGTGTTATTTAAATTCCGTATCTTATTACACTTGTATGTATTTTTGACTAGTAGGGCATTTTCGTAAAATTGACTTTCATGCGAAAATTGGGTAATAATCGTTAAAATCTATTCACCCCCCTCTAGATTACATATTTAGAACACACCGTATTCTTTTCTCATGACAATGGTAAAATTGGTTTGAATTCTTTTTAGAAACCTTTGTCATTTGCTTTGCCAAATACCATTGTATTTTGGACTTGAATGCTACATGTCTTGTATGCAAATCATATTTGATTCACACATTTTCTTTAAATCAATCTCCTTATTTCTCTTCAATTAATTGGGATGCATAAACTGACTTATATTATTATGCAAATTTCTTGCATGCCACTATCTCTCTTTGCTAAGAGTGGCCTGGTTGGGGACTACTCCTTTGCCTATATCATGACAAAAAGGGGGAGTAGGATATGGTAAAGGGAGTTGCAAATTGTAGTAGCAATTGTGCATGTTGGGGAGAATATTCATTGAGCGGGAGTAACCCGTTGAGGGAGAGCATTGCATACACATACATTGTATAATGTTGTCCCAAATCTCTTAAAATGCAATACTCACTTGATTAATCTCGCATATTTTATTTGGAAAGTATAGAAACCTTGTCTTGCAGGTTTGATTGTTCTACAAGAGATTGATGCCTTGAAGATTTTATTCTTTAAATATCTATGTGTAATGTAGAAGATCTATTTGTCCCGTAGTTTCTATTTTTTTTTTAGGAATCAATGTGAGTGGTGGTTTTGTCACGAAATAGCCAAAGGGGGAGATTGTAAGGTTCCCATTTGTTGATTGGCTTATTTCGTGGACAAACCACATGTTGGGGTTTATTGTGTAAGGGTAGTTTAGGTGAGTGAGGTTCAAGCTCAAAGGCCCTTTCAAGACCTCAAGGGACAAGCACGCCAAATGTATAATCTCTAGTGCTTAGTTTTTCTTTGAAGAGATTTAGTTAGCACACACACACTTAGCATACTTGTACTTGTGTGTATTCTTTTCACATGACACATTTCACTCTTGCACTTTGTTTGATGTATCTTGTTGTGTTTGTGTGTTATGTAATTTGTTTCCCGAATATGTTCGGAAACGTCCGTGCTTGCACGAATGTGTGCTTGGTTTTACGCGAAGACCGCTTAAGGGGAATGCTCTTGGCTTCTCCTTTAGATTCACCATTACTGGTGAATCAGTGGTTTGATCGGCGGCCTGGCCGCTGAATTGAAACTGCCGTTTCAGTCCATAAAGGTCTGGAGTGATTCTGCGGTTACTATCGGCGGCCCTCGACTGCCGTTCGAAACCGCCGATCATACCTGATTGATTTTATTTCTTGGGTTTGATTTTGCGGTTAGTTTGGCGGTTTGGAAACCGCCGTTGTTCCCCTGCTTTTCTCGGGAGCCATTCGGCGGTTGTAAACGGCGACCTGGTCACCGAATGAAACCGCCGATCGTGCGTTTTCAGGGGCAAACTTGTCTTTTCACATGCTCTATTTTTCATGCCTATAAATACATCACTTTCTCTTGTTCTGAGTGTGACTCTTTAATTATCAAGAACCCTACTTTTAAAAGAGAGATTTTTAAGAGAGAAAGCAACCAAGTTTGCTCATTTAAACACTCAAACCAAAATTCATTTACATTAAAGTTCATCTAGCATTCTCTAGCATATCTAGGATGCTTGCTTGCATGGGTCTTTCATCATCACACTTGCCTTGGTAAGTTTTTCACTATTATCATATATAATTAGTGTTTTATTTATTATGGCATCTCTTTTGTTACTTGATTGTTCTTAGATTGAATTATAATATTCAAGATAGAGATTGTTGTGTTGATTTGATTGAGTGTTGTTTTGTGATAGCTAATTAGGCTTTTGCTTAATCTTAATTAGCTAAGTTATTTGACATGTCATTTAGTTTTAATATCTAGGATTGTTCTAATTGCAAATTCATCATCTTAGATAAGCATATAGGGTTTCCATTGTTCTATGTTGCATTTGGATATTCATATATTCACTTAGGGTGTTAATCTCTTTTTAGAGAATTAAGTCTTGTGTTGTGACCGGGATTAGGTTGCTTAATTCGCAAGCAATCGGACTAGGTTGACTTATACAGGGATTAGGTAGGTGTGTGATTACTTCCGGGATTAGGTTGTAATTTTCATCACTTAGTGGATTCGAGGTTTGGGTGTGGCTCACTTATTAGGCCGTGGTTTTTCCCGTGAGGGTTTCCACGTAAAAAATCAAGTGTTATTTAATTTCCGCATTTTATACTTGATTTATTGTTTTATCTAGTTAGGGGTATTTTCATAATATTGACCTCATACGAAAAATTGGGTAATACGTTTAAAATCTATTCCCCCCCCCCCCCCCCCCCCCCCTTCTAAATAGTATTTTACACACCGTGTAATATTTGTTTCAATAGGGAAAGGTGAAATTCCCTTAAGCAATATAGTGTAATATATACCTACAGGGGGGGGGGGGGGGGGTGGTGAATAGGTATAGGCTCAAATTCTTCCAAAATACTTTTTCTTAATACAATAATGAAGTGCACACTTGATGTGTCTAATAAAATGATTTGTTTTAATCAACACAAGCGGAAAATAATATACAAGTGATGCAATCAATATATGATATGGAAGATAATGAAACATAAAGCGAAATGTGACACAAGTATTTTTACGTGGTAAAACCTCCTAAGAGGAAATATCCATGGGTTGATACCACAACTACCGGCAAGCAATTCACTATGAATAAGAAAGGATACACACTCAATACAATCAACTTCTAGTCTACCTTCAAGGTCAAGTGAATCACTTTCCCTACTCCCTATCCAAAGTGTGTCCTACACCTCTAGAGAGCAACTCCCTATCCAAGACTCTCAAGCCTCTAGGAAGATTTCCTTGCTTAGCTATCTAGATCACAAAGATCATAGTCAGGCTTCCCTAGCTCAACCATCCGGAGTACCACACTCCTAGCTAAGACTTTTGCTTGGCTATCCGGAACACTTTGCTAGACAAGTCTTCTTACTCAAATTAAAGCTTCACTCACTTTAACAAGAGACTTCAACCTTTCCATATCTAAGTGATGCAAATGATGCAAACACAATCAAATAAAGCAAGATGATCAATCAAGCTCTATGAACATGCTTAGTGATAATCTAGAATAAACTTTCAACACACAATCACAAAACTATCTAGAAATCAAAGCATGTGAATCAATAAGAACAAGATATGAATATTCAATATATCACACAAAAATCTTAGTTCTTAGATCATGAAATTAAACCTAGAAAATATCATGAGGCACATCAGATATATCATTTCTAGAATCAATTTCAAGTTCAATCAAGTTTAGCTAAGATATGTTCAAGAGAAATCACAAAGCTAAAACTCAATTAACAATTGATCAAACAACCCTAGAGTATGAACTAATATCATTCTTAACACATTTCATCTATCAATTAGAAAGATTAAAAGAGATGATCAAAGAGAAAGTGAGAAGAAGAAGTTTAACTTACAAAAGTTGAGACTCGGACTGAAATCAGCATGCTGCAAAACATCATGAACTCAAATGACTCTAAAAATACTTGGGGTTTATAGCTCTCTTCTAGACCAACATTTTTGGCTTTTGGATCACTCGAGTTTGAGTTCGTATGAGAGAGTTATGATCAAAATAAGAAACCTAAAATTGAGAGAAATTTTCTGCTCATCTTTCTTTTTCAAATTTTCTTCACACTTTGTTTGGGGGGAAGGAAGAGAGTATTTAAAGAGAGAGAGGGAAAAATTTTGGGACCAATCAACATGTGCCATGTCACCCAGCCTTTGTGGGGTGCGTTTGGCACACGTGGGCAGAAGGATGCCCTGGCTGTGTTGCACACGGCCTATACACGTGCTCACCTATGCTTGGCCATTGGCCAAGCTTGCTCCTCTCACGCTCTTTGGCCGTATCCGGGCCTTCGAACTTCGAACTTCCTCACATACAATAAAGACTATAAAACTTTGCAAAAAGGTTGAGAATTCATCTCGGAAAATGATGACGAAGACAACTTAACGAATGAGAACGCAAAGTAGCGTAGCTACATCGTTTGGACTCGAAACCTAATGAATGAGTAACCGAAATGACCGGGACTCAATAAGGAATCATATGAGATCATGTTCAAGTCCAAAATACAATGAAACACAAACATATAAATACAAGATCACACAAGTATGCCATTTCCTAGACATAGTCTTAAAACATGCAACTCTACAATGTATGGCAATATGAGTTCAATGCATGAGCATACTTCAATGGTGGGTGAATGTGTTATACCAAATTTAGCACAACGATGCAGGGACACACATGAATGAATTGTGTGTATGTGTGCGCTTATGCCTTGCAAGAGGAAGAAGAATCTTGATACCTTAGCATCCAAGTACGCAATTTCTCTCTTGAAGACGATATTTGCATGAGATGTTGTTTTTCTTCTTTTAAGCTTCTTTTCACCAAGAAAAACCTAAGCAACTAATCAATAAAAATAAAAAGTGTTTTGCAATGGAATTAAGCCAACAAAGATCTAGGATCTTACAATCTTCGCCTTTGGCTATTCCATGGCAAAACCTCATCCTCACCATACAATGTTCACTCTAATAAACTCAAAGTTGATTGCATACTCTCAACCTCACATTATGAAGAGATCCCTAGACTAAAAGATCTTTATGTCTTCATGAGTCTTTAAGAATCCCTTCTTTGAACTTCAAACCAAACAAGAGATCTTCTTCCAAAGAAGAATGGTGAGAAATCATCACATAAACAAATATGAAACTTCCCTTATCTCAAACACAAATGCATTATCTCAAGCGTATGAATATTTTCATATTAAAGCTCTTCTTAAGTCTCTCGACCTTGTTAAGCCAAGAATTCTTGTCTCCCCATAAATACAAGAATTCTTCCCCTTAAGACAAAGTCTCCATTTAAAGACAAAGAGGCTCACACATTAGGAACATTTCTCCACACAAGGTGTTCGGTATACATTTTTCTCCCCTATATCAAACATGGATTCCCCCATATCAAATAAGGTGAGGTATACAATTTCTCCCCCTTTTTGTCAAAGAATAAACAAAGGACACAAGAGATAAAGAACAAGATATTAAGCAAACAAATCGAATAGAAAGCGAAGATGAATAAACTAAGCTCCCCCTAAACATATGCTCCACATTATGATCATCAAGTAGATTTGTTCACAAGGGACACCACACATTCATACAATCAAGCAATAAGAAAAATATTTCATCACTTTTCAAAGTCCAAGAGAGAATCATAGATTTTCATTAATCTCTCAAAAAATATTCTCACATTGCTAATGAATCAAACACATGAGCAAAATGTGTGTGTGTGTGTGTGAATGCTTCTCACATATATAAAAGGAGTAATTGTGATATCAACATGCAAACTCTATCCACATCTATCCATTTAAAGCATTTCCAATCTAGGTCAAACCAACATGTGATTTCAACATGTGAGCGTGTGTGTGTATGTGGCTCGTTTACCCGTTTTTATTTGACAACCCGAGCTTTTCACAATTCTCAACCATACACCATTAAGCCTTTTATTTTTCATTTCTTTTAGGCTTAGAATCAAAGATTTTTTTTTTTTTTAATGATTCTTTTCAACACTTCTTTGATTTTTCTAACGAAAACATATACACCTCATGGCGGCTTTCACTCATCACAATGGCGTAGCCCTTTCCTACATTGGGCGGCTGCACAACCAAGGTGTGTAGCCCTTTCCATGAGGGTGCTCGTTGAATTCTATGTAGTGCCGAAGCAAAATGGATACATATCATAGGTCATCTATCATGTACTAAGCAATAGGCTTCTAGATGCATCCATAATCTACATAATTTCAACCACAAATACTTAAAACTAAAACATATAAGAGAAGCATTAGTGCACTTTTCAAGAAAATAAATTTCAAGCTCAAGTGCATGGTCTAAAAACAATAAGTGTTATTTATTTAAGATCATTACTTCTCAAGTGAGTATCTCTCAAAGATGATATTCAAATAAATTTTTGCTTATCAAGCCACTCACAATCACACATAGACAATAATCAACACAAATCAAGTCAATGGATCTTAGAAGAGTTTTAAACTTCTTTTTGTCTAAGGGCTTAGCGAACAAATCTGCAAGTTGATTTTTAATAGGCATATGCTCTAGAGTAACAATAGAATGTTCAACATGTTCTCTAATAAAATGATGCCTAATATCTATGTGCAACGATATCATGCATACATAGAGTTGAAAAGATGAAATAGAAAGTGTAAGGTTCCCATTTGTTGATTGGCTCATTTCGTGGACAAACCACATGTTGGGGTTCTTTGTAAGGGTAGTCTAGGTATCGGTTTTATTGTTCGAAGCCCTTTGAAGACCTCGTATTGATAAGCACCGAAGGTAAATTTCTATGTGCTTACTTGCCTTGAAGAGATAGTTGCACACACTCACAACTCATGCATATGTTTAATACTTGTATGTTGTGTGTCTTATTTTTGTGCATTAATGTTCATTAACATCTCTTCTTACATGTTAGTTTGATTGCATCTTGCATATCCAATTGCCTTGTCATGCTAAGACTTAGGACTGCATTTTTGCATTGGACGCTCCCAAAGGCGCTCTACAGAGGCGCTGTACGAACAGCGCCCATTGAGCGCTGTTCAGACCTGATCGATTTAATTCGGTCGCTGTTGGGTCGCTGTTGGGGCGCTGTACGAAGCGCTCTACGTACAACGCCACTCTGTTTTCCCGAGAGAACAGAGTTGGGGCGCTGTACAGGCGCTGTACAGAAGCGCTCTACGTACAGCGCCCAAGGCAAATTTCAGGCCAACTTATCAAAACGACCACACTTTGTTTTGGCCTCCTATATATATGCCACTTTGACTTTAGGTCAATTAAGAGAGTTCATATTCAGATTCCATACTTAGGATATTTTTCAAAGAGAAGAAAAATTCCAAAGAACTCATTTTTAGTTTACTCAAACACTTTTTCATGATCATCAATCATCATCTAGCATCATCCTTGATCATCTAGATGTCTTTTTTGCATGGATTCTTCATCATACTTTGCTTGGTAAGCTTTTCACTAATATCTTACATATTTTGTGTTTTTCTTAACAAGCAATCTCAATTTATTACTTGTATGATTTTCATATATCTTTTGATACAAGATTGAGATTAGTGTGATGTATGTTTGAGAAGTTGTATTGTGATAGCTAATTAGGTTTTGTGCTTAATCTTGATTAGCTAAACTATTTTATTGAACATGTCATTTAGTTTTTAATATCTAGGATTGTTCTAATTGCATATGAAACAAATTATAGCACGGTGTGTATAAAACTATCTAGAGGGGGGGGGGGGGGGGGGGGGGGGGGTGAATATATTTTAAGCTTATTACCCAATTTTTCGTGTTTAGTCAAAATTACAAAATTACCCCTAAATAGATAAAGCAATAAATCAAGTATAAAATACGGAAATTAAATAACACTTGATTTTTACGTGGAAACCCTCATGGGAAAAACCACGGGCTAGTAAGTAAGCCACACTCGAACCTCGAATCCACTAAATGTGTAAAACGATTACAACCTAATCCCGGAAGTAATCACACACCTACCTAATCCCGGTATGAGTGAACCTAGTCCAATTTGCTTGCGATCTAAGCAACCTAATCCCGGAAGCTACACACAAGACTTATTTTCTCAATGAAGAGAATAAAACCCTAAGTGAATATATGAATATTTAAATGCAACATAGAGCAAGGGAAATCCTATATGCTTATCTAAGATGATTAATATGCTGTAAGGGTCATCTGTCCAATTGAAGAAGAAGAAGAAGTGCTGGTTAAATAGGAAGGGGTAGTTTCTGGTTCTGAGGGTTTATGTGAACAGGAAAGGGTGGAAGAAATAGAAGCTACCATTCATATTGAAGATGTAGCATATGAAGATGCATGGAGTTCTGACAGTGATAGTTCCACAGATTTTGATGACGACTTTAAGGAACCTGAGTACATGGAGACATTTGAAGATGAAGAAGTGGAAGTCTAAGGTGTTATTTTTGTAAGGTTCCCATTTGTTGATTGGCTCATTTCGTGGACAAACCACATGTTGGGGTTCTTTGTAAGAGTAGCCTAGGTATCGGGTTTATTATTCAAAGCCCTTTGAAGACCTCGTATTGATAAGCACCGAAGGTATATTTCTTTGTGCTTACTTGTCTTGAAGAGATAGTTGCATACACTCACAACTCATGCATTTGTTTAATACTTGTATGTTGTGTGTCTTATTTTTGTGCATTAATGTTCATTAACATCTCTTCTTGCATGTTAGTTTGATTGCATCTTGCATATCCAATTGCCTTGTCATGCTTAGACTTAGGATTGCATTTTTGCATTGGGCGCTCCCAAAAGCGCTCTACAGAAGCGCTGTACGAACAGCGCCCATTGAGCGCTGTTCAGACCTGATCGATTTAATTCGATCGCTGTACAGGCGCTGTACAAAGCGCTCTACGTACAGCGCCACTCTGTTTTCCCGTGAGAACAGAGTAGGGGCGCTGTACAAGAGGCGCTCTACGTACAGCGCCCAAGGCAAATATGAGGCCAACTTATCAAAACGACCACACCTTGTTTTGGCCCCTATATATATGCCACTTTGACTTTAGGTCAAACACAAGAGTTCATATTCAGATTCCATACTTAGGATATTTTTCAAAGAGAAGAAAAATTCCAAAGAACTCATTTTTAGTTTACTCAAACACTTTTTCATGATCATCAATCATCATCTAGCATCATCCTTGATCATCTAGATGACATCTTGCATGGATTCTTCATCATACTTTGCTTGGTAAGCTTTTCACTAATATCTTACATATTTTGTGTTTCTCTTAACAAGCAATCTCTATTAATTACTTGTATGTTATTTTATATACTTTGAATACAAGTTTGAGATTAGTATGATGTATGTTTGAGAAGTTGTATTGTGATAGCTAATTAGGTTTTGTGCTTAATCTTGATTAGCTAAACTATTTGATTGAACATGTCATTTAGTTTGATATCTAGGATTGTTCTAATTGCATATTAATCATCTTAGATAAGCATATAGGGTTTCCCTTGCTCTATGTTGCATTTGGATATTCATATATTCACTTAGGGTTGTTATTCTCTTCAAAGAGAAAGTAAGTCTTGTGTGTAGCATCCGGGATTAGGTTGCTTAGATCGCAAGTAAATTGGACTAGGTTCACTCATACCGGGATTAGGTAGGTGTGTGATTACTTCCGGGATTAGGTTGTAATCGTTTTACACATTTAGTGGATTCGAGGTTCGAGTGTGGCTTACTTACTAGCCCGTGGTTTTTCCCGTGAGGGTTTCCACGTAAAAATCAAGTCTTATTTAATTTCCGCATTTTATACTTGATTTGTTGCTTTATCTAGTTAGGGGTAAATTCGTAATTTTGTCTTAATACGAAAAATTGGGTAATAAGCTTAAAATATATTCACCCCTCCTCTAGATAGTTTTATACACACCGTGCTATAATTTGTTTCAATTTTGATGAGCCAAATGCTAATGTTGAAGAACAGAATGAAGAGCCATTTTTTAATGATGGAGAATTGGATGATGACCAGATGCAAGCTTTGAGAGAGTTAGGAAGACTTAATAGAAAGAGGAAAAGTCCGAGGACAAAATTGAGGTCCAATTATGAGTTGTATGGTGATGTGTCTGACTTGAAAGATGTTAAATTGGAGGTAGGTCAGGTTTTTGCAAGCTCAAAAGTGTTCAAGGAAGCTACTAAGGAATATGCAATTAGGTGTGGAAGAGTGATCTGGTTTCCATGCAATGAGAAGGGGAGGGTGAAAGGTATTTGTAAGGGGAAGAATACTAACTGCCCATAGTCTATTTGGGCTTTAGAGTATGAGAAGAATTCAGATGCATTCATGATCAAGACTCTGAATGATAAGCATACATGCCCACGGATTAACAAAAACAAACATGCCAATTCAGCTTGGCTGTCTAGAAGGTACACTAATCAATTAAGGTCTGGAGGAAACTTCAAAATGAGTGATTTTTTAGGCCAAGTGAGGAAAGATTTTGTTGTGCAGCCTTCTAAAAGTCAAGTTTACAGGGCTAAGTTGAAGGCGAGTGAGATTATTGAAGGTAGCTTATCTACTTAGTATGCAAAATTATGGGATTATGCTGAAGAACTGAAGAAAACAAATCCCAGATCTACTGTTGTGATTGACACAGAATTGGGGCCTGATGACAAGAATAAGTTCAAGAGAATTTACATTTGCTTCAATGCTTGTAAGCAAGGTTGGTTGCATGGGTGCAAGAAGATCATTGGGTTGGATGCTTGTCATGTGAAGTCTTATCACAAGGTGCAACTAATGTGGGCTATAGGTATTGATGCCGATAATGGGTACTATCCCATTGCTTATACTGTATTTAAGAAAGAATGGCATGAGAGTTGGAGTTGGTTTTTGAAGCTATTGAAGGAGGATCTGAATTTGGAAGATTGTTCAGGCATCACATTCATGACTGACTGACAGACAAAAGGGTGTTGTTGAGTCAATTGGTGACATATGGCCTAATTGTGAACACAGATTTTGTGTTAGGCATATGTATGCTAATTTCAAGGAGAAGTTCAAGGATGACATAATCATGGGTAAAGTGTGGAAGGCAGTAAGATCAACCAAAGTTGATGACTTCTAAACCTGTATGGCAGAAATCAAGAAGTTGAATGAGAAAGCATGGAAGTGGTTGAATGAAATATCTCCAAGTCAGTGGTCAAATAGTTTTTTCTCGGTTCACTCTAAGTGTGACATAACACTTAACAATCTATGTGAGATTGTAAATAGAGACAGGGAGGTGCTTAAAGCTAGGAGTTCTCCAATATACTCACTATTGGAGATGCTTCGTATCAAGATCATGAATCGAAGGACAAGTAGAAGAGCAGACTTAAAGATGTGGTATAAAAACATTGGCCCTAAAATTTTAGAAATATTGGACTTGGAAGCAAAGAAATCTAGGGATTTTGTGGCTTATTGGGGTGGCCAGGGATATTACCAAGTGAGCATCAACCAAACACCTATTGCTATGCTGAACTTAAAGGGAAAAAATTGCACCTGCAGGAAGGGTAATCTGACTAGCATACCCTATAAACATGCAATTGCAACCATCTACAGTGAATATGAAGATCCATTGAAGTATGTGGACATCTGTTACCACAAAGAGAGCCAAATGAAGTGTTATGGTGATGTTATGTATGGGATCAAGATAGAGAAGTATTGGATTAAAACAGGAAGGCCACCATCAGTACCACCCAAAGATTGTCGAACAACCTGGTCGTCCAAAGAAGTTAAGGATTAGGGAGATTGGTGAAATATCACCAAGTCAAAGAAAGTTCAAGCAAGTGCACAAGTCATACACATGCAGTGCTTGCAAGCAAGAAGGTCATAACTACAAGAGTTGTTCCAAGCGTCCTAAGCTTATAGCAAGAATCAACAAAAAGGTGAAGTCCTAAATTGTAAACTCTTTTATTACTGTTCCAAACTCATTTATTTCTAACCAATTTCTATTTCACGGGATTTTCCATAAAAAACAATCCAAACAACCTATAGTATCAAGAGCCATTTACCTCCAACTGAAGGTAGCAATGTCCTTGAAACAGACCATGGCCAAGATGATTCTGAGGTAAATTTCTAAGACTACATCATAAATAGCTAAAAATGAATCTAGTTGAGTTGAAGTATCTGGTTCAGGTGAGTATACATGTTAAATTGAGTATGTTTGTCATTTTGAGGTGCAGGTTCAGAATCAAGATTTCTTCAGTGAAATGATTCATCAAACTGCTAGCCAAAATGAGACCATGCCATCAATCCTAAATTCAACAATGGAGAGCTACAAAGAAATGGCAGTGAAAAACAAGAAGAAGAAGACCCAGTGAAGTGCCAATGAAGATTTTGAACATATTAATATGATGTTATTTAGGATTTAGGATATTTTGAACCGTGCTACAGTAGTATATTTAGGATATTTTGAAGATGTTTAAATTGGAAGAATGCCAATTGTTTTTGTTATGTTTTGTTGAAGTACAAAATGAACAGGAATATCTGGTTCAAGTGTTTGGAATATGTTTTGTCAATGAACAGTAATGTTTGCAATCAAATTATGTAATTCAAGTTCTTTGGTTGTTTTGTCTTCTCCATTTTGTTGGTTATGCTTGAAACAAATGAACCAAACAAGTTATGATTGAAACAAATGGAACATGTCATTATTGAATAAATGGAACCTCTTACAAACAATTGGCATTCAACAACCTCTTTCATTCAACAGAAAGTTATCTTACAACCTCTTTCATTCAGCAACCTCTTACAAATAGACATTTTCTTAATACATAATCTCTTACATTCAATCACACATTTAATAGTCCTTATCTTTTACATAACAACAATATCCTAAACCAAACCCAAAAATTACACAGAAAATAATAGCAACACCCAAAATGTATCTTAGATAACGAATATCATCTTCCTTCTTCTCCAATGCCTTTACCATGTCTTGAACAATACAACTCCATTGGACTTCCTCCCTTGCAACCTCGAAACAATTGATGTCAACCCACTCGAAATAACCACACCCCTTAACATTTCCTTTCTACAAAGCTAAACAAAGAAATTGAACACAAATGGAAATGAAGAAATTTAAGAAAAGTGGAAAATTTGAAGAAATTTACCACAAAATTGGGGCAACCATAAAACCTTCTTCCTAGGTTTCGAACAGTTGTTGAAGTCCTTAACTTAGCATCTAACCCACAATCGCACTTCCTCAAACCAGAGCTCACGTCCTTGCCATCACCCTCCGGAAAACCTGTAGAAATGGCGGAAATTTGTGAGCTTGAAGGAACCCTAACACGCCTTGAAGCCATAATTAAATCGAGAAGAATAAATTGAAGCCTAATTTCAAGTAACCAAATAATTCCCAAATTTGAACCCTAATTTCGAACATGAACCGTGTAAATGGTAAGGGCAAATGACTTTCGATATAAGGAACTCTGTTTGCCACATCAGCTTATCCGTTATAAATTGGACGGAAAATTCGTAAAATGGATACCGATAACAATATGTGTGCCAAGAGTAGCCATTTTGGTGCATTTGAAAATGTTGGTAGATTGTCCTCCCCTGTACCAAAAAAAAAACAGAAAATGTTGGTAGCCAAATTGGGATTTTTGCCTAGAGTTGATGGCCATGAAAGTAATTTACTTTTGTAAATTCTTTAAATGTCCATGATAATCCTAAGTCAATACAAACACCAAAGATTATTTTGCGCAATTTAAAATTTATACGATGATCATGAAATGAGGTTCCAGGAGCTCCACTTTCCAGTGTAAAACTCTACTAGGGTTTATCGAAACCAAACACGCGTCATGGACGGCGATGGCGGTGGCGGCAAGCGGAGACGAACCGGCTCCGTTTCGTCGAACGGCAACGACGACAACAACTACAACATCGACGCGTCACTCCTCGAAGCCCTGGAGAAGTCGTCGCAATCGAACATCGAAGTCCTTGACCAGCGAACCCTAAAGAAGCTGGTCCTCTCGTTCGAGCGCCGTCTCAAGGAGAACATCGAGGCTCGACTCAAGTACCCCGACCACCCGGAGAAGTTCGCCGAGACGGAGGTCGACCTCCACGAGGAGCTCGAGAAGCTCAAAGTCCTCGCCGGCGGGCCCGACCTTTACCCGGACCTCGTCAACCTAAACACCATCCCGTCGATCCTCGGTCTCCTCTCGCACGACAACTCCGACATCGCGAACGACGTTGTACAGCTGCTCCAGGACTTGACCGACGAGGACGTTTTGGAGGACAGCGACGAGCCTGCGAGGGTTCTCGTCGATTCGTTGATTGAAAACAATGTCTTGGAGCTCCTGGTTCAGAATCTACAGAGGCTATCAGATTCGGACCCGGACGATATGACGGCTGTGTATAATACGCTAGCGACGATCGAGAATTTGATTGAAGTGAAGCCGTCTGTCGCTGAATTGGTCTGCGAGAAGACGAAACTGCTGAGGTGGTTGTTGGGGAAGATCAAAATCCGAGAGTTTGATAGTAATAAACAATATGCTTCCGAGATATTGGCGATTTTGTTGCAGAATAGTACTGCGAATCAGAAACGGTTGGGGCAGATGAACGGGGTGGATGTGTTGCTACAGGCAGTGGCAACGTACAAGTCGAAGGACCCAAAGAGTTCGGATGAGGAGGAGATGTTGGAGAACTTGTTTGACAGTTTGTGTTGTCTGTTGATGCCATTGGAGAACAAGGAGAGGTTCGTGAAGGCGGAGGGGGTCGAGTTGATGATTATTATCATGAAGCAGAAGAAATCTGCTTACGGGTCCGCCATAAGGGCGCTTGATTTCGCCATGACTAAGTACCCGCCTGCCTGCGAACGGTTCGTGGATGTTTTGGGGTTGAAGACAGCTTTCGCTGCTTTCATGGGTAAGGCAAGTTCCTCTTTCCCCTCTTTTTTTTTTTGTCTTTAATTGTTTTTTATTATTTGATTTTAATGTTTTGCTGATTAAGGAGCTGCCATTGCTCTGTTTGCATTTTATCTTAGAAATGCTATTTTTCTTCCAAATAGTAATGTGATTCTAGTGGCCTGATGTGGAGTATTGAAATAAACAAAGTTTTCTTTGTAAAGTTTCGTCATTATTGATGATTGAACCTCTTCCCTCACAAATTCAAAATTCTGACAGAATTGATGTGCCTATAACATTATTTCCACCAACAATGATCAAAAGAAAGCAATGTGAAGTTAAGCTTCTTGTTTAATGCAATAGGAGGCCTATAAGGTGCGTGGAGATTGTAACACTACAACCTAAACTGTAACAATATTGTCTGTTTTTCACTAGGGCTCTTAGCTTCAAAACAAATATTTACCGGTAAAGTATGAAAATCTATATATATATATATATATACAAATTTTCTATTGTCAGTTCGTTCTATTATAAAATATATCAGGACGAAGAATATGGACCATTAGATTTACATACTTTGACTCAAAGTGTGTGCACTTGTTAAAACTTCTCCATAATCTATGGTCCACATTCTTCATCCCGATATATCAGGATGAATCGAAAGTAGAAAGACTATATATATATAGTTATAGTTATGGTTATGGTTATTTTCTTGAATATCTTCTCTCTTCTGTCTGATATTTCATCACAAAGCTTTTTACCCTGTTATTCTTCAAGAGCTTCTTTCTCTCCATATGTCCTGCTGAGTGCTGATACCTAAGCATTCTCTTTTCTAAAATTTTGTCCTAATGCTATTTCTAACAGAATATGATTTTTTTTTTTTTTTTACTTACACACTTCCACTTGAATTAATTCCCTATGTAATTTATCAGTAGTCTATTCCCACCGCTTCTTCTGGCAAGATAGCCCCTTAAATCAAAGATACCGAGCCTGTCCTGCCTCGCAGAATAAATTTCATCAACCACTAATTTTTTTTTTCAAAGAATTTTCTTCGCAGAAATCAGAATTGCAACCAACAAATTCACTGACTCCAGCCATCAAAACCCAAAATTATTTTCACAAATTCTGCCCCCTACTGACACCCTATACTTTGTTAATCAATCTATAGTTTAGAATGAGAGATTCTAGATCAGCGCAACATTCTTGCTTTGCATTACTATGTAATCCTCTGCACATGGGTGCTTGTTTTTCCTGGTTCCCCCATAATGAGTAGGAAAAAAACTTTTAACGTTTTCCTTTCTTGCATACTGCATAGGGCTATATTAGTAAAATTTCTGTAAAATCGTGATTGCTTAGACCACTTATGTGTAGCCAGTTAGAAGATATAATAATAACATGTTTTTATCTTTTATCCCTTTTTTAGATTCCCATGAGCAAGAAGAACAAGAAAGAGCGGTATCAGGAGGATTTAGAGGAGCGCGTAATATCCTTGATTGCGTCATTATTTGGTAAGCAGGCAAGTGATCACCGTTTTGATTTTTCATAGTGGGTTTTCTGCATGTAGTTTATATGTATTGGAGTACGTATAATGAATATGTATAGATTTTTTTTTTTTTTTTTTTGTTGTTGTTGGAGTATGTACAATGAAGTAATTGACAGCTTGTATTAGATATATTCCATGAAATTATCTTGAACCACATACACAGTCTTGTCCTTGATTGAGGACTTGAGATAATTTGGATACTTTTGGGTATTTATCCTGTGTCCACCTTGTTTTGGTGTGGACCTTTGGCGCAATGGTAAAAAAATAAGGTCATTTTATGATAGCCAACCCAATGCTTTCAAAGGCAAAATTAGTTACAGATAGCCGTAAATCTCCATGTCCTGAATAAGGTGTCAGTTTCTCATTTATATGCTGAAGTTTGTTTTCCAGTGTTCCACCTTCTCTAAAACTTTAGATTCTTTAGATTTGAATGATGCTTTATTATTTATGCCACTCACATCATCTTCTTTAAGGTATTTCATATTTGTTAGTTGAGCCGTACTTTGAAATTATTGAAAAGCTTGTTATGGCTTCATTATCAAATTCCTTGTTAGATTTTTGCCAAGCTTAAGATTGTGACTGTGGCTAATTTGGTAAAGACATGCTTTATTAATTATGGACCTTAATAGAAATGTCATCGCTTGTTTGATGCAAGTAGATAATTGATATTTAGGGTAATAAGGGCCAAATTTAAGAACTTGCAGGGATAATTGTTGTGTCTTGGCCCTTGGGTAGGTAGAAACAGTCCCAGTCCAACATGGTGAAAGTGCAATGTTGGGTTAAAGTTTTTAAATTATGGGTTGAGAATTCCCAAACCTAGGTCTGCTGCCTGGAGTTTGATTGGTATGCTATAAGGTACTACCGTACTACTTTAATTGCAGAGTCTACTAAGTTAATCGAGTGTCTGCACTATACTTAGAATGATGTAAAGCAGTTAATTAATTTCAATAAGATGCTTGTAGTGATAGCCTCTTGGACATGCCAAGATAGCTATAGACACTTGGCTGAAGATTTCTAAATAAAACAAGATCTTCATTTTTGAGGTTAATGACGTACCTAGAGGTGCAGAGATGTTCATTCAAGATTTTAGTTTTCTTAGGTTTTAGTGTACTGGTGCTTACTCTATTCAAATTCTGTTTGTTTCTTATCTATCTATCTACATGCACAAACACTTGCATATATTACGTCATGAAAGTATTTAGGTTTCAAGTTAAAATTGAGAAGAATTAGTTTGCAGCAATTGCATTCATAACTGCTATAAAGTTTTCAAAAGGATCTTTGAGTTAATACACAAACTTTTCATGGCAGGTTTTAGTGTACTGGTGCTTACTCTATTCAAATTCTGTTTGTTTCTTATCTATCTATCTACATGCATAAAAACTTGCATATATTACGTCATGAAAGTATTTAGGTTTCAAGTTAAAATTGAGAAGAATTAGTTTGCAGCAATTGCATTCATAACTGCTATAAAGTTTTCAAAAGGATCTTTGAGTTAATACACAAACTTTTCATGGCAAAACTTGAATGTAAATTTGTTTACCTGTTTATTCAACATTGATACTACTCGCACTTCATGATGGACCGGAAAAAGGCATCTAGTTTTGAAACAAGCTATTATGTTATCTCTTGAAATAAAAGAAATTGTGTGATATGCATATGCTCATCTAGTTTAATTAAACACTTTGCATTGAACACCTATTGAGATGCGCGAATGACATATGAGATATTTTGCTAAGTATTATTTTCCTCCTTATCATGATTGGGTGTCAACTTTTTTGTTTGATGATTTACAGGTGGAATTCTGAGGGGTACTAGAAGAGAAAGATTGTTGAGTAAGTTTGTGGAAAACGAATGTGAAAAAATAGATCGCCTTATGGAGCTCTATATGAGGTAATGGTCAAGTAATTTGTGAACCTAGCCAAAAGGATTAATTCATATGTTTCTTTTCTCCTCAAATATGCATGGCACAAGAACAGCCTTAACTTTCTTCTGTTTGAAAAATGAGGAGTGAATGCATCATTATTCCTCTCTCTTTCATTACTTTATGCTACACCTCATCCACAAAAAGGTGTTTTAGCTCTACCTGGGGTGGGTTCTAATATATTTTCTTTTGGCCTTATGTCACTAATGAACACAAATTGTTATACAGATATTCTGATAGAGTTACAACAGAAGCTGAACGAATGAATAATCTTGAACTTGATGATTTAGAGGTAATTTATTTTTTCTAGTTGGTATTTCAGTTCCATATTCCAGTTTGAAATCTTTCTTTACAATATTTATCTGCTTTTTGCAGATGGATGAAGAGGAAAAGTATAATCGGAAGCTAGAGTCTGGACTGTACACTCTTCAGGTAAGGATTGGTCATAATGGCTTCCTTGTCAGTTATATTAGTGAAATCTTATATTAAATGCACAAGTTGTAGGCACTTATTGTGTTATAGTTGATAAAGATCTTTATATGTAGCATTCACCTTTTCTCTGAATCTCCTTTTTTTGGAATCTGCAGTTAATTGCTGTTATTTTAGGTCATCTTTGGTGCTCTGAGTAAGTGTTTGCATCTAATCTTCTTATGTCTCTTCTTCATCTGTACACTTCATTTTTCATGGCTCTAATTTTAGCTTATTATTTTCTGTGCAGGCACTCTCAAATGAAAGCAAGAATTGAGCTATTACTCAAGCAGCAAAAGCTTACGAAGAAGGATGTTAAAGATATACTTCAGGTACATGCTTTACAACTGCATCTTGTTTTCACTTTTCAGGTTATGATATTTGACTTGAAATAATTGTCATAATTCACTTGAGAAATGTGGTATCAGCATACAATGTCGAAAAATTCTAGTAGCCATATGGATGTTAAAGAACTATCAATAGTGAAATGTTTAAGTTTTATTGCCAAAATGCTTTTCACTAAAGCTCATAATGACCTTCATAATACTACAAACTTTTATATATAAATAGATCCACTTAATCACTTAACCGAGTATATGAGACTCAGACATGGGTGGACTTGATACTTGTGTCATGTTATCACTTCTAGTTTCGGTAAGAAGGTGTTCCACGAACCATAGATTCCTTATTGATCTTCATTTATCTGTATGATTTTAAATACGTTTTGGGTTATTTCATGCTATGAATTCTATTGATGATATGCTTGAAAGTTGATAATGACTTGATTTGATTAGGAAGTGTAACACTGACATGCTTCCTATAATGCTCCTATCCATTTGGATCATGGAAAAACAAGTAAAAAGAAAAGCAAAATTGTTGAATTGCTTAAGGATATATTAAACTTCCAGTTGTTTCTTTTTCTTATTTGTTTTAATTCTTTTTGTATCCCATTGAGTTGTAAAACGTAAGGAAACTTGTTACTGTATAAAGAATTAAAATGATGTCTAAAATAGACTAGCGTTCTGCCAACTTCTAGCAGCATATGCTTCAATCACTTTTTCACGTGAAAATTTCTTATGTCAAAAACTGTTATCACAATATGCTGAATTTCTTGTAATCACAGGAGTATCATGACAATATTGGTGACTTAGATGGACCGGATGAGAAGGAGCGCGCACAGGGAAGGATCCAGAAGTTTATCTCTGCGTTTTAATTGTAAGATGATCATTTCAGCTGCTAGGTTGTTGTGAGATTTACAGTTTAGGGTGTCGGAATCTTAAAGTAGTATTCTGGTGTTGTTGCAAAGTTCATTTAGGTTGTAATCAGCCAAAGCTTCTAGAGTAGAAATACTTATGTAAAATCGATTTCAAGAAATTTCAAGAAACGCACTTGTTTCAAAATCCATTTTGTGCGCAACTGAAGATTCATTTCGTTGAATTATAGGTCAACCTCTTACAATTCAAAAAATAAAAAATGTCGCCTAAAAAAGTGTCAAGGAGGCTACCTTAGAGATTCATGAAATTCATTAGAAGCCTTCCTGTCAAGAGTTAACTATTACAAATTTGTGTTACAAATTTGTGAGAGTTGGAGGAGAGGAATATGCTTGAATCTACAATCTCATTGATCAGGTGTAAGGGGATCTATAGGTGTAAGGGGCGTATAATTAGAGTACCCCGAATAGGAGAGTTCAATGCGTATTTGTCAATGTGCAAATGTCAAATTGCACTAAAGTATCCGAACTATGGTCGTCTAGTTTAATATATATATATATATTGAAATATTACTTAAATTCGAGGGAAGGGGGAAGACTTGAACCTATGACCTCATGGCGTAGGTGTGGGGAGATCACCACCAAACTAACCTCATCTTGTCATCTAATTTAATATTTAACCTTTGATGTTTATTATACAAATGTACCTATGTAGCACGGATACAGGATACGGGGGATACGGTAAATCTTTAAAAACTAAGATACGGATACGGCAAGATACGTCAATTAAAATAATATATATTTATATTTAAATAATAATAATAATATATGAAAACATATTTGATAATTCATTCAAAATAAAAACATATTCAGAATCCAAATAAAACATGTCACATAACTACATAAGTCATAATAATGTAACATATTATAGGATCTAAATAAAACATGTCACATAAGTCGAACATATTACAAAATCCAAATAAAACATACGTCACATAAGTTATAACATATTACAAAATCCAAATAATACATAAAAAAATTCATAAAACATATTTTAATTTCCTAATTAACTTCATTATCATCATTCATATTGTTAAATGATATAAATAATTCGCATCTAACTCTAGTTCATCAAGAGAAAGGTTTGAAATCTCAAGTATCTCGTTATTCTCCATGTCAATGGAATCAAAACCAAAATTTCATTACAATTTCATTTTGACTCCTAAAATTTTGAAATTATAATTTGACCCCGTTTTATTAGGGATGGCAAAATTCCCCGCGGGGATGGGGACCCACACTTTTGGGGTGGAGATGTGTTTCAATTTGGTGGGGATGGGGCAGGGATGGGGATAGATAGTCTAACCCACAATGGGTATGGGGTGGGGATGGGTTTTATACTCCCCACCCCGCCCCGCCCCGCCCCGCCCCGCCCCGCCCCGCCCCGCTTAAAATAATACTTAGTTAAACTACGTAGTTTCAAAGAAAATAAAATATATATATATATATATATATATATATATATATATATTAACCCTAACTTTACATCCCGCCACCGTTATTTAACATAAAGTGACAAAACAAAATACTATTGAAAAAAACCCTAGCCGCTAACTTCAACTCTAAGTCTCTAATCCTCAAACAACTTGAAGTTCACTGTTCAAGCTTAAACCTCAAACACAAGAGAACATACAATAAGTTTCTTTCTCAAATAACTTTTAAAATTAAAAGTTTAATAACAACAGTTTTTTTTTTTTTTTTTTTTCAAGTTTATTACTTAAATAATTCTCAACTCTTGAATTAAATTTAATTCGTTATCTACAGATGCACTAGAAAGTGAAGATCCAATACTGGTGTCATTAAGAGAAAATTGTGTAAACATAGAAGAACAACATGGGGTGGAAACAAACCTAATTGAATGTGAAGACACTGGCAACAAAAGAAAAAGAAGATGCACATCAATTATGTGGGAGCACTTAACTGATAAATATTTTTTGAATATAACTATCATATTCAATAGTTATATATTTGTTATTTAAATAAAAATATATATATAAATGGGGTAAATGGGTGGGGATGGGGAAAGCACTCCCCGTTGTACCCCGCCCCGCCCCAACCCGCTCCATCTATGGTGAGGTTTTATAAGGGGATGGGTTTTCAAAAAATAAATGGGGTGGGGTGCGGGGAAGGCCACCCCGCCCCGAACCCGCCCCATTGCCATCCCTACGTTTTATACTAAAATAATTATAATATTGCTCCAAACGTATCCTCCAAGTATCCCCCAAGTATCCTCTAGTCAAACTTGTGAAAAAGTCAACGGATACGCCATTTGGCGTATTGGATACGTATTCTGAAGTATCCGGGAAGTATCTGAACTAGATACAAGTTCGATACGAGTTACCTCCACCAAATAGAGTATCCGTGCTTCCTAGAAACGTACCTTAACCTTTGATGTTTATTAACCTTGATGTCGGTTAACAACCATTGGATTTAACGTTTGACCAAGTTTTGGGGTGAAAAGTCACAATTATCCTTGCTGAAAAAAAGCTAATAAGATTGAGTTGAACAGTCTAAATTTAATGTTTAAAGATCAATGGTTATGTTTTTAGAAATATAAAAAAAAAATGGAAAAATGTATCTCCAAAATGGAGGAGCTTTGTTCCAATGGATCCACCTTCGCTCCTTCTGTTGGAACGATGACACCCCATTGATGGAGCAGATCGCTCTATCTGATGGAGGCTATTCATCTTACATGCAGTAGATTGTTCCATCTTTGATGGAGTGCCTCCCCGCTCCATTTGATGGAGCAGATATATATATATATTTTTTTTCATTTTGTTTTAGGTTTTTCTTAGATTGAGTTGATTTGTGTGTTTGTGTTTTTGAAATTGATTGAATCTGATGATGAATAGTAAGAGTTTTGATTGAATAAGAGGAGTTTGTTTCCAGGGTTTTTTTGTCTTTTGTCTTTTTATTTATTTATTTTTAAATAATATTTAATTTGTTATCAATTTTTGTATGGGTGGCAAAAAAAAGTTCTCCTCACACCAATTTTAAATTTTAAAATTTAAAATTTTCAATTTACTATTTAGTCCTTTCAAATACCAAAACTAGCCTTTGAATGATATTAATGTGTTCGATATGGTTTTTACAGTAGAGCTTATAGAGTAGATCTTTTTACAGTAGAGCTTTTAATAAAAAGTTGTATGTTTGGTATTGAATTAAAATAGTGTTTTTAAATTAGTAGATTGTTTTAAGGTGTGTCTTCAAAAGATTTTTTGGTTGTGATAAATTACAAATAAAGGTATAAACAAACTATTTGTAAATTATGAATCCAATAAAATAAAAAAGATTACCAAAAAATAGGTAAATTAATTCTAGAAGAATTTCTTTGATATTCAAATAATAATAAATAAATAAATCAACTAGATATCTATAGATAATCAAAAGCAGCAACAACTGGTACTAGCGACCTGTAACTAGGGTTGCATATTACCCCCCATTTGAGAAAAATGGGGATGGGGATGGGGATGGAGATGATTTTGTATTTGTAATGGAATGTTTTTTATTTTTATTTTATTTTATTTTATTTTATTTTTAGCTTAATTTGTAATTTTTAGTTAAACGAGGAAAGGGGAAATGGAAAAATGGGAAAATGGGGAAACGAAATTTCAATTTGGGGATGAAAATCATCTCCATCCCCATCCCCACCCAGTTCCCCATTTTCCCTCCAAAAAAATTTCTAAAATGGGGATGGAGACGCAGGAAAATGGGGATCTGGGGGAAAATGGGCAACCCTACCTGTAACAATTAGACCTGGTAAGGTTTCGGTTCGAACTGTGGAACCGGAGGAGGTTCGGAACCGGAACCGGAACCGGGGGAGGCCGGTTCTGATTCCGGTTCTAAGGTTTGCAGAACCGGGTGGTTCGAATCGGCGGTTCCAACTTTTTTTTTAATTTTTTTTAATATAAATACTAAACCTAAAAAACCTAAATCTTCTTCTACTTACTGTCTACTGTCAGCCGTCCTCCTCTTCTTCTTCTTCCTTTTTTACTTCGAATCTTCGATCTCCTCCTCCTCCTCCTCCTCCTCCTCCTCCTCTTCTTCTTCTTCTTCTTCTTCTTTTCGATCTACTCCTCTTCTTCTTCGATCCACCCCAAATCCCTTCGATCCACTATCATCACCACCATGGCACCATTTGATTTTTATTTTCTTTATTTTCTTTTTCTTGGACAGTTGGATACTTGGATACTTGGAGTTTTGGACTGATCTAGGTTTTACACAGACTTGATTGAGTTTTAATAAATTAATTAATTAAAAAAAAAAAAAAAGGTTCAAAACCGACGGTTTGGCCGGAACCGATGGTTCTGGAGCCGGAACCGATGGTTCTGGAACCGGAACCAGCATATTTCGGTTCCGATTCCAGTTCCACCAAACCTTGGAACCGGAACCGGAACCGCCGGTTCGGAACCGGAACCTGAACCGGACCGGAACCATGTCAGGTCTAGTAACAATTAGTCAAATTGGCTTGCTTTGTAGCAATGGGGTCCTGAATGCCAACAAGACCCAGACTGTGAACAAGTCCTTCCACAGTCAACACCCATGTGCCTTTCCGGTTTGTACATGCAAACCAGACAAGTACTACCAGCAAATACTAGAAATGAACCCATGTTTAAAAATCAATTATTTTTCTTAACTGTGTTTGCACATCAACGTTTTTGATTAATAAATTAAAAAAAAAAAAAGGGCTGTATTGTTGACCAAATAGATATCATTTTCGATTTATTGTGGTTGGAGCAATTCATGGTCTCAAATCTCAATATTGGGATTAGATCAAATAAGTTTTTTTTTTTTTTTTTTCCTTTCTAGATATAAAGATCTTTTCTTTCTGCTCTTCCAACAATGGACAACGGTATCTTATTATGTGATAATATCCTTCATTTTTAAATAAATAATTGTGTCCTTTTAAGTAATTATAAATATGGATATTTTAATCATAATTTGTTAATCATAAATATGGGGTAATTACCCTGATGGCCATCGACTTATGCCACCATTATCAAAATGGCCACCAGATGGGGAATTAGTTTAGAAATAGCCATTTTTGACAAACAATGTTACACTAATGGCCATTCCGTTATAACACCGTTAACTTTTTCTAAGAATGTTACACTAATGGCCATCAATTTGTTCACTTGGTATTAAAATGACCACTATAATCATTTTTCTCCAAAATTACTCTAGTGGCCATCTATTTGGTCAATTGGTATCAAAATGACCATTATAATTGTCCCACTTTTTCTAGAACATGTGTATTGATCATCCATTTGGTTAATTGTTTTCAAAACAATCATTATATGTACAACTATATTCTATTAGAAAAATAGAGAAAGTAATTATTAAAAATAAAATTCATTCGATAGAGAAAATGAAGAATTCATTTGATTCAATATAATTTCAGTCTCATACACATCAAATACTACTTGTCAAACTGCACAAGTATACCAAAATCCCCTATACAAGTATACCAACTTGTTCCTTTTAATTTGAAAACTATTCAAAAACCATACACGATTGCATCATATTCAAAACCACACAAAAGTTTGCCAACCAAATTTGAAGAAAAATGATTATAATGGATGGTCAATACACATGTTCTAGAAAAAGTAGGACAATTATAATGGCAATTTTAATACCAATTGACCAAATGGATGGCCACTAGAGTAATTTTGAAGAAAAATGATTATAATTGCCATTTTAATACCAAGTGAACAAATTGATGGCCATTAGTGTAAAATTCTTAGAAAAAGATAACGATGTTATAACAGAATAGCCATTAGTGTAGCATTGTTTGTCAAAAATGATCATTTTTAAACCAATTTCCCATCTGGTGGCCATTTTGATAGTGGTGGCATAAGTCAATGGCCACCAGGGTAATTACCTTATTATTATCAAAATATAGGTGTGCGGAGAATTTTCTTGGGCGGCAATAGAGCCACCCTTAATTTGATGACAAATTATCAAAATGGCCACTGGAATGGAAATTCGTTTCAAAATAACCATTTTTGACGAAAAGTGTGACACTAATGGTCATTCCATCAAATGAGTGGTATTTAGGTAAATAAGGGAATACCATTAATTATTTTAGATGTTTTTTGGAAGAGAAAGGACATGTGATATGTTGGCAACTCGCGAGTGACTTTAACATTTTACTTATTGAATTTGGATGGAGTTGAATTTAATTAGTGATTTAAATTTTTTACTTTGTACCTTTTATCAAAATGTTTTAGAGTGATGTATGTTATGTTTAATTTGGAAAGAGGAGTAGGAATGATTCAGTTCAAATCTAAGAAGAGTAGCAGAAGAAGAAATTAGTATAACAGAGATATTGGGCTTGTAATTCTCTGAACAATTTAATTCAAACGGTTCCCAGGCTATTTTATAAGCCAATACTGAGAACAAGTATTACATCAGAAGTGGAGGCATCCAGTAATTGAAACCTAAAACTAATCCCTAAATTAATAAACGTGCATGGCATGAGTTGGTGCAATGAACATATCAATGTATTAACGTATTTGATTTCCCAAATATCATATAATCATATATAAATACATTTGATCACAGATTAAGAAATTAAAAATTAAGATTAATTTTAGGGAGAATTACAATTTAATCCCTAAATTTTGGACAAAATATAAGTTTTTTAAAAATATGTTTGCTTTTATTATTGTACACTGTGGGGCCTAGTTTTATTAGCAGGGCAAAGTTAACGGTTTTCAAAGGTATTTTTATCTTTAAATAATAAAACAAAAATAAAATTAATTTAACAAACTTTAATATTTGATCATAAGCATGCTTCGGAGTATCGAGAATTTACAACTTTTAAAGCATATGTATATTCTTCAATAACACAAACTATAGTCGTTGGTCAGCCAAGACACGCATTTATTAAAGGGAAATGAAAGATAAACAGCAGATGTTTATCCACAAACCTGCCTGATACCAAATGAAATTGTGCAAATCATGAGCCCTAATATAGCCAGGAACCCAAATTTTCTGCACAAGAAATAAATTTATTGAAATTAGCACAACATTGCTTCATTCAACTTATTAAACACAAACACACAAATGCTTGAAAGGACCATGAATATTGTGACCTGATGACTATATTGCTAGATTTTATAATAATAAAACAGAATCCATAATTATTTTGTTTATAATAATATGACTACAAAATGATTCCAAAACCTGGACATCTATAAACGTCGTTTCTCATTTTCTTACTTCTACAAGAGGGTCTCGATTCTCTGAAAGAAATACAAACTATTTGAAATAATTATTTCTATATGCATTTATAATCTAGTCAAACCAAAATCTATACCAATGAAGTGGAACAGTATGGACTAGCCTTACATGTGGATCAGCACCCTCTTTTTCAACACAGAATCTTAACACAATTTTAAGATCATCCTATCAATGCCCTATTAACGACTAAGATCAAATTCGACAAAAGAGACTTTGGTGGAGATTTTGTGAAATTTTCATCAACTGCTATGATGACTTGAAGACAATTGCTCTGATACCAATTGATGTAGAACTAGAAGAGAAAAGAGATTGGAAAAACAAAACTATTCTTTATTCATTCATCAAGTCTGCTTACAAAAAGGCTTTGAAGGTGCCTTTTATAGTTGCTAACATAAAATAGATAAACATCTAAAACACCTGAAAAAGATAAAACAAACCTAAACTAATCTCTTAAGGAGTTAATTATTGATAACTAATATTAATTAGATAACTATTCCCTATTCCCCATCACTTTGATTTGTCTTCGTAAAGACTTGATGGGATGGCAAATTTAGGTGAGTAGCAGGACACTTGATTTTCTACACTTGCATTAAATTTCCAACCACGATGAAGAATTTTGAATCCTTACCTTGCCTATAAATACCTAGCCAAATTTGCTCTATGAAACCATCCAATCTTAAGAGTGATTTCTTCTCCCTTAAATGTTCTTTCCCATAGATTTCATTTTTATTCTCTCTTCACTGCACTAGGCACATCACTGTGTCACCACCGGATATAGTAAACCCAAATGCTCTCCTTCCCCCTAAATTTTCTTCGCAATTGCTTCAATTAAGGAATTGATTTTGGGCTGCATTTTCTCGTTTTCATATCAATTGAGAATGAGGATGACAAAAGCAAAGAAGAGTGGTCAAGCAAATGCAAATCAAAGATGATATTTTTGCCGGACAACGGTGGTGAACATTTAAGGGAGAAGAAATAGCTCAAAGCTTCAATGGTTTGGGCAAATTTGGCTTGGTATTTATAGACAAGTTAAGGCTTCAAAATTTATAATTGTTAATGGGAATTGAACACAAGTGTAGAAGAAAATCAAGTACCTCGCTACTCACCTAATTTTGCCGGCCCATCAAAACAAAGTTTTCATGTCATCATAGCAGGTGATGACTTTTGTTAAATTTGTCATCTTGACTTGAATTCTGCCTAATTGTCCTTTAAGGTTATTTAGCCTAATTGCTTCTAGATGCTATGCCCTAATTTCCTACCACTAAAATTATGTTGTAAATAGAGTATAAAAAGTTATACTAGATAAATTCCATTCTCTACTCTATTTTTTTTTTTTTTTTTCCTCACAAACTTTTTTAGCACAAATATATCAGCAACACATGCAAAAATGCTTAAAAGGACCATGGATATTGTCTTGATAGTTATATTGCTAGATGTTATAATAATAAACAGAATCCCAGAAAAAAAAAATTTGTTTACAACAATGTCTTTTGAAATCTTTTGTACCCTTAACTAAAAAAAATGACTCTACCCCATACAACTGCCGGTTCCCTACTAACGAGTAACGACTAAGATCAAATTTGGGAGGCATTGATCTATGGTCTATAAGTTGTGTTAGAATGTGTAAAAAGGCAAAGCTGATGTATATATGTGTGTTCATGTATAAAAATTATAACCTTATCTATTCACAAGCATGTACATTGAGTATAAACTAACCAAAACTTGCCCACACATTGCATTCTAACAGGTATAAACAAAAAATTGAAGAAAACTAATATAATTAGAACAAGATTCTATAAGAAAAATGAGTAACAAACCCAATTGTGAGACGTTTTTGGGGATCGCCAGTAGCATAGCCTGTGAAATAGAAATAACGAGTGATGGTGAACAGAAGTCCAAGCCCAGCAGAAATACAAGGATGCCCAATTCCTCCTAATATCATCAGCATGAAGAAAACTGGCATCATTTCCAGAGAATTCTGATGGCCTCTCTGCACCCAAGAAAATAAAAATAACACAAAAACAAGAATTGTTCAATAATCCAAACTGTCTGCACCTAAAAAATACCATTAATTTACAACCCAAAAACAAGAAATTTTCAATAATCCAAACAATCTTCTCCAAGGAAAGAAAAACCACAATTCATTTACAACCCAAAAAAAAAAAAAAAAAAAAAAACTAGAAATTTTCAATAAACCAAACAATCTGCACACAAACAAAACAATTGATTTACAACCCAATAATCCAAAAACAATAAATTTTCAATAAACCAACTAATGTGCACAAAAAAAAAAAAAAAAAAAAAGCCAATTACTATACAACCAAATAACCCAAAAAACTAGAAATTGTGAAATAATCCAAACAAACTGCCCCAAAAACAAATTAATTTTACAACCCAATAACCCAAAAACAAGAAATTTTTTAATAAATAAACTAATATGCAACAAAAAAGCCAATAACCCGAAAACCAAGAATTTTTAATAATCCAAACAATCTGCACCCAGAAAACCAAACTTTTTTACAATCAAGTGAAATAAAAACAAGAACTTTTTCAATAATCCAAACGAAAACAAGAAGCCAAAATTACAATTTACCTGAATACAATTGAACAACTTTGCATTTTTATTTTCGGATTCTACGGCGTAAAGGGTCGGATAAAAAACCTTGTACCTGTTCAAAAAATAATTTCAAAAACAAAACAATAAAATTCACTAGACTGTTAGATTCATGATCAAATTTGTAGGAAAAAAAATGCTTAAATGGGGCATATGAAGAGTACATTTTGCGGGCTTTGCCGACTTGAAAACCCATCCAGAAGTTGAGAAAGCAGTAGATAACGAGAACCAGAGCGACATATCCGTACTCTTTAGGTAGAAACTCAGCTACTACGCTCATGGTGTTGTAGATTAGCTTCTCAAAACAAACAAGACACAGAACAAGTCAACTGGTTAGGAATTAGGATATATAGACTTTTTAGTGTGTTCCGATGCCAGGTTTTTTTTTTTTTTTTTTTTTTTTAAGATTTTGTCATTGTTAGGATTTTTTTTTTGACACATAGATAGATATATTCTTTCTTCATATAGTTTTCTTTTTTTTTTTTTCACCTTACATTGATGATGTAAATAAAACGAAAAACAGTAAAATAAATTACAATATGACAGAGAGTGAGAGAGAGAGAGTAAATTAATTTAATTACTACTAGCCTTTCTTTTTGGTTTCATCTGCTGCTGCTGCTGCTATTGATGTGTGGTCCAGCACACACACACTCACCTACAGAGTAGAGGAAAGAGAGAGAGAAAGAGAGAGACCCCACTCTCATAAATCAGTTCATCTGTCCTTTTTTACCTATGCATATTATGTATTCATTGTAAGTAGTATGTATTGATGATGATGGTGATCTTGCTGAGATTTTGTGTACAGATCTTTTTTTCTTTCTTTCATGTGGGTATTATGGTTTTTGGCTATACAGCTAGAGGATTTTCTTTCTTTTTCTTCATTGTATTTATATCCATATGCTCTTCCAATGTTTCTTAGCAAAATATTATCTCCCCATTGCTGCCCATTCTCACTCTTGTCAAGTACATTCCAATGGTTCCATGCCCAGAAGAAAACCTGGGCATTTGGAGGAAACATGATTTTAGAGAAGCTACACTGAGACTAGAATTGGAAGGGAGTAAAGTATTGTTAGTAGAAGATGTTGTAATTTTCTCATCACTCTCTGCTGAAGCCTCAATCACATCCATCTACTAGCTTCTACTGACGATTAATGGAATATATTGAATCTTGATGTGATTTTTATCAAATGTGTATTTTAATTTTCTTAGAATGCATATAAAAAAATCTCATCGAAAAACATTCAATTGTATACAATTTCATCAAATGTGCTCATTGTATTATAATAAAGGGGTGTTGATAAGAAAAGTTATATATATATTTGAGCAAATTAAACCCTTTGACAATCGAAAACAACCTTACGATTAATTGACCATAATCTTCTCAAAATTGGTTAAACATAACCGCCGAACGAGTTTGATCCTTAAAAAATACCAAAATGCCTTAAGAAAAAAATATATGGATCTAATTTTTTTTTTAAATAAAAATAAAAACAATTAATAAAATTTTTTAAATGGATCCCCACAAATGAGTTTGATGGATGGTGGAGATCCAAAAATAAAAAAATCACTAAAGTCCCAACTTTTTTTTTTTTTTTTTACGAACTATAACCTTTTTAAACGGTTTTGTCATATTGTCAACTTTAGTCCATACTTTTTCTAAAATACATTACTTTAGTTCTTATGTTAGTCAAATTTAACTGAAGTAGAGTTATTTTGGTCATTTATATAATAAAGTAAATTATTATTATTATTATTTTTTAAATAATCAACTGTGGAGATCCATCAGTTGATCTCCTTCTTTTTCTTTTTCTTTTTTTTTTCAAAAAAATTTATTTTTTATTTATTTAGATTATTTTTATTCTTTTAATTTATAACTGTTTTTTCTATTATTTATAATTATTTCATATGTATATATGTATATTTTGAGAAAATATTTTTTTTTTGTTAATTTATTTTTTATAAATTATTTTGATATTAAATTTTAGAAAGTATTTGAAATAAATTATTGAAAGTAAAGGTGTAATAACAAAAGGATTTTCAGTTTTTTTATTATTTTTATTATTAACAAAAATGAATTAATAACAGCAAAGTTGTATTTTTATACATATAGTCACAGTTGACCGTTAGTAATTTAGTCAAAAGGACTAAAATTGCTAATATGACATAAACATTTAAGAAGGTAACATTAGCAAAAAAGTACGGACTTTAGTGAAATTTCCCCAAAAAAGTTAAAAAAAAATGAAATTCGAAGAAAAAAAAGATTTAATAATTCTAAGGAACTTTTTTTGTTTTGTTTTGAAGTATTACATTAATTCAGGGTTTTTGGAAAGGAGGGAGGACTCGAACCCATAACCTTGTAGTGCAAATGTGAGGGGTTAATTTACTACTGAACAAACCTCATCTCGACTAATTCTAAGGAACTTATGATCATTCTACGATATCTAAATGAGTTCAAGGGACTAAGTTTATGAAAGTTTTGCTTAGCTAAGGTTAATAAATACCCTTTTTTAAAGTGAATGTTTATAAATATTTTGAGCAAGTTTAAACAATCAATTCATATCTAGTATAAGGAAATAAAAATTAAGCTCTGTTATTGGTTTGGTGTTCAGTTCGTGAGACGGACTCGCTTCAAATGAAGAATTCAATGGATGAGCTACTAACTATTTAGCGGCTTCATATATCTAGTTGTTCTTCTAGGACCCCTCACATTTGAGAGGTTATTTGGTGTCCTCTTCATTTGCGTTGTCTTAAGGTAAATACAGATAGAGCTGCTTTTGATAGTTGAGGTCTTACTGGTTGTGCATGGGTTTTTTGTACTTGCAGAAGCTTTGTTAAGGGTTGATTTGTTGTTCCTCTTGGTGTATGCTTTGCTTTTGAGGCTGAGTTGGCTGTTGTCATCCATGCAATTGATTATGCTGGGACTTTTGACTAGCATCAATTGTGGTTAAAGAGTGATTCTACTTATTTGGTGGTCATCCTTTGTTCTAGGTCTCATAAGGTTCCTTGATGTTAGCGCTCAACTTGGGATATGTGTTTGGGTTTGCTATCTCAAATAGACTTTGTTGTCACTCATATTTATGGGAGGGTAACCGAGTTGTAGATTGCTTAGCATCCAAAAGCCCCAATATCGTTACTCCAACATTGTGGTGGAATGCTCCAGATTTCTGCACTTCATTTATTTATGATATTGTTTGTAGCATATCTGCTTTTAGGTTTCGTTGATTTGTTTTTAATTTTTTTTCTCATGTTGACTCTTTTTTATTTAAATTAATAATATGCTAGGATGGGGTAGATTAGGAGGTTACTAAGGAGGTGTCAGCTTAGCTAGGATGTTCCAATTCTAATCACCAATAACCTTATGAAAATGTTAGGTTTTTGGTTTGTCTTGGCATTAATTCCATTCCAAAATGATATTTTTCTTGTATTGCTTAGTGGTCTTAGAAATGATGATTCAAAACTTCAAAGAAAGTCTTAGCCACAATTCATGCAAGAAGGTGTCTTCAAAGAGGAATGTGCTATATTACACAATAAAGGTATATTAGACCTCATTTCTCTTACAAGGCATAGACACACACACACAATTCATTCATGAGTGTCCCTGCATTGTTGTACACCATTTATATAACACATTCACATGTTTTAGTATGCTCATGCATTGAACTCATATTGTTATACATTTTAGAATTGCATGTTTTAAGACTATGTCTAGGAAATGACATACTTGTGTGAATTTGTGCTTATTTGTTTGTGTTTTATTATATTTGGACTTGAGCATGATCTCATTTGATTCCTTATTGAGTCCTAATCATTTCGGTTACTCATTCATTAGGTTTCGAGTCCAAACGAAGTAGCTAAGCTACGCTACACTACTTTTCGTTCTCATTCGTTTTGAGTTGTCTTCGTCGTTATTTTCCGAGATGAATTCTCAACCTTTTGTCAAAGTTTCATAGTCTTCGTTGTGCGTAAGGGAGTCACGATTCGTAATCCAAAGACGGATTCAAAATCGGAGTTCAGAGGCCTGGATACTGTCAAAGAACGGGAGCGGAGCGCGAGAGGAGAACGACCAAGCTTGGAGGGCGCGTGAGGTGGCCGTAAGCCTCACGGCCAGGCAAGCCCTCTGCCCCCCGTGAGCCTCACGCACCCCTCATGGGGTTGCTGAGGTGGCAGCCTCCTATTGGCTCTCTTCTCCCTCTCTTTCATCTCTTTTAAAATCCTTCATTCCCTCCCATTTCATTTCAAGAAGAAAAATTAGAAATCCTAAGTGCAGAATTTTCTCTCAACTTTTTCTCACATTCCAAACACCATAACTTTCTCATACGAAGTCGGATTTGAGTGATTCAAGTTGGAGATTGTTTGTAATCAAGTCCTCTACCTTTTTCAAGTGGTCTTGTAGCTGTTTGATAGAATTTTGTGGTGATTCTACCCAGAAATACGAACCAGCTCGTGATCTTAAGGTATTGGTCATATCTTTGTGATTTCTTCTTTTATAACCTTCAATTTGCTTGGGGTTTCTTCTTCTATATGTATGTGTATGTATGGTGAATACTATTGAGAAAGATAGCTTCATAATCAAATCTAATCAAAAGTCTAATTAGAGACATATGTGAACTAGTTTCTAGGATTCTAGTTTTTTCACATGATTGAGAGTTGTATTGTGATTAGTTTGATATCTAGGATTATTTATGACTTGATTGAATTATTTTATGATTAATAACCCTTGAAATGTATTTTGATCCTTTGATTGATAAAATCTAGGATTAATTTATATGTATGTGTTTTTAGAGCTATCTAGGATTTAATTGATTTATCATTATATCATTGCTCTAAATCTTTGGCTAGAATATTCATTGAATACATTTTGTGATTCTAGCATTTTTTTTGTATATTTGTAACATCTTGAATTTGTACTTCATGTATATGATTTATTCAAGTGTTATTTGTGTGAATGAAACTATAAGCTATTTATGTTAGGTGTTTTCTCATGCTCTAGGTTTAATTCATTTTTTGCATCTAGACTATTATAACTTGTGTTCTCACATGTTTAGGTCTAGTTGTTCCATGGAATGTATTGATCACATGTTCTATGTTGAATTGCTTGTATGCATCATTTGCATTCACATGATCACACTAGGAAGTCCTTGTAAAAGGCATGAAGTCTTGACTAGGACAAGGTGTCGGGATAGTCAAGCAAGAAAGTCTTGGTTAGGACAAGAGGTCCGAATAACCAAGCAAGAAGTCATGGCTAGGATCGGGAAGGTCCGGATAGCTATGTATAGGAGGCTCTCTAGAGGCATGATTGCCTTGGATAGGGAGTTGGTTACATTATTGGTAGGCCCGGGCGTTTGGTTAGACATAAACTCCAATAGAGAGTGTTGCATGGGATGTGCATTGGCTCTTGAGGAATTTCTAATCTTCCAACGATGTTGGTTTGGTATGGACTCCAATATATGGTGGCTTCACATCATTGAGGGATTTTGTATCTTCCAATAGGGATTTGGTAGACATAGACAACAATAGGAAGTAGATCAAGGTTGGTCACTTTTGAGGAATTTCTAATCTATCATCCAATATATATAGTACCTGATGGTTGTAGTTCAACCCGTGGATGTTTCCTCCTTGGAGGTTTTACCACGTTAAAAAATCTCATATGTCAATTCTTTCTATCTCTCTCTTTTTTATTTGTTTTAGTGTATGTTTTAATCTTGTTGAATATTATTCATTTGTGATGTATATTGGAACACGATTTTGTAAAGTGTGATTTATAAGCTAATTCATTTTGATTATAATTGTAAATATAATTCTTTTATATATTGTTATATATGTGTATAGTTATATTTTGTTATACTTATAATACATTGAATAATACTGGAATGCAAGTATTCTTTGTTGTTGAGATTTTATGTTATTCTTCCTCATGCAACTCCTTGATATATATAGACAATGCTTAAATGATTACATGCTTATATTGTCTATGTATTAATGTTTGATTTATATGTTGTATGTAAAACTACCTTAAGGGACAAAACAAACATGAGTTTGTTTCAAGGGATTGAAAAAGGCGTAAAAACCTCCTCACCCCCCCCCCCCCCCCCCCCCCCCCCCCCCCCCCCCCCCCCCCCCTCCTCTAGGTATGCTTTAAGCAATTTAACTACGCTTGTATACTTTCAGAAAAAATAAAATAAAATAAAATAAGGAAATTGTAAGGATTCCCATTATTGATTGGCTTATTTCGTGGTCAAACCACATGTTGGGGTTTGGTTGTAAGGGTAGTCTAGGTGTTTGTTGAAGATCAAGACCCTTTCCAAGACCTCAAGAGGACAAGCACCAAAGGTATATATCTAGTGCTTACATTGGCTTGAAGAGATCTAGTTGCACACACACACACAACATGCATAACTCTTATTCTTGTATGGTGTGTTTATATTTTGTGTGCATTGTGCTTTATTGATTTATTCAATATCTCTTCTTGCATGTTGAATTGATTGCATCTTGTTATATGATAATGCCATGACATGTTAGGCATTAGGATGCATTCAATACCCACACTTGCACTTCATGTATGTTAGCTTTTAGTGTGGAGTAATTCGTTTCCCTAAGGATGTTCGGAAACGTCCGCGCGTGCACGGTAATGTGCTTTGATTTGCGCGATGATCGCCGGTGGAGATGCCTTTGGCTTCTCCTTGGTTTCACCATTTTTGGTGAATCGGCGGTTACGTTCGGCGGCCTTGCCGCCGTTCGAAACCGCCGAATGAGACCTGATTGAAATATATCTCTCGGGTCCAAAACGGCGGTTGGGATCGGCGGTTTCCATACCGCCGAATGAAGTCGCCGAAGTTCCCCTGTTCCACACGGGAGCCATTCGGCGGTTCATTTCGGCGGCCTGGCCGCCGAATGAAACCGCCGATCGGTGCGTTTCAAGGGCAAAATTGTATTTTCACCTGCCCTGTTTTTGGTCTCTATAAATACATCCTTATCTCTGGTTCAGAACACAAGTCTTTGATCATTAGAACCCTAGAGAGATATTTAGAGAGACTTGAGAGAGAAAGCTTAAAGATCATATCTTTATCTCTCTAAACCCATCCCCACATGCATAAATCTTCATCTAAGCATCATCTAGGATCATCTAGCATATGCTAATGCATGGGACTTCTTCAACACACATGGTATGATTTGTTGAACACTTTTATCTTACATAATTAGTGTTTCTACTTATCAATTTTATCTCATATTTTACTTATATGTGTTTAGATTAATTTCTACATATAAGATTGAGATTATGTGTTGATTGGGTTTTTATTTGTTAGCTAGGCTTTAATGTTCATATGCCATCTAGCTAATTGATCTCATTTATTGATTGAGATTATTGTTCATAGCTTATTTGATTAGGTCATTATTGCCTAAAAGCTATGCCATGAACATTCTTGTGTGATGTATTGATAACTAGGTTGATAGATTGTTTTTTTAATCAACTAGTTAATCCTTTGAATGTTTGTGGGTTTTATATGATAGCTTTGTATCTAGGATTGGTGATCCTTTACTTAGCTAAAGTTATATGCCATGTCATATAGCTATATGTGATATCTAGGATTGATTATATTGTCATCTTATAATCCTAGGTAAGCATTTAGAGTACCCTAGCTCTTATTGCATTAATTGAATATTCATACATATTCACATAGGGTTGTGCATCTCTTTTGAGAGATTGAAGTCTTGGGGCTAAGTGTGCTTAGGCCTCAAGCAAATTGGACTAGAGCCGCTATAAAAGGCCCGCGTGGTAGATTAGAGGGTGCTCACGCCAAGAGTAGTGTATCAGGGGATATCACTAGGGATTGAACCAAGAGTGGCGATTGGTAGTGTCCATAGCCTGAGGTTATCTAGGGTGAGGGTCCGAGAATCACTTGAGGGTGTAACCGTCTTTTCATATAGTGGATTTCGAGGTCCGAGTGTGGCGCACTTAACAGCCCGTGGTTTTTCCCAGTGGTTGGGTTTTCCACGTAAACATCAAGTGTCATTTACTATTTCCGCATCTTATTACACTTGTATGTTTTGTTGACTTGCTAGGGGTATTTTCGTAAAATTGACATGCATGCGAAAATTGGGTAATAATTAGATAAAATCTATTCACCCCCCCTCTAGCTTTATATTGATGAACACACCTCGAGTATTTTTATGAACTTTCAATTGGTATCAGAGCGGGTTCCTAGATATACTTAGGTGATCCTAGCTCATTTTGGTGTGTTTTTGCATTTTGTATGATTATTGTTTTTGACATACATCTTGCATTCTTCTCATTTGCATTCATTCAACGCAAACACTATGAGTGATTTTATGAGAGAAGAAAATGACTCCGATGAGGAGATGTCCCTCTAAGGAGAGAGAGGAGACGAAGATGAAAGGGCGTTGCTCACATCTCCAAAGAGCTTCAAGCCCAAGCCTTCCTCAATCTTGGTCTAACCAACCAAGAAGGCTATCTTCCCTCAACCTACGATCTTAATAGGGAAGTGTTCAATCATGCAAGCTCAACCGAGCAAGCAACTTTGTCTTGGTCATCATCAAAGGAGGAGAGATCCTATCCAACTACCAAGACAACCACAACGACAAGGGAAAGCACTTTTGCATGCTCAAGGGAATGGTATAATTCCTAACCTTATCTCCTCTTGTCTTTTGTGTGGTATTGTTGGTCATGTTAGACCAAGTTGCTTGCATTACATTTAATTATGTAATCTTATATGCATGATTGAAAAGAAAAAGGCTAGAGCTAAGATGCATGTCCTTAAAAAGGAAGAAAATCATTTGCATGATTCTTTGCCATCTAGAACTCTAGAACCTATGACCACTAGGTATGTTTTTGAGGCACCTAAGTGGATTAGAAAAGACGAACCCGCTTGCTACGAGACAAACATGTCTCAAATAGGTTCAACTAGGTCCTATGGACTTGGTAAGTCTTTTAAACCACATGCCCTTCATTGAAGTGGTGTGGATATTTGACCCCATATGGGGAACTTAAGCAAAGAGAGCTATTTTGCATCTAGTCACTTGCAAAAAATTTGAAATATCTTATGCTTCTCTTTTTGTTGCTTGAGTTAGCTTGGTTACACTATGTATACATATTTTCTATTCAATAAGTGTGATCAATGCTTGTATTGCAATCCATGTCATATTTATGTTCAAACATGCATTTTTGGACTAGGAGATATATACATAGGATTTAATTTGAATGACCTATAATGATCTCCATGACATGATGATTGCTAAAATGACATGCTAAATGCTAATCTTGAAAAGCATGTTTTGATGATTGCATTTTTTAAATGCAAAATAATGTGTGAAAAAGCTTATGAGACTCAAATGAAAAAGGATTTTGTATCCATTCAAGGATTTTACAATCCAAATGTCTCTCTTTCTTTATTGGTTAAACATGTCTACTATCATACGGATATCTTATCCGGAAAAATCAAGTAGGGTGCAAAGTCGCTCATGACATGTTTAGCTTATAAAGTTGGATATAGTTGTTCTTAAATTGAAATCAATGAAAACCTATATCCTTGCTTCTCTCTTGACATTGGTGAAATTGGTTTGAATTCATATTGAAAACCTTTGTCATTTGCTTTGCCAAATACCATGATATTTTGGACTTAAATGCTACATGTCTTGTATGCAAAGCAATTTTTTGATTCACACATTTTATTTAAATAAATCTCCTTGTTTCTCTCCAATAAATTTGAGATTGCATAAAGTGACTTATATTGATTATGCATATACTAGAATGCTACTATCTCTCTTTGCCTTGAGTGACCCGGTTGGGGACTACTCCTTGTCTATATCATGACAAAAAGGGGGAGTATGTTGTGGTAAGGGGAGTTGCAAATTGTAGTAGCAATTGTGCATGTTGGGGAGAATACTAATTGAGGGGGAGTAACCCTTTGAGGGGGAGCATTTGCACATTCATACATTGCATGATGTTGTACTTAAATTTTTAAATGCAAATGCTTGTTTTATCTCACTTGATTCATCTCACCTTTTCTTGTATTAGAAAGTATAGAAACTGTGCTTTCAGGGATTGATTGTTCTACTTGAGATTGAAGACTTCAAGACTATTTATCTTATCTCTTTGTAAAGTAGAAAATCATAAGTAGACCTGTAGTTTCTATTATGTTGTGAGGAATCAATGTGAGTGGTGGTTTTGTCACGAAATAGCCAAAGGGGGAGATTGTAAGGATTCCCATTATTGATTGGCTTATTTCGTGGTCAAACCACATGTTGGGGTTTGGTTGTAAGGGTAGTCTAGGTGTTTGTTGAAGATCAAGACCCTTTCCAAGACCTCAAGAGGACAAGCACCAAAGGTATATATCTAGTGCTTACATTGGCTTGAAGAGATATAGTTGCACACACACACACAACATGCATAACTCTTATTCTTGTATGGTGTGTTTATATTTTGTGTGCATTGTGCTTTATTGATTTATTCAATATCTCTTCTTGCATGTTGAATTGATTGCATCTTGTTATATGATAATGCCATGACATGTTAGGCATTAGGATGCATTCAATACCCACACTTGCACTTCATGTATGTTAGCTTTTAGTGTGGAGTAATTCGTTTCCCTAAGGATGTTCGGAAACGTCCGCGCGTGCACGGTAATGTGCTTTGATTTGCGCGATGATCGCCGGTGGAGATGCCTTTGGCTTCTCCTTGGTTTCACCATTTTTGGTGAATCGGCGGTTACGTTCGGCGGCCTTGCCGCCGTTCGAAACCGCCGAATGAGACCTGATTGAAATATATCTCTCGGGTCCAAAACGGCGGTTGGGATCGGCGGTTTCCATACCGCCGAATGAAGTCGCCGAAGTTCCCCTGTTCCACACGGGAGCCATTCGGCGGTTCATTTCGGCGGCCTGGCCGCCGAATGAAACCGCCGATCGGTGCGTTTCAAGGGCAAAATTGTATTTTTCACCTGCCCTGTTTTTGGTCTCTATAAATACATCCTTATCTCTGGTTCAGAACACAAGTCTTTGATCATTAGAACCCTAGAGAGATATTTAGAGAGACTTGAGAGAGAAAGCTTAAAGATCATATCTTTATCTCTCTAAACCCATCCCCACATGCATAAATCTTCATCTAAGCATCATCTAGGATCATCTAGCATATGCTAATGCATGGGACTTCTTCAACACACATGGTATGATTTGTTGAACACTTTTATCTTACATAATTAGTGTTTCTACTTATCAATTTTATCTCATATTTTACTTATATGTGTTTAGATTAATTTCTACATATAAGATTGAGATTATGTGTTGATTGGGTTTTTATTTGTTAGCTAGGCTTTAATGTTCATATGCCATCTAGCTAATTGATCTCATTTATTGATTGAGATTATTGTTCATAGCTTATTTGATTAGGTCATTATTGCCTAAAAGCTATGCCATGAACATTCTTGTGTGATGTATTGATAACTAGGTTGATAGATTGTTTTTTTAATCAACTAGTTAATCCTTTGAATGTTTGTGGGTTTTATATGATAGCTTTGTATCTAGGATTGGTGATCCTTTACTTAGCTAAAGTTATATGCCATGTCATATAGCTATATGTGATATCTAGGATTGATTATATTGTCATCTTATAATCCTAGGTAAGCATTTAGAGTACCCTAGCTCTTATTGCATTAATTGAATATTCATACATATTCACATAGGGTTGTGCATCTCTTTTGAGAGATTGAAGTCTTGGGGCTAAGTGTGCTTAGGCCTCAAGCAAATTGGACTAGAGCCGCTATAAAAGGCCCGCGTGGTAGATTAGAGGGTGCTCACGCCAAGAGTAGTGTATCAGGGGATATCACTAGGGATTGAACCAAGAGTGGCGATTGGTAGTGTCCATAGCCTGAGGTTATCTAGGGTGAGGGTCCGAGAATCACTTGAGGGTGTAACCGTCTTTTCATATAGTGGATTTCGAGGTCCGAGTGTGGCGCACTTAACAGCCCGTGGTTTTTCCCAGTGGTTGGGTTTTCCACGTAAACATCAAGTGTCATTTACTATTTCCGCATCTTATTACACTTGTATGTTTTGTTGACTTGCTAGGGGTATTTTCGTAAAATTGACATGCATGCGAAAATTGGGTAATAATTAGATAAAATCTATTCACCCCCCCTCTAGCTTTATATTGATGAACACACCTCGAGTATTTTTATGAACTTTCAATTGGTATCAGAGCGGGTTCCTAGATATACTTAGGTGATCCTAGCTCATTTTGGTGTGTTTTTGCATTTTGTATGATTATTGTTTTTGACATACATCTTGCATTCTTCTCATTTGCATTCATTCAACGCAAACACTATGAGTGATTTTATGAGAGAAGAAAATGACTCCGATGAGGAGATGTCCCTCTAAGGAGAGAGAGGAGACGAAGATGAAAGGGCGTTGCTCACATCTCCAAAGAGCTTCAAGCCCAAGCCTTCCTCAATCTTGGTCTAACCAACCAAGAAGGCTATCTTCCCTCAACCTACGATCTTAATAGGGAAGTGTTCAATCATGCAAGCTCAACCGAGCAAGCAACTTTGTCTTGGTCATCATCAAAGGAGGAGAGATCCTATCCAACTACCAAGACAACCACAACGACAAGGGAAAGCACTTTTGCATGCTCAAGGGAATGGTATAATTCCTAACCTTATCTCCTCTTGTCTTTTGTGTGGTATTGTTGGTCATGTTAGACCAAGTTGCTTGCATTACATTTAATTATGTAATCTTATATGCATGATTGAAAAGAAAAAGGCTAGAGCTAAGATGCATGTCCTTAAAAAGGAAGAAAATCATTTGCATGATTCTTTGCCATCTAGAACTCTAGAACCTATGACCACTAGGTATGTTTTTGAGGCACCTAAGTGGATTAGAAAAGACGAACCCGCTTGCTACGAGACAAACATGTCTCAAATAGGTTCAACTAGGTCCTATGGACTTGGTAAGTCTTTTAAACCACATGCCCTTCATTGAAGTGGTGTGGATATTTGACCCCATATGGGGAACTTAAGCAAAGAGAGCTATTTTGCATCTAGTCACTTGCAAAAAATTTGAAATATCTTATGCTTCTCTTTTTGTTGCTTGAGTTAGCTTGGTTACACTATGTATACATATTTTCTATTCAATAAGTGTGATCAATGCTTGTATTGCAATCCATGTCATATTTATGTTCAAACATGCATTTTTGGACTAGGAGATATATACATAGGATTTAATTTGAATGACCTATAATGATCTCCATGACATGATGATTGCTAAAATGACATGCTAAATGCTAATCTTGAAAAGCATGTTTTGATGATTGCATTTTTTAAATGCAAAATAATGTGTGAAAAAGCTTATGAGACTCAAATGAAAAAGGATTTTGTATCCATTCAAGGATTTTACAATCCAAATGTCTCTCTTTCTTTATTGGTTAAACATGTCTACTATCATACGGATATCTTATCCGGAAAAATCAAGTAGGGTGCAAAGTCGCTCATGACATGTTTAGCTTATAAAGTTGGATATAGTTGTTCTTAAATTGAAATCAATGAAAACCTATATCCTTGCTTCTCTCTTGACATTGGTGAAATTGGTTTGAATTCATATTGAAAACCTTTGTCATTTGCTTTGCCAAATACCATGATATTTTGGACTTAAATGCTACATGTCTTGTATGCAAAGCAATTTTTTGATTCACACATTTTATTTAAATAAATCTCCTTGTTTCTCTCCAATAAATTTGAGATTGCATAAAGTGACTTATATTGATTATGCATATACTAGAATGCTACTATCTCTCTTTGCCTTGAGTGACCCGGTTGGGGACTACTCCTTGTCTATATCATGACAAAAAGGGGGAGTATGTTGTGGTAAGGGGAGTTGCAAATTGTAGTAGCAATTGTGCATGTTGGGGAGAATACTAATTGAGGGGGAGTAACCCTTTGAGGGGGAGCATTTGCACATTCATACATTGCATGATGTTGTACTTAAATTTTTAAATGCAAATGCTTGTTTTATCTCACTTGATTCATCTCACCTTTTCTTGTATTAGAAAGTATAGAAACTGTGCTTTCAGGGATTGATTGTTCTACTTGAGATTGAAGACTTCAAGACTATTTATCTTATCTCTTTGTAAAGTAGAAAATCATAAGTAGACCTGTAGTTTCTATTATGTTGTGAGGAATCAATGTGAGTGGTGGTTTTGTCACGAAATAGCCAAAGGGGGAGATTGTAAGGATTCCCATTATTGATTGGCTTATTTCGTGGTCAAACCACATGTTGGGGTTTGGTTGTAAGGGTAGTCTAGGTGTTTGTTGAAGATCAAGACCCTTTCCAAGACCTCAAGAGGACAAGCACCAAAGGTATATATCTAGTGCTTACATTGGCTTGAAGAGATCTAGTTGCACACACACACACAACATGCATAACTCTTATTCTTGTATGGTGTGTTTATATTTTGTGTGCATTGTGCTTTATTGATTTATTCAATATCTCTTCTTGCATGTTGAATTGATTGCATCTTGTTATATGATAATGCCATGACATGTTAGGCATTAGGATGCATTCAATACCCACACTTGCACTTCATGTATGTTAGCTTTTAGTGTGGAGTAATTCGTTTCCCTAAGGATGTTCGGAAACGTCCGCGCGTGCACGGTAATGTGCTTTGATTTGCGCGATGATCGCCGGTGGAGATGCCTTTGGCTTCTCCTTGGTTTCACCATTTTTGGTGAATCGGCGGTTACGTTCGGCGGCCTTGCCGCCGTTCGAAACCGCCGAATGAGACCTGATTGAAATATATCTCTCGGGTCCAAAACGGCGGTTGGGATCGGCGGTTTCCATACCGCCGAATGAAGTCGCCGAAGTTCCCCTGTTCCACACGGGAGCCATTCGGCGGTTCATTTCGGCGGCCTGGCCGCCGAATGAAACCGCCGATCGGTGCGTTTCAAGGGCAAAATTGTATTTTCACCTGCCCTGTTTTTGGTCTCTATAAATACATCCTTATCTCTGGTTCAGAACACAAGTCTTTGATCATTAGAACCCTAGAGAGATATTTAGAGAGACTTGAGAGAGAAAGCTTAAAGATCATATCTTTATCTCTCTAAACCCATCCCCACATGCATAAATCTTCATCTAAGCATCATCTAGGATCATCTAGCATATGCTAATGCATGGGACTTCTTCAACACACATGGTATGATTTGTTGAACACTTTTATCTTACATAATTAGTGTTTCTACTTATCAATTTTATCTCATATTTTACTTATATGTGTTTAGATTAATTTCTACATATAAGATTGAGATTATGTGTTGATTGGGTTTTTATTTGTTAGCTAGGCTTTAATGTTCATATGCCATCTAGCTAATTGATCTCATTTATTGATTGAGATTATTGTTCATAGCTTATTTGATTAGGTCATTATTGCCTAAAAGCTATGCCATGAACATTCTTGTGTGATGTATTGATAACTAGGTTGATAGATTGTTTTTTTAATCAACTAGTTAATCCTTTGAATGTTTGTGGGTTTTATATGATAGCTTTGTATCTAGGATTGGTGATCCTTTACTTAGCTAAAGTTATATGCCATGTCATATAGCTATATGTGATATCTAGGATTGATTATATTGTCATCTTATAATCCTAGGTAAGCATTTAGAGTACCCTAGCTCTTATTGCATTAATTGAATATTCATACATATTCACATAGGGTTGTGCATCTCTTTTGAGAGATTGAAGTCTTGGGGCTAAGTGTGCTTAGGCCTCAAGCAAATTGGACTAGAGCCGCTATAAAAGGCCCGCGTGGTAGATTAGAGGGTGCTCACGCCAAGAGTAGTGTATCAGGGGATATCACTAGGGATTGAACCAAGAGTGGCGATTGGTAGTGTCCATAGCCTGAGGTTATCTAGGGTGAGGGTCCGAGAATCACTTGAGGGTGTAACCGTCTTTTCATATAGTGGATTTCGAGGTCCGAGTGTGGCGCACTTAACAGCCCGTGGTTTTTCCCAGTGGTTGGGTTTTCCACGTAAACATCAAGTGTCATTTACTATTTCCGCATCTTATTACACTTGTATGTTTTGTTGACTTGCTAGGGGTATTTTCGTAAAATTGACATGCATGCGAAAATTGGGTAATAATTAGATAAAATCTATTCACCCCCCCTCTAGCTTTATATTGATGAACACACCTCGAGTATTTTTATGAACTTTCAGAAATAAAAATTATGCTATCTAGTACAATCAATTCATATATTGTCTCTTTGATTTGTAACCTTGATTTGTGCTATCTCACATTCAATAGAAACAATAGTAGATATGGAAATTTGACTCGCACCCACGGGCACCGTCTGAACCTAACCCTTGATGGCTGGGTTTGGAGTTGCAAAATCCAAACCCACAATAGGTTTGGGTATTGAAATAAAACCCAAGGCGGGTTCGGGTACAGTGTGGGTTTGGAAAAAAAATCCTCACTCGAACCCACGAACACTCAAAGCTATAAAAATTATATACTATTTACTATTTAAAATAGGCTCATTCTTGAATGCAACATGACACCATACAATTTAAAAAAATAGTATGTGATCACATATGATTACATGTGATTATAAATATATATAATGTTATCACATATGAATTGCACGTGATCACACAATTAAATTATTGTGATCGCATGTTAAAAAATACAATCACATATTAGCTGATGTGGTTGTACCAAAGAAGACATGATCACAGTAAAAAAAAATTTGTTGCATCATGTAACGTTGCACCTAAAGGCAGCCCTTTAAAATATTATAAATTTAAACTCTAAGGAAACCTTTTGAAAATAACCCGAATGACGTGTTTACTAATCAGGAATTCTACTTGGGAAAGGGAATTAAGTTCCTGATTTTTAAATTCATGTGTTTACTAAATTTGTGGGGAATTAAGTTCCATGGACCCCACAACCATATCAGGAATTAAGTTCCTAAATGAAAGGTGAAATTCTTTTAAGCACTTATAGTGTAAATATACCTGGGGGGAATAGGTATAGGCCAAAATGCTTCCAAATTCTTTTCTCAACACAACAAAGATGTGCACACTTGGTGTCTAACAAATGGATTATTTCAATCAACACAATTAGAGTTCAATATACAAGTGATGAAATCAATACAAGTTATGGAAGTAAAGAAACATAAAACAAAACTTGACACAAGTGTTTTTACGTGGTAAACCTCCGAAGAGGAAACGTCCACGGGTTGATACCACAACCACTGGCAAACTACAATTCACTATGACGAAAAGGAGATACACACTCAATGGCAATCAACACATGATACACTCCTCAAGCTATCAACTCTTAATCTACCCTCGGGTCTATTGAGTCACTTTGCCACAACTTTCTAACCGAGACAAATCGCTTTCCTCTAGAAAACCACTCCCTAACCTAGACTATCCACAAGTCTCTAGGGAGATTTCCTTGCTCGGACTTACTTGAAGCCTAGCTTCTTACCAAGACTTCCTTGCTTAGTTATTCCGAACCCCTTGCTCTTAACTAAGACTTCCTTGCTTGGTTAACCGGACCACATGTCCTAACCAAGTTTTCCTTGCTTGGATTTACTTAGAGCCTCACACTCTTTACCAAGGCTTCATTGCTCTATGTTGAAGAATACTCAACAACAAGAGACTTCACACCTTTTACAAGGCAAATGATCTAAGTGATGCAAATGATGCAAACACAATCAAATAGAGAAAGTAGATCATACAAACTCTATGAACATGCAATTAGATAACTAGAATATGCTTTCAACACTTAATCACAAAGTTATCTAGAAATCCAAGCATGTGAATCAATAAGAACTAGTTTAGAATATTCAATATCACAATAAAAAATCCTAGTTCTTAGATCATGAAACTTAACCTAGAAATCAACAATCAAGTTCATCATACAAAACATTTCTAGAGACAATTTCATGTGAATCAAGTTTAGCTTTCAAATATGTTCAATCAAAATCACAAAAAGCTATTGTTGACGGTGAAATTTGGATTACCACGTGCTCAACAATTATATCAAATTAAATAAAAAACAAGAAGATAATCAATGCATGCAAGAGACAGGTTTTACGTGGAAAACCCTTGAATGGGAAAAAACCACGGTGCCCCAGAGGGCAGAGAAATAATACTATGAATCGTTATTAGGTTACACACTCAACTCTCTCACACAATTGCTCTCCTTTCTCTCAAGATTTTCAAACCCCTTTCTCGTGGTGCAGGTGGTTCTATTTATACATTATAACTAGGGTTTCTCTTAGTTTTTGCCGTGTTGAGTGGTGGGATTTCTTCTTTGATTTGTGTTGGGAATCTGATGTTGTAACGGATTAGGACTTTATTTCCTATTTGAACTTCTCTTGGTCGAGATCGGCTTATTCTTCTCCTTAAGGAATAATGTCTCCTTAATCCTTTCCCTCGGATAACTCTTCGATGTAAGGAATCTGCTGGATTGGGGATATTAATTATTTTTCAACCGAGTAGATTTATGCGGCGAACACCCCCATCCTTTTTAATTGATTTCCTTCAGCGAACGTGCTTCCAGCTTTGGCGAGTACATCTTTGACTTTTACTAATCTGAATGAGGTGGCTTGTGGGCATGTTGACTGGTCCGTGTTTCTTACCTTTGACTTGATCAAAGGTGACATGGCAACATTTATCTCCGTATCTTTTGACTTCTTTGATGACGTGTCTTACTGTCGAATATTTACATACAACAGCTATAAACTCGAAAATCAATCAAACAAGTCTAAAATTGGAATCAAAATCATTCTAAACATTTTTCATCAATCAAGTAATAAGATCCATCAAGTTGATCATAAGAAAAATGGAGAGAAGAAGATTCACATACAAAAGATGAACCACGAACTGAAGATCAGATTGTTGCGAATAATCTGGACATCTTTTGACCTTGAAAATGCTTTGGACTTGTTCCTCTCTTCAAGATAAACGATTTTTGTTTTTGAATCACTTAATTCAGAGTTGAAATGAGAGATATGTGAACATGTAACAATGCTCAAATGCAAACGAGTGCTAGATGAAACTAAATGCTTAACTAGATGTAGAAAATGTTAATCTAACAACCTAGCTATAAGCTAACCCCAATCAATATGCAATAAATAAAGAGTAATGATCATTCTTACTTACAAACCGATGAAACAATGATGAACCATGCTTAGATGCTCATGGATTTGGGGAATGGAGAATCCTTAATGATTCCTTGAACCTATTTCTATGTAAGAACTCAACAATGTACACAATCAATGAAAAATTTAGAGTTCTTAATAAACAAGAAAGTGCCATGGGTTATATATATAAGGTTCTCGACTTTAGTAGATAAATAAATAAGTAGCATGGGGGCCAGTGGGGGTTTTTCTTTGGAAAACCGATCGTCCTATAGTAGCACTTCCGTTTTATCAAGGAGGGAAGCATAAGGGATGCCCATTGAAGAGGTACCTCCCTCCTAAGGGTAAAGGTGCTAGAGAACACTCTCATATAGTGTAGAATAGAGTAATTTCATGGAGGAGCCAAAAGTTCCTTAAGTCAAACCATGTTTCTCACTTATATAGTGAGCTTGAGTAATGATATGGAGGGCATGTGTTTGGCACATGTGGGCTCATGGTTCCCACATGTAAACACACTCCTCGAATGGTGTAGAACGTGCCACGTGGAAGTAGGGCACATATGGCAATCAATACAAGTTATGGAAGTAAAGAAACGTAAAACAAAACTTGACATAAGTGCTTTTACGTGGTAAACCTCCGAAGAGGAAACGTCCATGAGGTGATACCACCACCACTGGCAAACTGCAATTCGCTATGATGAAAAAGAGATACACACTTAAAGGCAATCAACATATGATACACTCCTCAAGCTATCAACTCTGAATTTACCCTCGGGCCTAGTAAGTCACTTTGCCATAACTTTCTAACCGAGACAAATCGCTTGCCTCTATAAAGCCACTCCCTAACCTAGACTATCTGAAAGTCTCTAGGGAGATTTCCTTTCTTGGACTTACTTGAAGCCTAGCTTCTTGCCAAGACTTCCTTACTTAATTATTCTGAGCCCCTTGCTCTTAACTAAGACTTCTTTGCTTGGTTAACCGGACCACATGTCCTAACCAAGTCTTCCTTGCTTGGATTTACTTAGAGCATCACACTCTTTACCAAGACTTCCTTGCTCTATGTTGAAGAATCACTCAACAACAAGAGACTTTACACCTTTTACAAGGTAAATGATCTAAGTGATGCAAATGATGTAAACACAATCAAATAGAGAAAGTAGATCACACAAACTCTATGAACATGCAATTAGATAACTAGAATATGCTTTCAACACTCAATCACAAAGTTATCTAGAAATCCAAGCATGTGAATCAATAAGAACTAGTTTAGAATATTCAATATCACAATAAAAAATCCTAGTTCTTAGATCATGAAACTAAACCTAGAAATCAACAATCAAGCTCATCATACAAAACATTTCTAAAGACAATTTCATGTGAATCAAGTTTAGCTTTCAAATATGTTCAATCAAAATCACAAAAAGCTATAACTCGAAAATCAATCAAACAAGTCTAAAATTAGAATCAAAATCATTCTAAACATTTTTCATCAATCAAGTAATAAGATCCATCAAGTTGATCATGAGAAAAATGGAGAGAAGATGATTCACATACAAAAGATGAACCATGAACTGAAGATCAGATTGCTGCAAATAATCTGGACATTGTTTGACCTTGAAAATGCTTAGGACTTGTTCCTCTCTTCAAGACAAATGATTTTTGTTTTTGAATCACTTAATTCGGAGTTGAAATGAGAGAGATATGACAAAAACAAAATTTGAAAAGTTGTGAGAGAGTTTACAAAGGATTTGAAATATATAGGGAGGGAAACCAATTGGAGAAGATGAAGAGCAAAAGGGTAAAAGAGCCACCACCTCTCATGCTTCCTATGGAGGCGCATGGTCACCACGGGGAGGTAGAGAGGTGTCCCTCCCATGGTGGCCACGTGCCTCCACGGGAGAGAGGGTGGTTGGCCCTTCTCCACCTCTCTTCTCTTTCTCTCCCTTTGTGCACCTCTCACGTTCTTTGACCGTTCTCTGGCCTCCGAACTTCGAATTCAAATCATCTTTCAGATTGTGAACCGTAACTCAATTACACACGAGGAAGACTATGAAACTTTGATAAATTTATATAAAATCGACTCAATACACGATGATGAAGACAATGCATTGTAAGAGAACGTAAAGTAGCGTAACTTCCTCTTTTGAACTCAAAATCAAATGAGTGAGTAACTGAAATAACCGAAACTCAAAAATGAATCATATGAGATCATATTCAAGTTCAAAACAATAGAACCTAAACAAATAAATACAAGATCACACAAGTATGTAATTTCCTAGAGACAGTCTTAGAACATACAATTCTACAATATTAAGAATAATGCATGAGCATACTACAACATGTGTGTGAATGTGTTATTACCAAATGAGCACAATGATGCAGGGACACATATGAATGTAATGTATGTGTGTGCTTTTTGCTCAACGATGCAGGGACACACATGTATGAATTGTGTGTGTGTGCACTTAAGCCTTGCAAGAGGAAGAAGTATTTTGATACATTAGCATCCAAGTAAGCGTTTTTCCTCTTGAAGATGATATTTGCATGAGAAGTTGCTTTTCTCCTTTGAAGCTCATTTCACCCAAGAAACACCTAAGCAACTAACCATTACAAATAAAGAGAGTTTTATAATGGAATCAAGCCAATACAAATCTTAAACCTTACAAAAGGGAACTTAATTCCCCTCACTCACCCTAGGAATCAAGTTCCATTTCCTAATTGAAAGGGGAATTCATACATTTTTACACAAATATCCCCACTTTAAAAAAGAAAAAGGAAAAACGAAAAAAAAAACTATGCATATAAAACTAAAAATGAATTATGAACTATAAAAAAAAAAGTGAATAGAATATTAAAAAAAAAAAAAAGTGAATAGTTGCCTTAATTAATAAAAGTTTGATGAAAAAACAATATACTATAGGAAAACAAAAAATTTGTGAACCATCAAAAAATTAGTTGCTTTACTTTGAATTTCTTTTTTTCTTTAAAAAAACTTTTTTTTTATAATTTTTTTTTTATTAGCTACACTCATACATCTCTCATATGTATAAATACCACTATTTTTTGTACATAAGGATATTTTTGTAATCAACTTTGTATAAATTTGATTCAATTTCTAATTCTTAAAAGTTAGTAAACACAGTAATGGAATTTAGTAATTTAATTCCGATTTCCTTCTATTCCCTTTCAAGTGGAACTTAATTCCGATTCCTCTCATTCCCGATTAGTAAATGCGCCATAAATGTGTCTAAATAACCTAGGGGTGGGGGTGGGGGTAGGGGTGGGGGGTTAATGGATTGTTAATCAAGTTAATTACCGACTTTTTGATTAGTCAAGATTCAACCAAACAATCAACACAAATAATGATAAAATCAAGTAAAAGTGCGGAAATTAAATGACACTTGATTTTTGTAGGAATCCCTCCATTCGGAAAAAAACCCTTAGGACCAACCTCGCTAACCACTTAATCACATAAATCGACTATTTGAATATTTGATTACATCCTAAGTTGACATCTCGTCACTCTTCTCAATGATCGTAACTCAACCTATTCTACTCGTAGGCCTTTAATAGTGGGTATTGACAATGCTTGCCAACCAACACCTTTGGTTGCAAGACTTCTCTTGCTTGTACAACTACCACATGTAGCCACAAGACTTGGACTCAATGAAGAGAATAAATATCTATGTGAACATGTAACAATGCTCAAATGTAAATGAGTGCTAGACGACACTAAATGCTTAACTAGATGTAGAAAAATGTTAATCTAACAACCTAGCTATAAGCTAACCCCAATAAATATCACAAATTCAAAAGATATGACAATAAATATGCAATAAATATGATGTCTTGGCTAAGTAGGACAATAAATGAAGAGTAATGATCATTCTTACTTACCAACTAATGAAACAATGATGAACCATGCTTAGATGCTCATGGATTTGGGGAATGGAGAGTCACTAATGATTCCTTGAACCTATTTCTATGTAAGAACTCAACAATGTACTCAATCTATGAAAAATTCAGAGTTCTTAATAAACAAGAAAGGAGAACCAAGGGGGAAAAAGAGATTGAACCGGGGAAAGTCCTCCATGTGGTTATCACACGAAGCCTACAACGTTTCGAAGACACCTTTGGCATTCAAGGCTGGGGGGACTACTGTTAACCGCCAAAAATGATCGGAAAAGAATCAAGGGAGCACTTTCCCTGGCATACCGCATTAGAGCCGAAGCCAAAGCCGAAGTCGGAGTGGGATTTCCAGGTCCACACAGGTTCTCCCCGACCCCGATACAACCGAGCCTGGAGTGACCTCTTTTCGCCCTTAAACATTAATCCTCGATGAGTACCCGATTCCCGATACAACCAGGGCTGCCTTAGTCTCAAGCAACAGGATCTAACGTGACCCCACTCTACCCTCGAACATTGATTCCTAAGCAGCACTAGGACCTCCAGTACAACAGAAAACAGCCATCTCACCAAAGCACCCCGACCTACCAGACCGGATGAGGGTTGATCGAGCTCCTCAAAATCTCCTAGGACGACCTAAATACTAAAGAACAATCTAGAATCACCACCAAAGATCACCAGTAGACCTGTGAAAAGCTAATGTAAGCCCTGATAGGAAGGCTAACCTGACTAGGGAAAAAACCTAGCAGAGATCAAGGGGGGGGGGGGGGGGGGGGGGGGGGGGGGGGGGGGTGTATGTAGGCATTAACTCTGCTTAGTTGACAAAGGAAAGGAAAGATAAGGAGTCAACGGTCCCGATCGCTTTTCGTCGACCAACACCAATGGCCCGTTGGTTGTCCAGGTCAACCCTACCAAAGGTCAACCCCAATCATCACCAAAGAAGGAACCTGAGTTCCAGTAGATAAAAGGGATGCAAAAAAAACACCTAGGCAGAAAGGGGAAACAATAGGAAGAAGCACCTAATAGTGACAGCATGACAAACGTTGACATTGTCCCCCCAGCGAGCTCCACTTGTGAAAAAGATCTGTCCAGTTAGCTTAAACGCCTTTAGACAATAAGAATTGAGGGAATCACTACATAACTGCCTACGACGCACCACATGGACACTAGGACATAGGTGAGACCATCCGAGCCGTCCAAGGGGCGTGCCACGCCAATGCCCGATGCAGATAAACATTGGAGATCTTCTAACAGTTATCCTACCTAAAAGAGAGGTCTCCTACCTACCTACTCGACTGCTAGGTCAGCACTAGGGCATAGTTGGGGCAATCATGACCCTTTAGGGCGCGTGCCACGGTGGGCCCATAGCAAAGAAATGGTGAGGATCATGCTAAGGACTCCCACTTAGGAGGATCCCCCTCACCTACCACTTCCATGACACTCTATAAATACCCCAACTCAAGAAGAGTTAAGGGTTAGACTTTTGAGAGTGAAATAGTGTATCTTGCTACTATAGAACGACTAGTTTGAAGCCCGAGGCTTGAACGGTGTAACTTCCTACTATAGATCGACAAGTTTCCTCGGTTGAAACCCACATTGTGAAAGAGCGAAGAAGAGAGTAACCTACAAATCCCCCAGCCTAAGTTGTAATCCTTTTGAATTAATGAGAATCATGAGTTATTCACACACATATGAGCTATTTTCTTGTTGATATAGTCCAGTTTGTGTCGTGACCAGTCTTAGTCATGACCGATACCAGCATTTTTGGGAACAGGTCCAGGTTAGCCACTAGCATAGCCCGGTCCATATAATCGGTGGTCCCACTACTCACATCCTAGCCCAGTGTCCATATCGTGCCTAGAACCATGACTCGGCTTGCCAGTCCACACCTAGGCCACTCCGACCGTGGAGTACCTATCTGTCCGGTCTTGTTGTTGTCTAAGGAATCATCACCCAATATTTTAGGATAACAATATCATGTAAATGTCTAACAAAAGAAGCGGGTCCTGAAGAGTTCAATAGTGTAACCTTATCAAGAGGCTGAATATCCTTTTCACTTTGGCTTGACTTCACTTCACTTCACTTGAATTCTCACCGACATTCTCGATACGGAGATCACTAACAACTCCCCCATCCTTATTGTGGTCATTTATATCAAGCCTACAATCATTAATAACAACATTGGATGATTCCATGATACTTCAAGCCTTCAAATTGAAAACTCTATAGGCTTTACTATTTAGAGCATAGACAATAAAAATACTCTTATCACTCTTGCCACCAAACTTGCCAAGTTGATCACGGTCATTGAAAATGTAGCATTTGCTTCTAAACGTGTGGAAATAGCTTACATTTGGGTTTCTACCCTTCCAAAACTTATAGGATGTTTGCCTAGTGTCGGGACTTAGAAACACATGGTTTCCAATATAGCAAGCCGTATTCACGGCCTCAGCTCAAAGGTTACAAAGAACCTTGTTGTTAAGCAACATCACGCGGGTCATCTCTTGCAAGACCTTATTCTTTGTATGTACCTTATTTTTTATTGGCTTATTTCGTTGACAAACCATAATTGGGGTTTAATTATGTAAGGGTAGTTTTGAGCTTCATTGCTCGTGATCAAGCTTAAATGGAATTCAAGCTCTTCAAGCTTAAGTGCTCATTGAAGGTATATCACTTGTGCTTAACCCTTTGAAGAGAATAGTTGCACACACACACACACACACACACACACTTCTCTTGTATGCATGTGTGTTCATTGCCTTTTATGTACATACTCTTCACACTTCACACTTCACACTTGCACAACATGCATATAGATTAGGTGTGACTTGTTACTTTGAAAAGAAAATTTTTCTCTTCATCGCAGTCGGTACCGCCATGGGTACTGTTGCCGGTTCCCTTGCATAGACCGCGGTTCTAGTTAAGTGCAACTTCTGATGCTTTTTGTCGTGCATGACTGCGGCTGGTGCACCTTGCCTCTGGAGCGGTCCCCACCATGGAACTTTCCAAAGCCCTCACGTTGTGTGTACCGCGATGAAGACACCTTGTCCGTATCGTGGCACACACAGCGGGGTTGTGACGGGTTTTAGTTTTCCAAATTCAAAATGATGTCACTTCTCTTGGGGTCTTCTATATACATGTCTCTGTTAGGATTATGCTCAATAGCAAGAGTGTAATTATGTAATTGACAATCTTTTTCATATTAATAAAGTGATTTCTGGTTTAACAAAGCTTATAGCATTTATAGTTTAAATTTATAATTGTCAAAGTAAATAATCATAAGGTCTAAAGACTATGAGAAAAGAAGAATTGTTCGTACATCTGGATATGTATGAGGTAGACATAATTCTTTAGTTAGTCTTGAATAATGTTCACAACTTAAGTTAAAGGTTGGGCACCTTTATCTTGTTAAAGTTGTAGAATTCTTTTGCTAGCATTTGAGTGGGATCAAATGAGATATGATGAGTCTAAAATCATCGGAGTGTCTTCGAGTAAAAGAATCTAGTGCACTGGGTGCATTGAACTGGATCACAATGAAAAGCTTTATCTAGAACCGTCAATAGATAATAGTCTTTTCATTATCAGGACAATCGGAGAGTCTATCTAAATCCTGAGATAAATGATTGACTTATGGTTGCAAGTGATATCATTTGAGTTATCAATGAGTACGATTATATAGCATAGTCGATCCTCGATAGTTTGGTGATATTCATTTGTTAATCGATAGAGGACTTTATTTATAGATATGGACATCGTGGCTCCATTTATTAAATGAGAGTATAATATCATCATATGGATGTTTTGAGGTAATTGGATATTAAATCTCAACGTTGAGTTTTCGATAGTGGCTATTGAAAACATGGCTTCTGGACAAGTCAAAATATCCAAGTTCAAAACGTGGTCATATGAGTAAATATGGTAACTTGGAGAGTTATAGGCGGTCTATGAACTCTTGGCGATTACTGATATTAATCACGAGGATACACTATCTCCAACATGATTGTCTAGGGTCAGAATGAGGAACTTCTTCTTATTCTATCCTTATTTAAGAGTTCAATTTTAGCTCTTTAGTGGAATGAGTTAAAATTAATGGATCGGACCTAAGTGAATCATTTGTTGATTGTGATTAGGTTATGTCTATTGAAACTTAAATTTAGATAGCCCGCCAAGATCCTCAATCTACACGGACTTGCATGGATCACTTGATATATTCTACCGGACCAATTTATGGGTCCATCTAGAATTGCATTTAATATATTAAGAATATAATTTGCACATTATTTGTTTAATGGGCTGATCAATTATATTAATATATTAATGAAAGGCATGTGGGCTTGTTTCTTTTAGTAAGAATGGGTCTGGTTCACATGTGGGCTTTTTATTTAAAGTCCAATGGATTAAATAAAATAAGGAAATAATATTTGGCCCATTTATTGTAAGTGGGGCGGCAAGGCTATGTTTATAGTCAAAAATATTATTTTATTTTATTGTTTGATTAAATGAGAATTAATTAATTTATTAATTAATTATTTAATTAAGAAACAAAATCTTTTTCTGATTAGGAAATATGTTTCCTAGAATTATACTATCAGTATACTAAAAGTAAAAGACTTGTTTGGTAAGAAAATAAATAAATAATTTTATTTATTTAATCAAATAAGAAGTCTTTTTATTGAAGTCAATAAAAGAATAAAAATACTTATGAGTTGTATTAGGGTTAGGAGTCTAAAGTTGATGTGAATTAGGGTGCAACACAAATCCTTTTTTTAGAGGAATTGCGGCAACCCTAAGACAACAACATGTAGATTTCGGCAACCCTAAAGGAAAAAGGAGAAGAAAATTCGGCCACCCTATATAAGAAAGAATATAGGGTTTGGCCACCCTAAGTTTTGATTGGATAAAATTTTCTTCTTCTTCTCATACTCATAGAAAAGTGTTTGATTATTCTACCAAAGCAAAAAGAGTGAGAAGAGATTATTCTTTTGATGGTACACTAATTGCTTGTTCATCAATAAGCTTGTGTGTGCAACATCGAATTAGGTTCACGCGAGTTTCGATCATTAGATTGAGAACTCAAAAGTGATCGGAATAATCTTTGTAGTCTTTTGGTTGTTTTGTGACTAACAAAAGAAAAAGAAAGTTTTGTTTGTTCATTCTCAGGTACACAATTCAACGAAAAGGGAGACCACGCTCCTAGGTGATTCACGTTCGTGCTAGGATTGAAGATCTTGCGGATTACCATCGACGTAAGTCAATCGGATCACGCAACAAAAGGTATTATACTTTTTGTTACTTTATATGTATGTTTAATTAATTTAAAAGGTTAAGGTTCAATCAAAGGAAAAAATTTTAAACTATACTAAATCTATTTTTCAGTCTTGCTTCCACTGCGTGTACTACGATTTTTCCCTACAATCTCTTTCTCTCCTTGGTAGACCTAGTGAAAGTATACAAACGTACTTAAATTGCTTAAAGCATACCTAGGAGGGGGGGGGGGGGGGGGGGGGGGGGGGTGAATAGGTTTTTACACCTTTTTTCAAACCCTTGAACAAACTTTTGTTTGTCCCTCAAGATAGCCTTACACAAAACAAAATAAGCCAAGGAAGACATACATAGACAATCGAGAATACAATCATGAGAGCAAGGTCTAAGTATATCATCTAGTTATGTGAGGTATAAGAACAAATAAACACAACAACAAAGTAAGCTTGTATTTCAATAGATGTTCAATGAGTTACAAGAGTGATCAAATATCACTATACAAAAATTACAATATACAAAAGAATCATAGATACAAAAATGATCAAAAGAATGAATCCATAAATCACACTATACAAAGTCTTGTTTCACAATATATCACAAGTGAATATTATGAATCAAGATGATAAAATATACAATTAAAATATAAGAGAAGAGATAGGAAGAATTAACACAAGAGATTTTTTAATGTGGTAAAACCTCCAAGGAGGAAACATCCACGGGTTGAACTACAACCACTGGGTACTATATTAATGGAAAGCAAACATAGAACATTCACAAAGTGACCAATCTTTAGCTCACCCAACCTAGTGAAGTCTAAGCCTACCCAACCCTATTGGAAAGTGTGAAATCCCTCAATGATGCGAAACCACCATATATTGGACAACACACAAAACCAACATCGATGGTAGATTAGAAATTCCTCAAGAGTGCATACACCTCCCGTGTACCCCGCTCTATCGGAGTCTATGTCTAACCATATGCCTAGGCCTACCAATATATTAGCCAACTCCCTATCCAAGGCACTCTTGCCTCTAGGGAGCCTCCCATGCATGACTATCCGAGTCCTCCCGACTCTAGCCATGACTTCTTGCTTACCTATCCGAGTCATCCTGACTCTAGGCAAGTCTTCTTGCTTACCTATCCGAGTCATCCCAACTCTAGGCAAGACTTCTTGCTTGGCTATCCGAGTCACCCCGACTCTAACCAAGACTTCATGCCTTTTACAAGGACTTCCTAGTGTGATCATGTGAATGCAAATGATGCAAACAATCAATACAACATAGAACATGTGATCAATACATTCTATGGCACAAATAGACCTAAACATGTGATATCACAAGTAATCAAGTCTAGATGCAAAATAAGAGAATAAAACCTAAGCATGTGAAACACCAAACACATAAGCTCAAAGCCTCATTCACATATACAACACTTGAATCAAAATATGTTCATTAAGTACAAGTTCAAGATGCAATCAACATACAATAAAATGCTAGATATATGAGATTAAAAATCAATCAATATTCTAGTTAAAAATATAGAGCAAGGAATTGAGATTTACATCAATCAAAACCTAGATTCTCTAAATCACAAACAAATACACAAATCCTAGATTTCATCAATCAAAGGATCAAATCAAATCTCAAGATCATTTATCACAAAATTAATTCAATTAAGTTCCAAACAACCTAAGATGTCATTCTAATCACAATACAACTCACAAACAAATGTAAAACCTAGAATCATAGAAACTAGTCAACATTAGTCCACAAATTGACTTTCAATTAGAATGATAATCAAGCTATCTTTCTCAATAGCTTTTACCAAACATAAACATAGATATAGAAGAAGAAACCCCAAGCAAATGGAAGGTCAAAAAGAAAGAAATCCAAAGTTAGTCCATTACCTCGGATTAGCTGGTTCGGAAATCAGTGTTGAACCACTAGAAATCACGATCAAACAGCCACCAAACCACTTGGAGATGATAGAGGACTCAAATACGAACACTCTCCAACTTGAATCACTCAAATCCGACTCCGGATGAGGAAGATATGGTGTTTTGCAAATCTGAAAACTGGAGAGAAAATCCTTACGGGAAAACACAACTTTTTCTTCTTAATTTTTCAAATGGAAAGAGAGAGAGGGAAGAAATAGGAGGAGAGAGAAGGCCAAAACCGACCAACCATGTGAAGCCACATCACCCCCTGGCCGTGGGGGGCGCGTGGCCCACACGGGGGCAGAGGCCCCTCCAGGCCGTGGGGCCCACAGCCTCACCAACGGCCAGCCCAAGTGGCCTCACGGCCTGGGCTGTCCTCTGGCGCGCTCTCTCGGTTCTTCAGCCCGTATCTTGGGCGTCCGAACTCCGATTTCGAATCTGTTTCCGGATTACGAACCGTGACTCTCTCACGCACGACGACGACTACACAACTTTGAAAAACGGTTGAGAAATCATCTCGGAAAATGTCGATGAAGTCAACTCAATGAATGAGAACGAAAAGTAAAGTAGCGTAGCTACATCGTTTGGACTCGAAACCTTATGAATGAGTAACCGAAACGACTGGAACTCAATAAGGCATCATAATAGAACATATTCAAGTCCAAATACAAAAATACGGAAACATACAAACACAAAGACACACACATATGCTAGTTTCCGGACATAGTCCTAGAAAATGCAAAACACAAAGTTTGCCAACATAATATGAATGCATGAGCATATTTTGCCAAGTGTGTGAAAGTGACATGTAAATGAAATTAAATCATGAAGGAACACACAAGAATGCTATGTGTGTGTGTGTGCCTAGCCTTGTAAGAGATATGAGGTCCTTTAATACCTTTGTTGACCAATGATGCACGAATCTCTTAAAAGCCGGCTTCTTGAATGAATTGTGGATGAGACGTCCTTCGTCTTCTTAATTCTTCAATATACTAACCACTAAACATTACAAGAGAAACACATTTTGATATGGAATTGATGCCAACACAAACTATAAACCTTACACCTAGAGCTTACAATTTTATTTTCTTGAAAGCTTGAGAGTGTCTTGCAAGAAAAGCTACCAAGAACTCATTTTTAATCACCCGAACCCATTTCCATGTGCATCAAACATCATCTAGCATCATCTAGCTTCATCTAGGATGTGTTTTTGCATGGATCTTCTTCAACACACATGACTTGGTAAGTAGAACACCATTGAAACAAATGACGGTGTGCTAATTATATCTAGAGGGGGGATGAATAGATTTTAATCAAGTTAATTACCAAATTTTCTTGATTAGTCAATATTCAATAAAAAAACCCTAACTAGTCAAAAATCAATCAACCTAATTCTAAGTGCGGAAAACAATAAATTGCTCGTTGATTGATTGACGTGAGAAACCCTCAACAGGGAAAAACTCACGGGCTAATATGTGCACCACACACGATCCTAGAATCCACTACTTGTAATGGTGTTTACAACCTAGGTTGACCACGTCAAACACTATACGGTCACTAACTCACCACTACTACCCAATGGACCTTTAATAGTGAACCTAGATCAATTTGCTTACGGACTAAGCAACCTTAGCCACAAGACTTAATTCTCACTAAAGAGATCAACAACCTAAGTGAATATCATAATATTCAATTATGCATTTAATGCTAGGTTACACTAAATGCTTATCTAGGATGAAAGATGACAATAATCACAATCCTAAATATCAATTGCTATATGTCATGGCATACAACATAGCTATTAAGATAAAGCAATCCTAAGCAATAGCTATCACAATACAACACTCAATCAAACAACACAATAATCTCAATCTTGTATATAGAATATGTTCTAAATGGATACAAGTAATAAATAGAGATTTCTTGTTAAGTAAATCACTAAGATTAGATGAAATTAGTGAACAACTTACCAAGCTATGTGTGTTATAGAAAACCCATGAATGGATGCATCCTATTTGATCATAGATGATGCTAGATGAACTTAGATGCACATGGAAATGACTTTGAGTGATTAAAGATGAGTTATTGTGAATTTTTCTCTCTTGAAAATTGTTCTAAGTAAAAAATCTGATTTTGAACTCATTGGGATGACCTAAAGAGAAAGCAATATATATATATATATATATATATATATATATATATATATATATATATATATATAGGTGTCCAAAATGATGCAACGCCGTTTTGACAAAACATGGGTCAACCACTGCGGGTACCACTGCCAAAGCCGTAGCGGTGGACTAAAATACGCATTAGGTCAATAAACCACTGTGTCTTTCACAACGGTTATGACAGCGGTATGCTCTGTTTGTAAACCGCTGTGCTACCGTTACGGAAAACCACAGCGGTCAAGAGGGCGGCCGAGACAAATATCTCACCGCTGTGGCTACCGCTACGAAAGCCGAGACAGCGGTACCGACAACGGTCGCCAGGGCCATGCAAGCTGAAGTGAAAAAATCATGCATTCTTAAGCTACTAAATGGCATGGAAATAAACAAATGCATGAAGATAGTTAAGAACATGAATGCACAAACATAAAAGTACACAACATACAAAAAGTATAGATATGCATGAGTTGTGTGTGTGTGCAACTACAATTTCTTCAATGCGAATAAGCACAAGTGTTTTACCTTTGGAGTGCTTATCATCTTGAGGTCTTGAGAGTGCATTTGAGCTTGATCATCAATTCTTTGTGTCAATTCTTTCTATCTCTCTCTCTCATATTTGTTTATGTGTATGTTTTAATCTTGTTGCATAATATCCTCTTGTGATGTATATTGTAACAAGATTTTGTTAAGTGTGATATGTAGACAAATCATTTTTTATCATATTTATATATGTAATTCTTTTGTTCTTTAATTCTTTTGTATAGTTATATTTGATTGATACTTGTAACACATTGAACATTATTGGAAATACAAGTATTCTTTATTGATGAGTTTTTAATGTTATTCTTTCTCTTGATTCTTGTTGATGTATGGACAATGCTTTAGTGATCACATGCTTATCTTGTATATACTTGTATGTATGGTTTATGTGTTGTAATGTAAGCTACCTTGAGGGACAAACTTGAGTTTGTTTTAAGGGATTGAAAAAGGTGTAAAAACCTATTCACCCCCATCTAGGTATGCTTTAGGCAATTTAACTACGTTTGTACATTTCAGCTCCTCCACAAGATGATGACTCGGATGAGAGCACATCTGAGGATGCCCATGGGGAGGAAGTTGCTTGGGGTATACCCAAGTACATACCTGAAGAGATTCCCCGCCGCACTATGGGTGAGCCAAGTGTGATGAGGGATCCGAGTGAGCCGAGTGAATCTACTGCTGATGAGGCAGAAGAGCAAAGAGGTTCTGTTGCCAAAGGAAAAAAGAAGGTTAGGGAGCCTTCTAGCCCTGCTCTGCCTATTTCCTTGAAACCCCCCCCCCCCCGACCATTGACAAAGATGAGGTCAAGGTTGAGGATCCCGTTGCTGACCTCGACACCCGCGGGAGGCACTCTGGAAAGAGGAAGGCTTCATACTCGCCTGGCCAGCCTGCCCCGAAGATCCCGCGAGTAGTGGAGTACATTGAGTCTTTTTCAGGCGGAGTGGACATTGGGGATCAAGCTGATAAGGCAAAGCCCATACTCCCTCGGAGATTCAAACAGAGCAAATTAAGGAGGGCTTACGTCCCAAGGATCCCCCAGCATCCGGGTCATCTCCAAGATCAGTTCGTGAGGATCCTATCACCTCACTTGACATTAGTGCAGGTAGTCCGAGTCTTTTTGGTTAATCTAGTGACCCTACTCCTCAGGCCATGCTAAGGGCCATGTCGTCCGGCTGTGTATACATTGGCGACGACCATTGGAGCCACTTCAAGACCGGTACTGCTTTGAGTCGGCTCCAAAATTTCTACAACGGCACCACTTATATAAGTTACTCTTCTTTGTAATTCCTCCTTATGATTTTTCCTCAAATCTCAATTTATTCTTGCTTCTTTTTGGTTGTAGATGGTCGCCGAGATGTCCGATGCTTTCCAGACCAGCTGTGCTTAGGCGGATAGAATAAAGCGTCTGGAAGCACAACTGAAGGAGAGTGAGGATTCCGTGCTTGGGTCGAGAGGGTTTGCTAGGAGAAACTTGGGGTGAACCAAGAGTTCATGGATCGGTGCCTGGGAAGCCAGATGGAGGCTGGGCAGAAGGCTTCTTTAGCCATGGAAGAGGCCAACTCCCTTAGAGGTCTGCTGTCTCCCACTCAAGAATCGATGCTCCAGGTTGAGCAAAAAGCAGAGGAGGCTAAGTCGGCTTATGAATGCAAGATTGAAAACTTGGAGTGTCAGGCTTTAACTGTTGAGTTGATGTCCAAAGAGGCTAGTCTGGAACTGGAAATCCAAGGGGTCGACCATTTCAAAAGGTCTCCAACCTACGATGCCCTGCTCCTAAGGGAATTTCAATGCGGGATGGTCTCGGCCGGGGAATTCTTCAAGGTGAAGAATAGGGCAACTGACAGGGCCATGACGAATTGGAGCCTATCGATTAAAAAGCATGTGGATAGGTCCCTAGAAGTCCTTCGGATCCAGATGAGAGAGTGGCGTGCATACTGTTGCAGCAAAGGCAAACAGCCTCATCCCATGCATCTAGAAGTCTCCACTAAGAGTGCTTTCTCCACATTTCACGCCTGCCAAAAATGCCAGAAAGTAGGGATAAACGGCAGGGAGCCCGTTGTCGGACCGGTGGCTGGGATGGACTATAGCTGAAACTAATATATTTTATACATGCGTGTCTAATAATACAACCTAAAGGAGGTGAATGGGTTATTAATAAGTTATTACTAAATTTTTCGGATTAGTCAATATTACAAATATAACCCCAATTCACCAAACAACAAAATCAAGCATAATAGTGCGGAAATTAAAGGACGCTTGATCTTTACGTGGAAACCCTCAATAGGGAAAAATCACAGGCTGTTATGTGTGCCACACACAAACCTCGAATCCACTAATTGTAATGATGTTTACATCTTAGGTTGACCTCAACCATTCTCGGACTATAACCCACCACTACACCCGCAGGCCTTTAAAAGTGAACCAAGTCCAACTGCTTGTGCACCAAGCCACCTTAGCAACACAAGACTTACTTCTCAATGAAGAGATCAAATAGTCTATGTGAATATATATGATATTCAAAATGCAAATAGAGCTAGGGAACACTAAATGCTTATCTAGGATTATTAGATGACAATTAAATCAATCCTAGATATCAAATGCTAAATGACATGGAATAAAGCTTAGCTATGTTAAGGATAACCAATCCTATATACAATAGCTATCAAAAATAATCTCAATCATTTTAATGAGATAAATTAGCTAGATTTATATAGACATGAAATCCTAGCTATCACAAACAATCTCAATCAAACAATGAGATCAATTTAGCTAGATGTTATATCAACATGAAAACCTAGATATCACAAATAACCCAATCAACACGTAATCTCAATCTTGTATGTAGAAATTAATCTAAGAATATACAAGTAATAAATGAGATAAATTGCTAAGTAAGAACACTAATTATGTAAGATAATAGTGAACAACTTACCATACTATGTGTGTTGAAGAAGACCCATGCATTAGCACATACTAGATGATCCTAGATGATGCTTAGATGATGATTTATGCACATGAAAATGATTTGGGAGAGTTAAAGAAGCAATCTTGGTGCTTTCTCTCACTAGAACCTCTCTTTCTCCCTCAAGAATATGGAGCCTCTCTCTCTAGGGTTTGATTTTGTGGCTCTACTCTCAAAATGATGAGAAAGATATTTATTTAAAGTGCCCAAGTGAAACTATGTCGTTTTGGAAGAATTAGAATAATTATGGGCATTTCCACGGTACACGCATTAGTGCAGCAGCTCAAGATTTGAGCACTCCGAAACATGACCAAACGACATTGAAACCTTTCGTATGATATATCGTTGGAAATGTATGGATGTCTACTTTTTACTCGTTTTTACATAATGACATTTCTATGTCTTTAGAAAATGTTATGGTCAATTGAGTGACCAAAGGTCAGAAACGGGTAACAACAGAGTTGCCCTGTTTTGGTCGTCACTTTGGAAATTTCAAAAATAATCCAAATGGTCATGAAATATTACGAATAATATATTGTTGGAAAGGTATGGGTGTCTAGTTTGTACAGAAATTTCAAAACTCATTTTAATTCTTTGTATAAAAAGTTATGGTCATAAGACCATGCAAATGTCAGTTTTGGAAACACTTGAAACATTGAAATCCAATTTTTTGAAACTAGACACCTTACTCCAATCAACCGCACCATAAATAACACTAATCCAAGAGAAAAATGGGACCTTCTCAAATGGTCAACCATTGCGCTAAGATATGCACACCATCGTGCAAGCACAGACGTTTCCAAACATATTTCGGGAAACGAATTACACCACACTTAAAACTAACAAACATGAAGTGCAAGTGTGGGAAGTGAATGCATCCTAATGCCTAACATGTCATAACATTGACATTGTCATTGAACAAGATGCACTCAATTAAAACATGCATGAATAGAATTCATGGCTTTGTATCCAAATGTCTAAACATGTCATAGCATTTCAATGAACATGATGCAATCAATTAAACATGCATGAACAGATATTCAAGAACATGAATACATACATATAAAAACACACAACATACAAGTGTTAGAGATATGCATAAGTTGTGTGTGTGTGTAACTAGATCTCTTCAAAGCAAGTAAGCACTAGAATATACCTTTGGTGCTTCTTCTCTTGAGGTCTTGAAAGGGTCTTGGTTGTGCAAATCACCAACCATCAAATGCCTACATCAAGCCCCACATATGGTTTGTCACCGAAACAAGCCAATCAAACTTGAGGAACTTACAATATCCCCCTTTGGCTATTTCGTGACAAAACCACCACTCACATTGATCCTCACAACAAAATAGAAGCTAAAGGTCAACAATGATATTCTACATTACAAAGAGATAAAAAATAAAACTTCAAGTCTTCAATCTCTTGTAGAACTATCAATCCTTCAAAACAAAAGATTACACTTTCCAAAGCAAATGCATGTGAGGTGATCAAGTGAGATTGAAACAAGCATTTGCAATAAAGAGTTTCACATTTAAGAAAACATGCAACATCATGCAATAGCTATCATGCAAAAAATGTGCAATGCAAATGCTCTCCCTCAACGGGTTACTCCCCCTCAATATATAAACTCTCCAATCATGCGAATTAGCTACTATAACTTAGCAATTAGCATTCTCTCCCTTACTACATACTTCTCTGCCTTTTTGTCATGAGATGGGCAAAGGAGTATTCTCCAATCGGGTCATTTGTAGCAAAGAGAGATAGTAGCATACAAGTCATTTGCATAATCATATAATGCACTTTATGCAACTCAATTAAATGGAGAGAAACAAGGAGATTTATTTTAAAAGAAATGTGAGATTAAAATGCTTTGCTTGCAAGACATATTGCATTCAAATCCAAAGGCAATGGTATTTGGCAAAGCAAATGACAAAGGTTTCCTTAAAGAATTCAAACAAATTTCACCATTTGTTATGAATCAAAGCAAGGATATAGAAATTTCATTGAATTCAATTTTTAGAGCAACTATATCCAACTTTATAAGCAAAATATGGCATGAGCGACTTTGCACCCTATTCGATTTTTTCGGGTAAGATATCTGTATGATAGTAGCCATGTTCAACCAATAAAGAATTAGAGACATTTGGATTTTAAAATCCTTTGAATGGATACAAGATCCTTTATTCATTTGAGTCTCATTAGCTTTTTACACATTGTTTTGCATTTAAATATTGCAATCATCAATTCATGCTTTTTCATTTGAGCACGTCATTTGAATTTCATGCTTTTCACATTTTAAGCATGTCATCTGAATTTCATGCTTTTCACATTTTAAGCATGTCATTTAAGAATCATCATGTCATGGAGATCATTATAGGTCATTCAAAGAGTACTTCCTAAAAGAATCTCCTAGTCCAAAAATGCATGTTTGAACAAAAATATGACATGGATTGCAATCAAAGCAAGGTTCACACTTATTGAGGAAAATATCATATAAGCATATGTGCAACCAAGCTACTCAAGCAATTAATAAAGAAGCATAAAATTTTTTAAAATTTTGCATGTAACAAGTATGCAATTGCTCTCTTTACTTGAGTTCCCCTTATGGGGTTGATCGCCCGCTTTTTGTGTCGATACCAAATTGCGGATTATCAAAATGATGTTTATAAAGGAATTCTTACGCAATGTGCTCTAAGTTTTGAAAACTAGTAAATCGGCAAGCTAAGGATCGTTCCACAGGGAATTAGAGTAATTAGTTGAATTAATTAACTAATCTAAAAATGCAATAAAGAAAATCATGGTAGTTTGAATGGTGTATGGTTTAAGAAACCATCAAACATACATGAAAGATAAAAGCAATAAAATGTAAAGAGAAAATGAATAGATAGGAATCCAATATCAACAACCTAGATAAGAAAATGGTTTAAACAATTAATTGGGAGTCTAGAGAAATGATAGAGTAGCTTCATTAACGCACTATTCACACAATCAATGACCGATCTCATTCAAAAGTGTTGTTTAGACCGTCACTACGAACCCTAAATAACTTCCCACCAAAATGTCTAACCGATTAAGGAAAGGGGGTCAAGGTGGGATCGGTTAGTGACGATCAAATGGCCTAGGCAATCATGGTAGGCCTACCCTTCAGAAACCTATTCTATTCACTATGTGCTATAATTAATCAAGTGTGTCAATAACTCAACCAATTTTATCACAAATAAATCCTACAACATATTGCAATCAACAAGTGTGTCAATACTCAATCAATCACATAAGTGCAAGATCTAATTAAAAAGTGAATAAAACTTTAATTGAATAAACATAATATTCAAAGTTTTAATAAATACTCATTGTCCAAAAAGTCTCTCAAATCATCCCCCTAGAATGGGGGTTTAATTACACATTATCACAAACAAAGAAAGGAAGTAAAATGGAGAGAAATCACCCTTAGGTCTCTCTTGTAAGCTTGATCCTTCCTTGAGCTTCCTTGTTATGGCTAGTGCAAAGATTGAGTATTGAGGATGTGTCTAGATAGGTGAGGTCATATGGAAAGTGACAAAGGAAAGGGGTGGAGAAGATGGATAGAGATGAGTGATTTAGGTGAAGTAATCTAGGTGTTTATTGGAGAGGAGAATGGTGGAAGAAAGAAGGTTTCTTGGTTGTCAAGAGTTGTCTAAAAAGGGAAAATAGTGATGAATTTATAGGGTTTTCATTTTAGGTCACGGGTGGTAAATTACCAAAACACCCCTCTTACATGGCAAATTACCATTTAGTCCAAAAGATGGGGTCATTATGTAATTTACCCACCTAATCACAATTGTACAAAGAAGAGGTCACGGTTTGTTTCAATGGCGACGCTTGGGCGACGTAAATGGTGACTCCTTCAGGTGCCAAAACAACTCCCTATCGCCATGGCGACATCGAAATGCAAACCGCGACTTTGATTTTCACGGTGTGGTTGCGGTTTGGGAAGTGGCGACATAAGGGGCGATAAAGGCGTGATTTGCGACTTGGATTCTGGCAATTTGGGGCGTCGAGAAGTTAACCGATCAAGTTCACGTTGACCATATGATAGTGCCAAAAATGTTGTATATTTCGGCCCTTATTTCCTTATCCTTTGTCTTGTTTTCTTACGTTTTAGCGTCTCTTATGGGCTCTTTGTTCATAATTTCAGGCATTTGTACATTTCTGGTGTTGGAAACAGTATTCAGGACTTTCATGGGAAAAAAGGGTCAAATGGTGCTAAAAGAGGACAAGAAAGCCGAAGAAAAGATAAAGTGTTGTTCAGCTCACCTGCACTCACTCGCACTCCACTCGCACTGTTAACAAAACTCGGGAGCTGACATTTTGAAGAATTGATAAAGTACTGGTCCCACCCGCACTTTGACCCATACTCTGCACTTTTCAGCACTTTTAATGACGGGTTTTGGGCCATTTTTTAGGGGTATTTTTGCCCTTTCATGCCTAAATCGTCCCAAAACCTCCCAAGCCTATAAATATACCACTTTCTTCACAAGACAATAAACTCTTCACCCAAATAACCTAGAAACCTTCTCTTCTACACTTCATCTTCTTCACACAACAAAAGAGAGAGAGACCTTCAAAGGCATCCATAAAGGTTTTCCTCCATGGATGTCTCACCATCACCACCTTCCACATACAACCACCTATCTTTGGAGGAGATTCATGAGAAAAGAGCCATCCTCTCTTGTCTATGAGGAGGAGGAGTTTCAATGGAGCTTGGAGATCCGAGATGACAACTGGGTTCCTCTCCGAGCTTGAAGATCTGAGATTGACACCTTGGGTTTTCTCTTTTACTATTCTCTTTTATTTTCTTTATTTGATGTGCATCCCCATTAGGGAAATATGTAAACCTAATGTAAGGATTCCCATATCTTGATTGGCTTATTTCGTGGACAAACCACATGTTGGGGTTGATAATGTAAGGGTAGTTTAGGTGTTTGAACTTCATGCTCGAAGGCCCTTTCAAGACCTCACGGGACAAGCAGGCCAAAGGTAAATTTCTTATGCTTGGTTTTCTTTGAAGAGATTTAGTTAGCACACACACACTTAGCATACTTGATCTTATGTGCATTCTCTTCACATGTCACTTTACACACTAGCACTTTGATTGATTATATCTTGTTGTGTGTATATGTGCTTAGTAATTCGTTTCTCGATAGTGTTCGGAAACGTCCGTGCGTGCACTTCTATGTGCTTGGTTTTGCACGAAGACCGCCCACGGAGAATGCCCTTGGCTTCTCTTTGGTTTTCACCTTTGTTGGTGATCGGCGGTTATGATCGGCGGCCTGGCCGCCGAATGAAACTTCCGTTTGCATCCAGAAGTGTCTGGAGCAATTCTACGGGCCGTTCGAAACCGCCATTCATACCTGATCGATTTAATCTCTCGGGTTTGATTTGGCGGTTGGATCGACAGTCACGAAACCGCCAAATGAAACCGCCGTTGTTCCCCTATTCTTCTTGGGTTCAATTCGGTGGTTATGATCGGCGGCCTGGCCGTCGATTGAAGCCACCGCCGATCGGTGCGTTTCAAGGGCAAACTTATCTTTTCACATGCCCAATTCTTGATGTCTATAAATATCTTACTTTCTCATTCTCTGATTAAGTTCTTTAAGTCTTTAGAACCCTAAACTTCAAAGAGAGATTTTTGAGAAAAAATCAAATCAAGAACTCACCTTTAAACAATCAAATCAAATCTTTTTTGCATCAAAGTTCATCTTGCATTCATCTATGATTGGGTTTGCATCATCACAACATGCTTGGAAAGATTTTGATTAATTTCATTTTATTTTAGTATTTTACTAACCAAGCATATTCTCTTTTAATTACTTGTATGTTTTTGATCATATGATAAATACAAGAATAGAGAATTAATTGTGATGAATTGATTGAGTGTTGTATTGTGATAGCTAATTAGGTTTTTTGATTAATCTTGATTAGCTAAGCTATTTCGACATGTCATCTAGCTATTGATATCTAGGATTGAATTAATTGCATATTATTATCCTAGGTAAGCATTTAGAGTAACCTAGCTCTAAATTGCATTTTGAGTATTTTACATATTCACATAGGTTGCATAATCTCTTTATAGAGAATTAAGTCTTGAGGCTAAGGTTGCTTAGGCCTCAAGCAATTAGGACTATAGCCACTTTTAAAGGCCCGAGTGGTAGAAGTGGGGGGTTATTGACCGGAGTGTTAGACGAGGTCTACATAGGTTGTAAACTCCATTTTGATTAGTGGATTTTGAGGTCCGAGTGTGGCGCACTAAACAGCCCGTGGTTTTTCCCAGTGGTTGGGTTTCCATGTATACATCAAGTGTTATTTAAATTCCGCACTATATTACACTTGCTTGTATTTTTGACTAGTAGAGGCATTTTCGTAAAATTGACTTGCATGCGAAAATTGGGTAATAATAGTTAAAATCTATTCACCCCCCCTCTAGATATATATATCGAACACACCAAGCGTTTATTGTATTACTTTCACCTAACACTAGTTCTATTTATTTGATTAACTTGTATTTAATATTTTCAAGTATTGTCTCATTCAATTGTTTTGTATTGATTCTTGACTTGTGTTGAATAGGCTTGACAACCCTCCTAGATGCATGTTTAGGGATATCTCTTGTCTTTACATTCATGGCATGTATGGTAGAAATTGATATGTGTTCATGATTGGGATTAGGAGTAGATTAATGTAATTTAGGAGTAAATTAATCAAACATCCCTTGATTGTGTGTATGTTGATGGATATTTCAAAATGCATGTTTTGGATTGATTTGAGTGTTTGAGAATTAGGGTTAAGTAGGTACATCAACTCTTGACCTTGATTATACTCTTACTTGTTTGGGTGAAATTCATGATAAGTACATACCATGCCATTGTGGATTTCGGTTCTTTAGACCTTCATGTTTATACAACCCTTGGTCGTTGCTCGCGCGATACACCCTCGGTGAGTAGTGATCGAGGGTCCGAATTTACACTTAATGCTTCCATTATATGGTTGTTGCTTACACGTGACAGGTGAGTAGCGATCTATGGTCGATCCTTTAATATTCGTCATAAGCTACCCTTAGTCGTTGCTCGCACGATACACCATTGGTGAGTAGTGATCGAGGGTCGGCTTTTATGCTTCATGCGGTCCTTTTATGGTTATTACTCACGCGATACACCCTTGATGAGTAGCAATCGAGGACTAGGCGACTCTCCCCACTTCCATAGCTAAAGGTCACATCAAAGGCTAGGTTGAACCCAATCTTGTAGTGTTTTATGCAGTTGGTTTTTATAAGTGGCACGAATGTCAAGGTGGTCATGAGTACCTTGTGTATTCATCTGTTTCTCTCTCCAAGCCGTCTTTATTTTCGTAACTTAGGGTGTTTGCCTTTAGGAGTAGATTAACTTAGAAAGGCAAGCACCCGGTTCTATCATCTGTTATCTTTTTGTTTTCTTATCTGATTCTCACACACACACGAACATGCTACATTTCACACACACCACTCTTTCCCTTACCATGTTCCCATTTACATTGCTTTCAATAATCACTAAAACGTGAAACGTGAAACGATCAATGGATGACACCTCCTTGTGGACGATACCCTCGCTTACCGCTTTACTAGTTTTCAAAACTTTAGAGCACATTGCGTAGGAATGTCTTTATAAATATCTTTTGAATTCGCAATTTGATAAAGACACAAAAAGCGCGTTCACCATGCCGTCATTTTGTGTCGAAAATCGGCCGACGGTAGCTTAATTTTCAACGGTAGCAAAAAGCTAGGGTTTGGGGCATTAATGGTGACCAGCTTTTAAGGAATAAGAAGAAGTTGAAGAAGATGGGGTGTATTTAGCAAGGGCAGGGGGTGCACTCAGTTGCTTCACTTTTGTCTCTAATGGGGTGTGTTTAGAAACAGACTGGGGTGCGTTTAGAGGCCAAAGCCTGCCTCAAAATGCACCGTATCAATTATTGCTAACGTGGGCTACTTGACTTCTTTGGGGTGTCACGAAGAAATGGGTTGGGGGGCAATCAGTCTTAAGAGACTTGTCCTATTTGCGGTGCACTTAGTCGTGGGCTTGGGTGCGCTTAGAATCCCATACCCAACACATCAAACGCGCAGCATCATGTATTGACATGGTGTCCTTGCCTGCTTTGCATGGTTAATTACGGAAAGCTCCCCTGCATTCTTTCAAAATCTCAATATCTTCAATCTTCCTTCATCCTTTACACCTTTGTCCCTAATTCTATAATTACCTGAAAATACTCAATTCACATATTTAAATCACGGGATAATGCCCAAGTATCAAGCATAAAGAGAAAGAAATGAGGGTCAAAATCATACCAATTTTGGTTCGATCAAATACCCTCAAACCTATCTTTTGCTCGTCCTCGAGCAAAACAGACAATAAGCACACATGGACATGTGTCTAATCATCAAACAATCATTAAAGCACCAACTCTTTGAAAAAGACTCAAAAGTCAATATTCGACTTGCAAAACCATAAGTGAAAAGATTTAATCAACATTGTGCTCATTAGGAAAAATGTGCATGTAAGAGATGCTAAATGAAGATTAAAGTCATGCCACTCTAAGTACATATTGCACGCAGCGGGATCCTACATTCAAGATGTTAAAGCTTCAAGACTATAGTGCCATTAAGAAAAGAATGTAATTCGCCTCGACATCTAATCCTCACCGGATTCTCTCATTTTCACACAGATTCCTAGGCTTCACTCATAATTCATATGCAATATGAGTTTATGTTCAAGATATCAAATATAATTGCACATGATCATTTAAAAACACAATTTCTAAAAATATGTTTCATGAATGGAATTGAAAGCCATGAGCTGAAAAGAACATGCATCAACCAAAATTTCCAAAGTGGACATCCCTAAAGATCAAATAGGTCTTTCATTTGGTTGTAATGGGGCCTAAGGTGAATGGTGAGTCAATAAATGGGAAAAATTGATTGCAAACACCCAATGGTCACACTAAGGCATACATTCTAAGTTAAGCACAATTTGCTCATTACAACTTGCATATTCCACACTTTGGCGTCCAGGCTTACAATTTACTTTGTGCATTTTTCTACTCTTAATTTTTATTGAGTAGCTCGTTTAATTCCACATAATTCATCTAGGCACTTAGTGCCTCATTCGTCTTTTCTTTTCTTTTCTTTGCTTTCCTTTTTCTTTTCTTTTCTTTTCTTTTCAAGCATTGCATTTCATCTTTTTAATGTGTTTGCACATACATGCTTGCTAGACACGCAAAAATAAGCAATGATCACCTAAGTATGTCTAGGAACCCGCTCTGATACCAATTGCAACTAATATATTTTATACGTGCGTGTCTAATAATACAACCTAGAGGGGGTGAATGGGTTATTAATCTGTTATTACCAAATTTTTCGGATTAGTCAATATTACAAATATAACCCCAATTCACCAAACAACAAAATCAAGCATAATAGTGCGGAAATTAAAAGACGTTTGATTTTTACATGGAAACCCTCAACAGGGAAAAACCACGGGCTGTTATGTGCACCACACACGAACCTCGAATCCACTAATTGTAATGATGTTTACATCCTAGGTTGACCTCAACCATTCTCGGACTATAACCCACCATTACTACCCGTAGGCCTTTAAAAGTGAACCTAGTCCAACTGTTCGTGCACCAAGCCACCTTAGCCACACAAGACTTACTTCTCAATGAAGAGATCAAATAGCCTATGTGAATATATATGATATTCAAAATGCAAATAGAGCAAGGGAACACTAAATGCTTATCTAGGATTATAAAATGACAATTAAATCAATCATAGATATCAAATGCTAAATGACATGTCATAAAGCTTAGCTATGTTAAGGATAACCAATCCTAGATACAATAGCTATTGAAAACAATCTCAATCATTTTAATGAAATAAATTAGCTAGATTTATATAGACATTAAATCCTAGCTATCATAAACAATCTCAATCAAACAATGAGATCAATTTAGCTAGATGGTATATAAACATGAAAACCTAGCAATCACAAATAACCCAATCAACATATATTCTCAATCTTGTACGTAGAAATTAATCTAAGAACATACAAGTAATAAATTAGATAAATTGCCAAGAACACTAATTATGTAAGATAATAGTGAATAACTTACCATACTATGTGTGTTGAAGAAGACCCATACATTAGCACATACTAGATGATCCTAGATGATGCTTATATGATGATTTATGCACATGGAAATGAGTTGGGAGAGTTAAAGAAGCAATCTTGGTACTTTCTCTCACTAGAACCTCTCTTTCTCTCTCAAGAATATGGAGCCTCTCTCTCTAGGGTTTGATTTTATGGCTCTACTCACAAAATGATGAGAAAGATATGTATTTATAGTGCCCAAGTGAAACTATGTCGTTTTGGAAGAATTAGAATAATTATGGGCATTTCCGCGGTACAGGCGTCAATGCAGCAGCTCAAGATTCGAGTACTTCGAAACATGACCAAACGACATCGAAACCTTTCGTATGATATATCGTTAGAAAGGTATGGATGTCTACTTTCTACTTATTTTTACAGAATAACATTTCTATGTCTTTAGAAAAAAGATATGGTCAATTAAGTGACCAAAGGTCAGAAACGGGCAACAACAGAGTTGCCCTATTTTTTTGGTCACTTTGGAGATTTCAAAAATAATCCAAACGGTCATGAAATATTACGAATAATATACCATTAGAAAGGTATGAGTGTCTAGTTTGTACAAAAAATTTTGAAACTCATTTTAAAGCTTTGTATAAAAAGTTATGGTCACAAGACCATGCAAAGGTCAGTTTTGAAAACACTTGAAACATTAAAATCTAATTTTTGAAACTAAACACCTGACTCTAATCAACCGCACCATAAATAACACTAATCCAAGAGAAGAATGGGATCTTCTCAAATGGTCAACCATCGTGCTAAGATATGCACACCATCGTGCAAGTGCGAATTACACCACACTTAAAACTAACAAACATGAAGTGCAAGTGTGGGAAGTGAATGCATACTAATGCCTAACATGTCATGGCATTGTCATTGAACAAGATGCACTTAATTAAAACATGTATGAATAGAATTCATGGCTTTGCATCCTAATGCCTAAACATGTCATGGCATTTCAATGAACATGATGTAATCAATTAAACATGCATGAAGAGATATTCAAGAACATGAATGCACACATATAAAAACACACAACATACAAGTGTTAGAGATATGCATGAGTTGTGTGTGTGTGCAACTAGATCTCTTCGAAGCAAGTAAGCACTAGAATATACCTTTGGTGCTTCTTCTCTTGAGGTGTAGAAAGGACCTTGGTTGTGCAAATCACCAACCATCAAATGCCTAAGCTACCCTTACATCAAGCCCTACATATGGTTTGTAATCGAAACAAGCCAATCAAACTTGAGGAACTTACAACAGCCCCTGGATGGATGATGTGGTGGACGAGATCGTATGGCCCTCGAATGAAAGCTTGCTGAATGAATATAAAATGGTGCCTGATTCGAGTATTGGTGGCAGTAACTCTCAACCCCCAACACCGACTTCTTAGTTTTGCTAGATCTCTTTTCGATGTAATTAGCCTAAGTCCTCTGTCACGTTCCTTCCTTTTTGTATACTATACATTGCTTAATCTGATGTATATTTTTCTCTATATATATTCTTTGACTTCCATGTATATTCTTCATGAATGTTTGTTTTGCTATTTCCTAAATAATTGCTGCCTCAAACGCTTATGCCTACACATTTTAATAAACAAAAAAAAAAAAAAAAAAAAAAAAAAAAAAAAACAAGCTTAAAACAGGAATCAAGGCCAAATATCTCTTTTATTCTGGGCATGTAGTAGGATATATATCTTGAGAATCGGCTCCCTTTTTATAATCCGAGTGACTCCTAACTATACCAAGTATCTTATTCAACTGGCATATTAGTTAGGTTTTTTTGTTTGGGCTGAGCGTGCTATAACTGAGCCGAGTATCTTATGAACTGGTAATTAGGCTTTTATTTGAACTGAGCATGCCATAACTGAGCCGAGTATCTTATTAACTGGTAGTTTGGTTTTTGCACTCTTTTTTTCATCCTACCTAGGTGTTACGTCGAGGCTCACCCCAACCATACACTTAAGTCCCTGCACAAGTCACCTAGGACTTCTCCTGGTTTTGTATGTTACAGGGGTTTGCTGAATCGTTGGGGTAGTGTATACCGGCCAATACAACTGCGCATCTCACCAGACTTATTCTAGCGACGCCCTGAGCATCTCTTCAAGTATCCTGGTGCCTCAGGTTTTACCTTCTCACTGAGTGATGCGTTTGCATTGACTCAGCTTGGCGGGCTTGCTAATTTAGCTTCTCCACCCCTCGGACACTATCCACTCACACTTTACGGTTTCATGGCACCTGAGTTCTTTTTCTTATGAGACATTTTTCAGAGTCTGCTTTTTTTTTTTCCTTAAGATATCAGTTGTTCAGTTGATCTTTCCTAGGGAAAAGTTCCGCAAGGGATTTTATTGATTCTGCAAAACTGAACTGAACATGTAAATCTTAGAAAATTGCTAAATTTATTTAAAGCTGTATCTGAGAAGCTAAAAAGCTAAAAGCACTGAAAACTGATTTAAACATCAAGAAATAAAAGGAACCCCTTAGGGGTAGAATGTCTTCAAGTATTGTGCATTACATGGTCGGGGTAAAACACCCCTTCTAGGTCGGGCAATCAAGTATGCTCCATGCCCTGCTATACTGTCTATGACATACGGTCCTTCCCATTTGTCGGCGAGAGACCTTGCTGCCTTGTCCTTGGTGTTTGGGGACACATTTCTTAGTACTAGGTCTTCGAGTTGGAACTTTCGCACATAGACGTGAGAGTTGTAATACCTTGCTGCTATTTGCTGGTATGCTGTGTTTCTTACTTAGGACCTATCTCTGGCCTCTTCCAGTTCATTTAGATTCTGTAGCAGCATGTCGACGTTGCGATCTGGGTCGTACAACCAAACTCTTAGAGAAATAAAAGATGTTTCTGCTGAGAAGACAGCTTTAGTTCCATATGCCAAGGAAAAAGGCCTTTCTCATGTAAAGGTTCTTACGGTTGTTCGATATGCCCATATCACTTTGTAGAGCTTGTCTCCCCAGTTTCCTTTCTTTGCGTCCAGCTTTGCCTTCAGGGTGTGCTTGATCACTTTGTTCACTGCCTCCGCCTATCTATTAGTTTGAGGATGAGCGGGCGAGGCATAGTAATTTGAGATCTTATGGTCTCTATACAACCTTTTGAATTTCTTGTTGTCAACTTGGGTGCCATTGTTAGTAATGATGGTACTCGGGATCCCGAACCTGTAGAGTATGTTCTTCTTGACAAAGTTAGTGGTGTTTGCCTCAGTGATGTGCACGAGTGCTTCTGCTTCTACCCACTTGGTGAAGTAGTCCACTGCTACGATTGCGTGCTTCGCTCCTCCTCTTACTCTTGTTGGCATCGGCCCTATAAGATTAAGGTCCCATATGGCAAATGGCTAAGGGGAAGTGAGGCTTCTAAGTAACTCGGGTAGTTGCCGAATGTCATTAGCGATCTTCTAGCAAGTCTCACAACTTTCCATGAATCGCTGAGCTTCGGTAAACAGAGTTGGCCAATAGAACCCTTGCTTGAGTATCTTGTGTGCCAGACTCTTACCCCTAGTGTGATTTTTGCATATGCCACTGTTGACATCTTTTAAGATCTATTCAGCCTCTTCATCTGCTACGCACCTCTACAACGCTTTCGAGAATCCCTTCATATACAGTTCTCCATCGATAATTGTGTATCGGGTTGATCTGTACCTGATGTGTTTCGCTTCTAAAATGTCTTCTGGCAGAATATCTTCTTCCAAGTACTTCATAAGTTGGGTTGTCCAATTACTTGGTTGTGGTCAGTTTTATGCTATTATGAGTTCTTCTGGTTCCGCCGTGCTCAGCCTGGTTAGGTGTACAACTGGTATCGTTTTGGATCTGATGCAAGTTGTTGCTGATGCTAGTTTGGACAAAGCATCTGCGTTCTCATTTTCCTCTCGTGGGATCTGAATGATCTTGTATTCCTTAAAACGCTTGAGCAACCTTTTTGCTGCATCTAAATAAACTATCATGCACTCATCTCTTGCTTGGTACTCATCCAAGACTTGATTGACCATAACCTGTGAGTCGCCGAAGATTTCAATCTCATCTGCTCCTAGTGCAATGCATACCCTTAAACTGGCTAACAGAGCTTCATACTCAGCTTGATTGTTGGTTGCTTTGAAGTCGAACCTCATGGCACATTCTACAACATCTCCTTCTAAGGTTAATATCACTATCCCTGCCCCACTGCCATAGGTGTTTGACGAGCCATCCACATATAGTCTCCATTGGAAATTCTTTTCTTGTTTCTCTTTCATCATTATTCTTACTTCAATGTCTGGCTCAGTGAATTCGGCCACAAAGTCTGCCACTGGATGTCCCTTGAGAGCTGCTTTTGGTGTGTACTTGATGTAGGGAAAAATACGGTCACGCAGCGGAAGCGAGACTAAAAACGAGTTTAGTATTGTTTAAATTTTTTTCATAATTTGAACCTTAACCCTTTAATTAATTAACATATAATACTAAAGATATCATACCTTTGTCGCGTGATCCGATTGACATTGCGTCGATGGTAATCCGCAAGATCTTCCAATCCAATCATGAACGTGAATCACCTAGGAGCGTGGTCTCCCTTCTCTTTGAATTGTGTACCTGAGGATGGATTAACAAAACTTTTTTTTTTTTCGTTAGTCACAACAAGTTCCAAGAGACAACAACGAATGTTCCGGTCACTTTTGAATTCACAATCTTTAGATCGAAACTCGCGTGAACCTTATTCGAAATTGTGCACAAAACCTTTTGATGTAAAGTAACTAGTGCACTATCGAAATAAGAACAAACTTTTCTCTCTATTCCTCTTGGCCGAAAATCACACTAGTCTAAGAGTTGGATTCTATTTTTCTCTAGCAAAAGAAAAAAACTCTCAATTAAGCATTAGGGTTAGCCTTTTATCAATATAATATATATATATATATATATATATATATATGTGTGTGTGTGTGTGTGTGTGTGTGTGGCACGAATTGCTTGCTGAATATAATATATATCTTCAACCAATTATGCTCTCCTTATAAATAATATATATATATATCCTAATATATAGCGAATTCTGCATGCCTTATTCTGCATGCTATTTCAATATATATATATCTATATAAATAATATTTATATCAATATATACCGCATGCTATATAAAATCTATATATATTTATCGGCCAATTACCATATATATCTCTATATTGTAGCCAAAATCCTTTACCATGTAGGATTTGTGTCTTTTGACTTAAATCCTAACCCTAGGTAGATTTCCTTAGAATTCCAAACCCTAATCCAACTCTTTAGTGTATTTGTGACTATATAAAAGACTTCCTTATTTGACTAGATAAATAAATCCCTTATTTATCTACTTACTAAATAAAGTCTTTTATTTTATTTATACTACCACAATAGTATACTACTAAGAAACATATTTCCTAGTCAGAAAAAGATTTTGATTTTTAATTAAATAATTAATTAATCAATTAATTAATTTCCATTTAATCGAATAATAAAAATAAAACAATATAATATCATATATATATCTCGGCCATGTGCCATATATATTAATATAACTATATATTGTTTTTCTATTTTATTAAATCCATTGGACCTTAATAAAAGGCCCACATGTGAACCAAACCCATTCTTACTAAAAGAAACAAGCCCACATGCCTTAATACAATTCTAAATGGACCCATAAATTGGTCCAGTAGAATATATCAAGTGATCCATGCAAGTCCGTATGGATTGGGGATCTTGGCGGGCTATCTAAATTTAAGCTTCAATAGACATAACCTAATCACAATCAACAAATGATTCACTTAGGTCCGATCTATTAATTTTAACTCATTCCACTAAAGAGCTAAAATTGAACTCTTAAATAAAGATAGAATAAGTAAATATTTCTCATTCGTACCCTAGACAATCTTATTGGAGATGGTGTATCCTCGTGAAGAATATCAGTAATCGCCAAGAGCTCATAGACCGCCTATAGCTCTCCAAGTTACCATATTTACTCATATGACCACATTTTGAACTTGGATATTTTGACTTGTCCAGAAGCCATGTTTCAATAGACTCTATCGAAAACTTAACGTTAAGATTCAATATCCAATACCTCAAAACATCCATATGATGATATTTTACTATCATTTAATAAATGGAGCCACGATGTCCATATCTATAAATGAAGTCCTCAATCAATTAACAAATGAATATCACCAAACTATCGAGAATAGACTATGCTATATAATCATACTCATTGATAACTCAAATGATACCACTTGCAACCATAAGTCCATCAATTATCTCAGGATTAAGATAGACTCTCAGATTGTCCTGATAATGAAAAGACTATTATCTATTGACGGTTCTAGATAAAGTATTTCATTGTGATCCAGTTCAATGCACCCAGTGCACTAGATTCTTTTACTCGAAGACCCTCCGATGATTTCAGACTCATCATAACTCATTTGATCCCACTCAAATGCTAGCAAAAGAATTCTACAACTTTAACAAGATAAAGGTGCCCAACCTTTAACTTAAGTTGTGAACATTATTCAAGACTAACTAAAGAATTGTGTCTACCTCATACATATCAAGATGTACGAACAATTCTTCTTTTCTCATAGTCTTTTGACCTTATGATTATTTACTTTAACAATTATAATATTAAACTATAAATGCTATAAGATTTGTTAAACCAGAAATCACTTTATTAATATGAAAAGATTGTCAATTACAATATTATACTCTTGCTATTGAGCATAATCCTAACACTTGATGTCAAACTCGCTTAGCTCTAACACCCATTTAATCAATCGCCCCGGTAATTCTGGCTTTGTAGGATTTGTCTGAGCGGGTAGTCGGTGTATAATTCCACTGTGTGTGCTTGAAAGTATGGTCTTAGCTTCCTTGCTGCCTTGACCAGTACAAAGACCATTTTCTCCGCATGTGAATATCTTGTTTCGGCTAGAAGCAGAGCTTTGCTTGTGTAATATACTGGTTTCTGTATTCCTTCCTCTAGCCGAATCAGTACATAACTGGTTGCTACTTCCGTGAGGGAAAGGTACAAATATAGGGTCTCCCCAGGCTTTGAGAGGATTAGTGCTCGCTGATGTGTAAAATCGTGTTATAAAAACCTAACTCAGAAGTGCACGGATCGTGAGATAAGTACAGCGACAAATAGGGATCGTTCCCACAAGGAAAAATGATTTATTAATTATAACTAATCCTAATTAAAGCTAAGCAATTAAAAGTAACCAAGAGAGTTTGTTTAATGATTGATTTGATTAAAACTAAATTAAACTAAGAAAGCAATTTAACAAAGAATTGGTGTATGTGATCAAGAGAAGGATGACTAGGTAACCGATGCTCCCCATATGCAATACTCAATGTTCATCAACTAATTCCATTAAAACAGATTCAATCCAGGTTAAGAGTTCATTCCCATCTTAATTATGATATTATCGTGATTCCTAACGGATTTAACCACGTGCTCTTGAAAGTTCTCATGGTGTGATAAATATTAATCTAGAGGGGGGGGGGGAGGGGGGGGTGAATAGATTTTAATCGTTATTACCCAATTTTCGCATACAAGTCAATTTTACGAAAATGCCCCTAACTAGTCAAAAAGACATACAAGTGTAATATGGTGCAGAATGTAAATCACACTTGATGTTTACGTGGAAACCCTCACGGGAAAAACCACGGGTTGTTTTGTGAGCCACACACGAACCTCGAATCCACTAAATGTGATAAAATTACAACCTAATCCCGAAAGTAATCACACATCTACCTAATCCCGGTATGAGTGAACCTAGTCCGATTGCTTGTGAATTAAGCAACCTAATCCCGGTCACAACACAAGACTTAATTCTCTAAGAAGAGATTAACACCCTAAGTGAATATATGAATATCCAAAATGCAACATAGAGCAAGGGAACCCTATATACTTATCTAAGATGATGATTTTGCAATAAAAGCAATCTTAGATATTAAGAACTAAATGACATGTCAAATAGCTTAGATAATTATAGATTATAAAAACCTAGATATCTATCACAATATAACACTCAATCAAATCAACACAACAATCTCTATCTTGAATATTAGAATCTAATATAAGAACAATCAAGTAATGAAAGAGATGCCATAATAAATAAAACACTAATTATATGTGATAATAGTGAAAAACTTACCAAGACAAGTGTAATGATGAAATACCCATGCAAGCCAGCATCCTAGATATGCTAGAAGATGCTAGATGAATTTTGATGCATATGAATTTTGGTTTGAGTGTTTAAATGAGCAAACTTGGTTGCTTTCTCTCTTAAAAATCTCTCTTTTAAAAGTAGGGTTCTTGATGATTAAAGAGTCACATTCAGAACAAGAGAAAGTGATGTATTTATAGGCATGAAAAACAGAGCATGTGAAAAGACAAGTTTACCCCTGAAACGCACCGATCGGCGGTTTCAATTGGCGGCCAGGCCACCGATTACAATTGCCGAATTGAGCCCGAGAAGAACAGAGCATCATCGGCGGTTTCGAAACCGCCGAACCAACCGCAGAATCAAACCCGAGAGATTAAATCAATCAAGTATGATTGGCGGTTTCAAACGGCGATCGTGGCCGCCGATCATAACCGCAGAATTGATCCAGAGGTCTCTGGACTCAAACGGCGGTTTCATTCGGCGGCCAGGCCACCGATCATAACTGCCGTTTCACCAAAAGAGGTGAAATCAAATGAGAAGCCAAGGGCATTCTCCATAGGTGATCTTCGCGTAAACCAAGCACATACTAGTGCAAGCGCGAACGTTTCCGAGCAATATCGGGAAACGAATTACAAGACACATAAACACACACAAAATACAACTTTAAAGTGCAAGTGTGAAATGTGACATGTGAAGAGTATGCACACAAATGCAAGAATGCTAAGTGAGTGTGTACAATCTAAATCTCTTCAAAGAAAAAACTAAGCACTAGAGATTATACATTTGGCGTGCTTGTCCCTTGAGGTCTTGAAAGGGACTTTGAGCTTGATTCTCAAACTCCTAAACTACCCTTACACAATAAACCCCAACATGTGGTTTGTCCACGAAATAAGCCAATCAAAGAATGGGAATCCTTACAGCTCTCAACCACAACTCACCCTCGTCGAAGGTGTGAGCTATAACCAAGAACCCATTATGTGCAAGAATTAGTGAACCAAAATTGTCTCGCATTAATTCCTATGTTGAGAACAATCATACTCATTCAACTGAAAAGTAATTAATTTATCTATTTCGGTAGTGCAATCTCAATTTATAAATTATCAAAACCCTAGACAGGTATCAATTAATTTCGGTAGATCAATACGAGTCAAGAATCTAGACATATAATGAATTGAACAAATCTAAATCCGAATTGATTAATAATGATATGGGGTTTGAATCATAACATGAGCATTACATAGGTTCACATCGATCCCTTAGTATGGAGTTAGTTACACATCACGGAAACAAAAAGACAATAGATAGAAAAGATAAAACCCATTAAGGCCTTTAACGAATTCTTCTAATCTTCGATGATGAAATTGTATTCGTCTTCAAATCTTCTATGTGTAAAGATGGATGATTGAAATTCCCTTAAGCAATATAGTGTAACATATACCGAGAGGGGGGGTGAATAGGTATAGGCCCAAATTCTTCCAAATTTGATTTTGCGGAATACTATAATTAAAAGCACACTTGATAAATCTTAACAATTGAATTAATTTAATCAACACATGTGAAAATCAATATACAAGTGATGCAATTAATACAAAAATATGGAAGATAAAGAAACATAAAAACGAAACTTGACACAATAGTTTTTACGTGGTAAAACCTCAAAGAGTAAACATCCACGGATTGATACCACAACCACCGGCAAAGCAATTCACTATGAAAGAAAGAGATACACACTTAATGCAATCAACTCATAGTCTATCCACAAGACCAAGTGAATCACTTCCCTACTCCCTATCCAAGATGAGTCCTTCACCTCTAGGAAGCAACTTCCTATCCAAGGCTCTCAAGCCTCTAAGAAGATTTCCTTGCTTAGCTATCTAGATCATAAAGATCCTAGTCAAGCTTCCCTAGCTCAACCATCCGGAGTATCACACTCCTAGCTAAGACTTTTGCTTGGCTATCTAGAACACTTTCCTAGCCAAGTCTTCTTGCTCAAATTAAAGCTTCACTCACTTTAACAAGAGACTTCAACCTTTCCACAAGACAATGATCTAAGTGATGCAAATGATGCAAATCATAATCAAATAAAGCAAGATGATCAGTCAAGCTCAATGAACATATTCAATGATAATCTAGAATGTGCTCTCAACAATCAATCACAAATGTATCTAGAAATCAAGACGTGAATCAATAAGAACAAGATAAGAATATTCAATATATCACTCAAACAATCTTAGTTCTTAGATCATGAAATTAAACCTAGAAAATATCATGAAGCACATCATACAATCCATTTCTAGAATCAATTTCAAGTTCAATCAAGTTTAGCTAACATATGTTCAAATGAAATCACAAAGCTAAAACTCAACAATTAATTGATCAAACAAACCTAGAGTATGAATTAACATCATTCTTAACACATTTCATCTATCAATTAGGAAGAATAAAAGAGATGATCAAAAGAGAAAGTGAGAAGAAGATGATTCACATACAAATGATGATCCACGAACAGAAATCGATTTACTGCACAAAATCACGACTTCATTTGACTCTGAAAAGGCTTGGGATTTGTTCCTCTCTTCAAGACCAACATTTTTGGCTTTTGAATCACTTGATTCGGAGTTGAAATGAGAGAGATATGATCAAAATAAGAAAAACAAAGTTGTAAAGAATTTTGCAGAACTTTCGAATATAAATAGAGAGAAAAAAGATGGAGAAGAGAGGGATTCGGTGGCCAATCAAAAAGAGCCACGTCACACATCCCGTGTGGGGCTCATGTGGTACACGTGGGTAGAGGAGGTCCCTGGCCATGTGCCACACGTGGTCCTCCCAAAAATGGCTTCGGCCATTCTTGCCTCCCTGGCGCTCCTCTCACGTTCTTCAGCCGTATTCAGGCATTGGAACTCTGAATTTGAATCCGTTTTCGGATTATAAACCGTGACTCCCTCACGCAAAATGAAGACTATAAAACTTTGATAAAAGGTTGAGAATTCATCTTGGAAAACGACGACGAAGACAACTCAACGAATGAGAACGCAAAGTAGCGTAGCTACATCGTTTGGACTCGAAAATAAATGAATGAATAACCGAAATGACCGGGACTGGACTCAATAAGGAATCAAATGCGATCATGTTCAAGTCCAAAATACAAGAAACACAAACAATTAAACACAAGATCACACATGTATGTCATTTCCTAGACATAGTCTTAGAACATGCAATTTTACAATGTATGACAATTTGAGTTCAATGCATGAGCATACTAAAAACATGTGAATGTGTTATATAAAATGTGTGCACAACGATGCAGGGACACATATGAATGAATTGTGTGTGTGTGCGCTTACGCCTTGCAAGAGGAAGAAGAATCTTGATACCTTAGCATCCAAGTACGAGATTTTTCCTCTTTAAGACGATATTTGCATGAGAAGTTGTTTTTCTTCTTTGAAGCTTCTTTACACCAAGAATAACTGATCGGACTATTTTATACCTATTTGAGGTCCCCCATTTCCGATCGTTTGTCTCATTTTTGAGCGTATTTTTGTAAATAATATTTTGTTTGAGCCTTGTGTAGGTACATATTCCCTACAACAGGTATTTGAGCTTAAAGATTAGTTGGGGAGGCAAAATGGAGCAAAAATGGCTGAAATTGTATATACGCATGCAGAATGGTCAACTTTCAAGGGTCATATCTTCCTCCTTAGATCAAATCACATTGATATCTTTATATATTCGGAAAGCCTCGGAAGTCTAGTTTCCAAAACATTTTACGGATTACGATTCCAAGCTTTTTGTAGGAAGTTATGCCTATTTTCGTAACGGTGCGCGATGCTGAAATGCTGAAATGTTGAAATGGCATCAGGTCTAAACGGCTACTTCAAACGGCGGCCAGGCCGCAGAACGAAACCGCCGATCAGCTCTAGAAAGTTGTTTTTTGGGTGAATTTCAGGGACAATTTCGTTCTTTCATCCCCAATTCGTGCCCTAACCTCCCAACACTATATAAACACCTTATTCTCTTCTCTCCCAACATAATACACACCCCACACACTTCCTCTTCTTCTTCATCTTCATCTTCATCTTCATATTCTTCATCTAATAAGAGAGAGAGAAGCTTTCTAGAGCATCCATGGAGGTTTTTCCTCCATGGATGCTCCCCATCTCACCTTTTACCCATCATCCACCCATTTATGAGTAGATTGCAAGGAGAAAGGAGGGTCTTTGGACCAAATTCGAGCCAAGCATGGATCAAAAGAGATTAGCACATTTTGGAGGGGCTCTCCACTTGGGTTTTCTCTTTTATCTCATTCTCTTTGTATTTCTTGTTTTCTTAAATATGTAATCCCCACTTGGGAATATTTGTAAACCTATTTTGTGCTCAATATATATGTTGGTTGTTTTTATATCTAATTTGTGTTTTGATTCACTCTTATTATTTATTGATGTATCTCTTATCTTGAAATGCATGTTTATGGATGATTGGAAATTGATATGTGTTCATGGATGGGATTAGGAGTAGATTAACTTAATTGTAGGAGTAGTTGTAATCAAATATCCCATTTGTATGTGTATGTCTTTGGAAGGTTGAAATTACATGTTATGAATGGGTTTGAGTGACTTAGAGTTAGGATTGTGCCTTTGGAGGGCTCTCTAGGCATAGTTTTGGCTAATTAGCTAGGAAGAGTGGGTGAACCTATTAATTGCCATATTATAAGGGTTTGGTTCATTGTTCTTGTTATCAATTGGACTTTAGCTATTTCTCACTCTAGGGGCTCTAGGTGAGTCATGGTTAGAGTTACAATTATTGGTCTTTGGCTATCTCTCACACTAAGGGCTTTAGGTGAGTTATGGTCGGAGATACAATCACTCTTTCCACATTCATTAGACTTTCACGTTGCCATTTTACATTACGAAGCTATCATTGGGGCTCAATGTAGTTTTGTTTGTAGAATCGGTTCACATATGTTGGTTGCGGTTTCGTGTTTGAGAGGTTCTCAACACACTCTTCAACCGTTAGCTCTATGAATGGGTATAAATCGAATTGAGGCAAGAACGAATCCTTAACTAAAATTGGATGTTCTTAATGTCTAACAACCAACTATTTGTGCACTTATGTATGGTGAACTTGTTGAACCTTATGTGACCATTTTCATGCATCTCTCATATCCACCATTTTATTTATCATTTTAAACACCATTCTCACCCTTCCATATTCTCTTTGTTTTTATTTATTTTCATATCCATTCTCTACACACACACACACCGCATTATACATACATTTCACACACACCACTCTTACCTTTCCACAATCTTATTTACATGCTTACAATAAACTCTAGAACTTGAAATGGTTAATGAATCACACCTCCCTGCAGAACGATACCCTTACTTGCCGCTTTACTAGTCTATTGCTAGTTTAGGGCACATTGCGTAGGAAACCCCTTTTAAATGAATAATCTTTTGATCCTTGCGATTTCTTAACGACGGAAAAAGCGAAGTATCAACAACCTAAGCAACTAATCATTACAAATAAAGAGCATTTTGCAATGAAATCAAGCCAACAAAGATCTAGGATCTTACAATGATAGAATTGTGTGATGAGTTGTGTAGTGAATGGTCTGTGGTCCGGAGGGTGAGCGAGAGAGCCAAAACCCTAAAATCTTTAGGTATTTATAAGCCTCAGTTTCCTGAACGAGAAAAGACTCCTCGCGCTGCGCATATTTGCCAAACCGCTGCAAAAGCCGTAGCGGTCTCGACATCGGTCTTCACGTCAAGTGCAGCGCTATGGCTTTGAGAGCGCCATCAGAAGCGGTCGACACAACGATCTTCTCTGCCCTTAATTCACTGCTGAGAGCGCTGCAAAAAATAGCACTGGCATTGGCAGCGCTTTGCCTAATTGCTGAAAAGAACTTGGGATTCTCAAAAATAGATTTTTTTATTTGAAATTCTTCAAACACATCATTTGGATCCAACAACTTGAAAATGCTCAAATACACAAATTAAAACCCTAAAAGACTCGAGAAACAAGCAATTGATTGGAGGAATGGGGATCAAAAACATATACAATACATGACCGATCAAATACCCCCAAACCTATCTTTTGCTCTCCCTCGAGCAAAACTAAGAAAACAAAAACTACAAACTACAAACTAAACTAGAAAATAGAAATCCTAACTAAGCCACTTTCGTAGGGAACACGATAGCATTGAGCATATGCTACAAGCCCTTAAACCTCTAGGTGTCCCTAGTATGAGGAGTTTTGTCTCCTAATGGTTTACAGCTATGACACCCACAAACATATCCTGCGAAAACCTGTCATCAAAAATACGACAACATGTGCCTATATTGAGACAATGCATGCTACAACCAATAAGTAAAGACTAAAATTAAGTCACAAATTTGAAAACATTGCTCAGTTTTTTTTATTTATTGAAAAGCCCAAGCTTAAGACATTCTAACTTCAAAAATGTATTCGTCAAACGCCATAGATATAATTCGCCTTGACTCTAATTCTCATAAGATGTCGCTTAATAATTCTGACCAAACCTAGGCAAATACTCTCATCAAGCATATGCGATTGGAAGTTATGCACAAGAAAATTTCAAATTATTTTCGCATACAAATATAACATTGAAAGAACGCTTGATTTGAAAGCATAAGATCTCATGAAAAGAATCAAGCATAATGAATAAGATAATCACATGTCATCTTTCTACTATCATAGCAAAGATAACCAGTAGATCCAATAGACTTCATTCAGGTTGTAATTGGTCCATTGGGTGAAGGTTAGGAAAGGACAGAAAATTGGAATTCAAAAACCTAGGATCATACCATGAGAATCTTTTATTACCTTTTCGGTTTCGCACACGTCTCGTGGTCTCCTTTACAAGTGGGATGATACCACTTTTAATTCCTCAGAATTCTCCTTTCTCTCTTTGTAAAACTCCTTTTGAGTAGATACAAACCTTGCAATCTTCATTGACTTTATTGCACTCTTTACATTCTATTCTCTGATTCTTTCAACGCACCATTCATTGAGGTGGCCATTTATTTTTATTTTTGAACACCACAGAATCAGAGATTACAAATAGTGTATTACTTTAAGCTTCAAAACTTTTGGATTGAATGCAACTCTTCCTTTCCTCGGTCTTAGCATCAAATTACGCACACAGTTACGTGCAAAACTAGTACATCTTCTTCACAATCTCAAAGTATGATCCCAAGTTATAAGGTATGGCTATAATATTGGCTTATTTGGGTTACAGTTAACGTGGTGAAGAAAGAAAAAGGCTATCAATGTTTGGCTTAAAACAGGGCTATAAAGCACACACATACATGTAGGAAATATTTAAAGTCTTTTAAGTAGCTCAATCATACATAGTCTATCATCACTTCCACCGGTTCGTCTTATTCAAGATCAAAATTTAACATGTGAAATCTTTTATGATGAAAGTTTTATAATGCTTAATGTACAACCTATAGAGATTGAATCTAATGCTAAGAACCTACTGAGTGTTTAAAGAATAGAAACAACAGGACCCTCATAGTATGTCTTATATGTACGCTTTTTGGTTTAGTGAACTCACAAGGGTAGTCTCCACTATTAATCATGGAAATTCAACTCAACATCTTATCTATTATCATATCAAGAGCATGTCATAAGTTCTGAAAAATGCAATGCAGTACCCTAAATGGCAAGATGTTAGTGTAAACCCATTGATTAATGCATATCATCTCTAAGGCACATATCAAAATATCTCGTCTTGGAAGACGCAGGAACGACAAACTCTAAAAACAAAACAAAAATTTGACTCAAAAACAAACTATCACACCCCCAAACCTAAATCCAACATTGTCCTCAATGTATGAAATTGACGCACACGACAAACAGGATAAAGACAAGGCAGTGCAATAATGACACAAAATAAAACAGCAAAAACTAATCATAATAAACCGAATCCACAAAGCAAATCTCAAATATCACAATCTTAATCACTAAAAAGGAAAAGAAAAAAAAAATAAAAGAGAAATAAAATAAAAAGAAACATATCATGCTGCAGACTCAGATCCGTCTACAGTGTCTCTAGCAGTCATCATCACGCTGCTGGCTCGGGCCAGGCCCAAATCTATCACCTCCAGGAGATGCAATGAAGAAAACTCCATGCTGTTGCTGGGCTACGGTCTCTGGATTAGCCAGCATCATAACCTGAAACATCAAGAGAATGAGAGGGGTCAAACGGCTGAGTCGAGTGAACTATGGCCTGATGGATCTCATCAATCGAAAACTGCATGGAGTCCATGCGTGTGATCATCTCACTCCTCAAGCCTGCTATCCCTGAATCTACGTAACCCCTCATCGTGGATAGCATGTACTCTACTCACTCAGGTCTCTGCTGTGACGACCCGGCTCCTACATCTGAGGGAGCTCCGGTAACATAATCACCACCTTTCATAAACTGCTGCTCCGGGAGCTGCTAGTCCGGCTCATCCATGTTATCCCCATCCCGACGCCTTTTACATGCAAGGAACTCACCAATCATGGGCAGTCCACGTATGCTTGCCTAGGTATTCCATGTTATCAGCAAGAGTGGAGTATCAGGCTTAATTGTTTCATCTCTAGCGTTGTCATCCACCACTAAACCAGCCGTAGCACAAATGGCTGTAATTAAGCAAGGAAAAATTATATTTGTTTCCACCTGTCGTCCACAACCGCGGATCTCTTTCTTAATGAAATTGGCAACATCATAGTATCTTTCCATCCTAATTGCATATAATATCTAGGATACCTCCTTGAAAATCTCCCCAGTATGTCTTGTCGGCTTAAGTGAAGCCGAGATAAAAGGTTCCAAAAGGCACTATCCAAATGCGAATCCATCCAGCTGCACCCTCCCTGCGAAGCTGATCGCGCTCCAAATGTTCACATTTAGCGCTCCATTTTCCTACCTTTTGTGTTCGTTTTAGAGCATTCTTTTGTATATAACGTGTGTTTTAGTTAAGTACAGGTAATATACTTATTTAGGGAAGTGATTGCATGAAGTTGGAGAAAGAGGTCAAAATAGGAGGAAAAGCCCTTGGAATATGAATCTCGCGAGAAAGAAGCCGTGGCGCAAAGCCGCGGAAGAGTCAAAGAGAAATTTCCCGCCAGCCAAAAGAGCTAAACTTGCAAGGAATTATCCTATGGGTTCGGACCGCGAGAAAGAAGCCGTCAGACAGAAGGTATGAACCCACGGAGGACTTCTGATGAAACTCGCTGGTTTATGCTAGCGTGAAAGAAGCCGCCAGCCAGAAGGAGGCAAGCCCACCGAGGAATGTTGTTAAAGCTCGCGGGTTCGATCCAGCGAGAAAGAAGCCACGAAGTAGAGCAACCAAAACCGCAGAGGCCGTGGAAGAAGCCCGCGGGTTCGATCCAGTGGGAAGGAAACCACTGAACATCTATCGAAGAGAAGATCTATTTGTTACCTTGTTGAACTCCTATTGGTTGTATAGTAGTTGACTTATGATTGCTTATTACAGCTGTACATCTTGTACGTGGTGGAGAAACCCTTAATATGCGGTCTTTCCTATTTATGCCGAGTGGAGCCGAACAAACATGATCTTTTACTCAGCCTACTCGGCTTTACTCGGTATTGATGGCATTGTTTGTTTGTTTATTAATGATGTGTTGGGGTCAGACGGCTTATCCACGTGGAGTACAAATATATCCTTTGACAGATCATTTGACTTTTTGCTCACGTGGCAAGATTAGTCCACGCAATCTGGTGACATGTCTTCTTGATGAATATTATGTGCAACAGGAGGCAAAAAACAAATTGGCCCTTATTGCCTCTTATATCTTAAATTAAGCTAAATCAGTTTGTTTGTTTTTTCAACTTATATCTTATTTTAAGATATATATGTCCTTTAGAAAAAGTAATTTTTTTTTTACTTTTATCTTATTAAAAAAGTGTTACAGTAGAGTTTTTTTTAATAAATTTCCACAAATATCCTATAACAATTCATACATTTATAATTTTATCCACACATAATAAAATTCTAAAAATCAATTTTTCAAAAATTCTCAATTTTAAAGAAACCCTAACACAACCTAACCAACTCAAGGGGGTGATGACAGCGCCGCCTATTGGGACTAGAGGAGGCCGACCACCATCCTCCTATTCATTTTTTTAGTTTTTACTTTTTATTATCAATTTAAAAAAAAAAATTGTTACAAATATCAAAGGATATTGAAAGGTTATAAATGGAAAAAGTTAACAATTTTATATTTGTAATAAGTCATCTAAAATGAAGAAAACAAACATATCATAGTATATTAATTTGTAAAACTTATCCATATGTCTAACAAAACAAAACAAAACAAAAAAAAAAAAAAAAAAAAAGCCCCTAACACTAGTTTAATGCGTTAAGTTTAAATGGCTCCAATAGACAAAAATACCCTCATCTCATTCTTTTATTACGTTTTTACCATTTTTTTTTTTTTTTTTCAAAAATCTCTATTGATGGAGGTTGATGGAGGACCCCATCAATGGAGATGGAACATACCTTCAATGGAGGTCAAAAGACCTCAATTGGAGGTCGAATTGTTCAACCTCCATCATGAAGGTCAATTTTGGAGGTCGAAATCGACCTCCAATGGACATTTTCAATGAAGAAAATGAACAAAAAAAAAATTTGAAAATTTTCATTTTTACCGTTTACGTCTTGAAAATTATAAAAATACCTAAAAAGTCTCGGAAACTACAAAATAAGTCTCGAAAACACCAAAATAAGTCTCAGGAAAAAAAAAGTACAAGACTCATTTTTATGAGTGTATTTTAAGGTATTTTTGTCAGATCCATACTTTAGGTGCTTTTAAAACTTAAGTTATTAAGTTGGTAAATTTAAGTTATTAGGTTGGTTATAGTTTCAAAACTCAGTGCTATTAAATTTCCGATCTCCTTAAACTTATGGGTGTAGAAAGTATATTTAAAATTTCAATTATAGGGCTACGTACTTTTAAGTAATTGTAGGGTATTTCAGTTAAAAAAAAATTCATTGCAATTTGGATGGAGCAAGAACTTTTTTGGATGATAATAGAGCCACTCAAAACCATTTAAAATTTATTATTAACATAAATAATGAGAGAGGTCTTACTATAATATACAATTCTTATTCGATACTAAATTTTAAATGATAGCATATTTGCTATCATTTAAAAATCAAAAACAATTTTGAAACAAATAAAATCCACCGATACTAGGGATCTGAAAATAACATATTTAACTTGTGTGAGGATTTACTGTAATTATAAAGAAACATAAGTGAGGTCGTTGAAATTGTCTTTAAACAGTTACTTTCAGCTCTCTCTCTACTATAAAAAACCCTAATTTTACCCCAACATAAAGTCTATATCTCTGTCTTTCAATTTCCATATAAAGCTCTGGTTTTTCCTGCGCTCTAGTGAAGACGACTGTTGGGTAAAATCAATTTATGCTTTTTGGTTCTTGAATTTTTGTGACCCTAATTTATTGGGTTTGAAAAGAAATTCATTGTAATCGTCGACTTTTGCAGGAGTCTACTAGTCTGCGCAGAGCAGCGACGGCAACAGCAGCAACACGAGTATACTCCACCGAGACACACCCAGGTGCTTTTTCTTTTTTTGAATCGATCGTTTTCAAGATTGGCTCTTTTTCGATTTTTTTAGAGACCCGTGAATTGAATTGGTGTAGGCTGGGATGATTAGATCTTGACTTGTTAAAAAGGGGAGTGTTTTTAGGTTTGAAGAGATCAAAATCGTTGATATTCTTGTTAAATATGCTAATTCAGTGGGATTCTGGGATTTTAGAGTTCTGATAAAGTTATGGATTTATTTATTTATTTATTTTTTGTCTTTTTGATGTTTGTGATTCTATACTATGGTTTTAGCTGTGGATGAAAAAGTCATTAAAGCATCTACGTCTAAGGTTTAGAGAGTGTTTTCCATGGAAATAGCGGTAGAAGACCGAGTTACTTTGGACAAATTATATAATCATATATTTTATATCTGCTTCTGATTTATATATCATTGTTTATTCTTTGTGCCTGCAGGACTACTTGTTATCTGTCAGATTCATTGCTGTAACGGAGTATAACAAGTATGGAGGACTGGGGTAATATATCCGGCTTCAGATTTTCATTATTTTTGCTATCAAATGATGGTTATCTTCATGCTAATTTTATACTATTGCTATTTGTTGCTATACAAAGCTGTATATTAATATTTTATCATCCAGCTAGTTAAAAATTCAACTTACGAGAGATATGGATTAATGATGTTTTATATTATTATTGTTGTTGTTCTTGTCATGTTGTTTTTGTTGCTCTATATGGGGTAGTTCAAGGATTGTGCCAGACTAAGGTTTTGGATAGTTTTAGTTATTTCACGGTGATGGAATTTTTTTTACCATGAAATGATCATCAATCGTCATATTGCCAGTAGCACTCTGATTGCAGTCAGTTTAGATCAGTGTCTTCAGTATAGATGATTTCAAGAGTCTATTGTAGCAATGCATAGCACTAATTAGACTCTATCATGCGATGGGCAAAAAATATGACTTATGGGGAGTGTGGTTTAAAGGTATATTCATTATCACCATTATTTCTTCTTGTTGTCATTGTCATTGTTGTGCTAGGTAAAGATTGTGCAAAGTAGATAATCCAAGAAACTTGTAAACAATGTATTGTTCAATAAACTAATGTAATTTCATGTCCTTGAGATACTGAACTTTCATGATATTCAAATATAGTAATAAGTTGATACAAAGCTTTGCTAAAGTTTTGCGTTATGAACACTAGCTAGCTAAGTGTCTGACTTTAGAGTTCTCTATAAAGTTTCATTACTTCCTGATATAACATTTTTGTCGATGTTTCACTCGAGGTTGTCACTTTTCTGTTTTTGTGAACACCTAAGTTGAAAGTTTCATTCAGATATGATTTTTCATGTTGGCTTCTATTTTTTTAATTTATTTTTTATTTTATACAAAGACTACAATTTATCTCAACTCTTAATAAAACATGCATTTGTTTCAGAGGATGAGCGAATTCCACCTATTGATTTAAAGGAACAAGCTAAAATTAAATGGGAAGACGAAGATGTGGATGAAGATGATGTGAAGGAATCGTGGGAGGATGAAGATGAGCCTGCTCCAGTATGTTTTATGATATAATTATAATGTAGAGTTGTTATTCATTTATCGCCATATGCTTTTTTTCCCGCTTATCAATGAATGAGTGGACTAGACTAGAGCATTGGTTCCTTAAAGATGTTCTTTGAGTAACTTTTGCAATAGGAAATACTAGGAATGTTGAACATGTAGTCATTTAAATAATTGAGTGTAAAGTACTTACAATTTAGCAACTCGCCATACTCTGAATTACCATCATTTATTAAACGCATACATTCAAAACTATAACTTTTCTTACATTAATAATATTTTTCATAAATAGCTGCTCAACAGGTAGATCACTCTATGAAGTTGGTTTTGTTTGAGTTGGGGATATCTAGAGCCTATAAACTAATTTGAACATCTTTGTTGTTAGTATGATGATTCCATGTTAAATAATTTATTAATTATGTCGAGTTATTGATTGTTTGTAAAGTTCTAAACTTTACATTTAGCTTTGTAACTTGTAGAGCCTAGAAACTAATTTGAACATCTTTGTTGTTAGTATGATGATTCCATGTTAAATATTTTATTAATTATGTCGAGTTATTGATTGTTTGTAAAGTTCTAAACTTTACATTTAGCTTTGTAACTTGAAATTTATAGGATAAATTAGGTTATTACAATTTTTATGAGTTTTTCCCATTGGGAAATTCATAAAATGCTATGGTGTACCTTTTTTGAAAAAGGTGCGCCTCGCTTCAGTCAGGCACACTCCTCGCCTTCCGCCTTGGGCTCCAAAGGACCCTTGTGCCTTGATGTGCCTAGCGCCTTTAATAAATACTATGGGGCCAAGTCCAAGAAGCGTAATTGTCAAAATAATGCTTTGCATATGTTAAATCATTTTTATTGGCAAAGAAGACATCTCCGGTTTGATGGATATAAAGTGGGGTCTTGTTGTTGGTCCTTGGGGCATTGGCTCAAATATTTAACCAAAGGAATAAGTCTGTAATTTTGTGAATATAAGTGGGGTTTTGTTTTAGTCCTAATACATATCCAATATTTTTTAAAACTTATCCAAAATTTGGAAAACTGCATGTGTTGATGAACTATAATGGACTGTAACAATGAACCAAAAGCCAATAATAATATCTAGAATATGTATAATTAAGTAGCAAATTCACCCTGTATTTTTGATGGCTCTCTTTGTTTGTCTTAGTTATTTAATATTTCAATGCAATGTTTCAGGTAGCTCCAGCACAGCCTCCTGAAAAGTCCACGAATAAACCTGCGTCAAAAGCTCCTGCAAAGAAAGAAAAACCTGTTGAGGTAGCAAAGGAAGAGCCATTGGATCCTGTAGCTGAGAAGCTTCGCCAGCAAAGGTAGAAGGTTAACATTTTAATTTCTATTAAATTTAGGAAGAACATGTGCTATTTCATATGAACAGTAGCATTGTTATTCATATTTCATAAGGATGTAAACAAGTTGAGCTGAACAGGAGTGGAGTTGAGTTAAGCTAAGCTAGAGCTTGCTCAAGCTTGGTTTGATGAGTTCGAATTATTGGTTGAGCTAAATGCATTCTTGATCGTGCTTAAATAGGTCATCTCTAGCCTGGCTTATGAGCCTCATCAAGTTCAAGATTAACTCAATGCGCTCATTATGATCAATTGAACTTGAGCTTGAGCTCTCAGCTTACCTCATTGTTGAAAACTTATCATCTTAGTTTATTCCTTTAGAATTTGTACAGCATGACATCTAAGTCACTAAATGTTGAGAAAATGGAAAAGCCAAACTAGGCATGTTAGATTATAATTTCGTTCCCTGTATTATATTTCTAAATCCAGGGAACGAAATTATAATGTAGGATAGTATTTAATTTAGAATTTGTTTTTCATAATTTCGTAGAATTCAATCTTCTTTGATTTTTAGGATTTATCTTCCATGTTTGTTTCTTTTTTTTAATAAGAGTTATTATTATTTTGTTGAAAACAAGTGTTTTAAAAGGATTTGTTGTTTTAGGAGTTCGTATTCGCGTAGGATTAGGACTAGTTTATTATGGATAGAAGACTTGTTAAGTTGTTGTCCCTTTTGAATATTTCTATGATTATTCAAAAGAATTTTCCCTTTAGAAACTTTTTGTTTCTTTATTTTACCATTTTCTTTTCGTCAAGTGTTATCAGAGATTGGTCTTTACCTTCATTTTGTTGGAGTGCAACAACTTTGGAAAAAATACCACTTGACAAAGAAAAAACGATAAAATAAAGGAACATGAAGTTTTTGCAAGGGAAAGCTTTTATTGAGTAATAATAAAAATATAAAATGATGATTTTAAAGAAATAACAAGCCTCTATATATAATAGATTAGTCTTAGTAACAAAAATTATGTTCAACATGCCAAGATCAACTCGAACAAATTATGAATAAATTGACATTCAAAAAAATTCTGCAGGTCAAATTTTATAAATTACAGTGCTTTTTCTTCCTTTTCAGTGCCCCTAACCTCTTTGCATTCCTTAAAAAAAAATTTGTTGTTAAAACTTTACCATGTTGCAAAATGAAATATGAATTGATGAAGTGAATCTGTAAATGTCATTTGTTTTCAAATGCATGGCTCTTAATGATATCTATAATTTGTTTTGTTCCACTTTTGTTGTATCTTGGTTTGATGATGAGTATTGGTTAAATTGCTATCTAGAACTGTCATCAACTGAGGACAGTTTGGAATATCAGTTTACTTTGTCTGTTTTAATCTGAGAGAAGCTTAAGATGTTTAGAATTGGCTATTGTTAAGTGGCTGAGGTTTAAGAGATGGGTATGAGAGAGAGAGAGAGAGAGAGAGAGAGAGAGAGAGAGGTATGTGTTTAGGAGCAGCCAAAGAATGGCCTTTTACGGTTTGTTTGGTGTATTTATGGGTGGGCATGGTCAGGGAAGATTTGCGATTAATTAGGGTTATTATGGCAAAGCAATAGGGTATGGTTCTGAGGCTGCTGTATGTACTAGAATGGCCAAGTTAGTTGGTGCTGTTCCAGGGAGTGAGCAGTACCTGCCAGCAGCTAGTTGATATATTTGGGATTTTGGATAAATAAATTTAGCTAGTTAATACCTAAGGGCTACTTTCATAAATCTTATTCTAAGAATCTGTTTTTCCATGCATATGAATTCAAAAAGATAAGTATGATATAGGTTAAATTTAGAAGCAACCCACCCTATCCTAATAGCTCAATCACAACTCTCTCTCTCTCTCTCTCTCTCTCTCTCTCTCTCTCTCTCTCACACACACACACACACACTCATACGTGAAAAACTATCGGCACTTAATTTCTTTAACTAACAATTGATTGTTAATACTCGCACTTAATTTCATAGAACCTTAATTGCTTTAACTCACAGTTGATCGTTCATGTAAAAGTGACTTATTTTGAAGTCTCTGCAATACTGAATAGGTACAAGTGTCATGGCTTGGTTATGGAAACTACTAGCAGTTGAATGATGGGTACATGATTATGCTATTTTTATTTACACTTCTAATTCTGATCTTATGGGATGTTTGATTCACATGTATCCTCCATGCAATAAATAGATAAATAAATAAATAATTTTATTGTGATGTAGGCCACATGGCCCACAAATCTACATGAAAGGCTTAATCAGTTGCTTAAACATGTTTGGAATTTATCTAGTTTTTTTGAGGCCACCTTGGACAGTTAGTAATTTGTGAAATGAAATTAGTACCCACTTGTCTTACTATGCTGAACATGTCAAACAATAGCTGGTCAATAGAAGTATACTATACATGCCATGTATATTTTTTGCGGCTTGTCTTATGTTGTAGAAGGGGTTCTTACTGAACTTTTGTCCTCTCTAATAGGCTAGTAGAAGAAGCGGATTACAAGTCCACTAAAGAACTGTTCGGTAAGAGTGGTGATGAGAAAACCCTGGATAATTTCATTCCCAAATCGGAAAGTGACTTCTCGGAATATGCAGAGCTCATTTCTCACAAGCTTCGGCCATACGAGGTTTGTTGAATTATCTTCTTTTTGTTTTTGGACAGAAGGTTGCATAGTTTCTGATTAGGCCAAGTTAATTCTTCAATGCAGAAAAGTTTCCATTATATAAGTCTACTCAAGGCAGTAATGAGATTATCAATGTCTTCTTTGAAAGCGGCAGATGCAAAAGATGTTGCATCTTCCATCACAGCAATTGCAAATGAAAAGCTAAAAGCAGAGAAAGAAGCAGCTGCGGGTAAAAAGAAGACAGGTACACATTTCACTTCCTTCTGCTTTGACTTTTAATCGGTATTAATGCCAATGTTAAGTGATTTGCTTCAGTGATATTTTTATTCTTGAGTGGAAATATTGAGTTTGGAAAGTTATTACAACACTTGGCTTTAAATGTAAGATTTAGACTGATGTCTTTTAATGTATTGGGTGTACAGAGTGTGATGAACCCCAAAAATGAGAATATGGATAATCTAGAATTAATAAAATTTGTGCAAGCAATTTGGAAAATTAAGAGATCAATTTGTGCACCATTACATCACATATAAAAGCTTGTGCAAAATACATCTTGATTTACACGTGTATCAAACACTAATCACTTTTTTCTAAGATGGCCTATTTTTTTAACATTGATTCATTCTTGGATATTGTCTGAATTTTTTTTCGGTTCTTACTCTTTAGACTGGACGTTAAAATGACAAATTGGGTTATGAATTGCTCATTTCAGGTGGGAAGAAAAAACAGCTCCATGTGGATAAGCCAGATGATGATATGGTTGTGGGTGGTCAGTATGATGCTCTTGATGACTATGATTTCATGTGAATTTTCTTGGTATCTGTTTCATTTTAGTGTTCCATCTAGAAGTACAATAGAATACTCCGTACCCTACAATGAACGAGAAAAAAAGGACCCAACGGCTTCTGTTATTGTCTCAATTTGCCGATAATATATTTTTAGCAAGCATTGCAGATGTGAAGGACGTAAAACTGCACTCACTGAAACGATGAATGATATGAACATTTGTCGACCAATTTTTATTCGTTTTTTTTTTCAAGTGTTGAAAGTGTCCATGTGGAATTGATTTGGTGGTTCATTTAAACATTATTGAGAAATTTTATTACTTTTCCAGTTGTGGAAGTTCTTGTCATAATATATATGTTTACATTGGTTTGAGGAAAATTAATAAACACCCTTGGTGTTATTTTTAATTTTTTTGTGCTCTTAATTTGATAATTCAAAATCTCTATGTGAGGTTTGATCACCATCCGGATTGGTTTGTGAGAGATAGAATGAAGTGATGCCAATAGCTCAAACCTATTAAGTGTGCTTGTGGACTCTTATGCAGTGGCATCCCACCATTATGATCCATTTCGATTCAGCAGTGTAGTACAACACGATGTGAATTTGAAGTCTATACAGCTTGGATTTTTCAAATTCGGTACCCAAACGATGTGGTAACATTATATTCCATTCATTTATGATATAAATAAATGGATTAATGGGTTCACAAAAGCAAAAACCAACTTTAGAAAGAGAGAAAATAACCCAAATAAGCTGTTTAAGAGAGAACTGAAGATATGTGGGGCATGTTCAGTCCTACCAACAATGGTGGAGAGTCACACATTACTCTTCAATCTTCATTAACATTGAACTTGTACTATCATAAGACTAAAAATTTAACACAAACATCATCTTGGTTCTATTCGGTCATTGAACATGAAGCGATCCCAGTTTGATTGTATGAACTCTCCCAATTCCTTCCATCAAACTGCTTAATCTCAACATGAGACAGAGTGCCCGGATCCAGGCACCTCAACGTAACAGCAATGCCATCCGGATTTGATCGTGGAATATAGAATGAAGTGATTCCACAAACCTTACAGAATGTATGCTTTGCTGTATGAGTGCCGAAAGTGTAAGTTGTAAGAAACTCTTTGGAATCTCCCAATAACTCAAACCTTTCGGAAGGGACTATGAAATGGATATTTCCTCTCATGGAACAGTCGGAACAATTGCACTTCCAAGCTACAACACTGTTTGGTGCTTGGACTCGCCATCTTACTCTCCTGCAGTGGCATCCGCCGTTATGAATTATTATCTCGTCATCCATTTGACAGCACTCTGAGTACGCGACAATGAATGTTGTCAATCAGTTTAACAAATCAAGCCAAACAGATAACAGAACATAACTAAATCTCAACAAAATTGAACCGTCATGGAATTAGAAATCTCAACGAAATGGAAGAGGTAGATATTATTAGTAATAGAGTAAATACCATTTCATCTGTAAAGCTTGTCACATTGATAACAATATGCAGTAACAAAATAGGCTACTTTACCTTATTAACACTAGGTTTATTCAATATCAAACCGCGGATCATGTAAGTTTTGAGATGAATGGAAAGATTATCTACTTTCATTAAGTGATTTATTAGGTAATCAAAAACGGAAGATCCTGAATACTATTCGAAATTCAGACCTGGAAAGCTACAGGTTTTGATAACCTACAAGACAATATTGGACACATTTCTTGACTTTTGAATCACAATATAATTTCCAGGGTTGCCCAAGAATGTTTTAAGTTTCTTTTAGTTGTAGAAACAGATTGGTAATTGGTTAGTGAAAAAAATGGACTCAAATCAACAGCAGAGCTGATTGAGTTGGTTCAGTTCAAGATCATAACATTGTAGAACCAAACTATATTCTGCATACAACCTTAATCCAAAATCGGTTAAACTATACTCCATGAGTTGCATCCCTCATAAATATGTCAAATCAGCCATGAAAGGTTCAAGAAAAAGCTTGTTTTGAAGTTAAAGTTGCATGTATGATGATGTATTGAAACTGGACTTTGATGTGATCAAATCAAATATACTGGAACACCAACATGAGATACAAATTAAAACCCACTTTAGAAACAGATCGAACACATCAAATACTAAATAAAGTTAACATTTTGAAATCTCGCTAGAGACAGAATTTGAGTGATGGAGAAGGAGTTTTCACCTGGGACTGTCGAGTTTCTGATGTAGAGAAAGGTCAACCGAGCTTGAATTGAATGCCTTAAAACTTAGATCATCAGCTTGCCGACAAGGCTAATACCTCTAGGACTGTACTATTCAAAAATGGAGATTTGCTGAAACCTCCCTCATGTTTGAACATTTTTCAAAACAATTTTCTTAATTTAATTCTTGATGAAAAATCCTCTTTTCGTATACCAAAAATATTTTACAATTTCAAAATTTAGTTCAAAGTAATCAAATAGAGCCAGAAGCAAGAATTGACTTAAAGCCGGAAAAACTTTAAACTTAACATGTATGTAGTTTGGAAAAACAAAATTTATACATATTGTCATGTTAGGACAACATAAAAATTGTGGTTTTTTGAAAACTAAATAATTTTTTTTTTTTTAAATGAAAACTAAATAATATTTAAGGACACATAAGACATACATCAACTAAAAACACCGAACACAATCACAATCCAATGTGATTTAGTAATGAATGAAACTTATTCAATCTTACAATATCTTATATTTGAATCGTCGTTATATATATAAACTGAAAACACAGAAAAATCCCAATTAGTTTAAATGGTTAGTAAACTTCTTGTTAAAAATGTCGAAATGGTATTTTTAACCTTTTTTTGTTTTTTTGTTTTTTTTTGTTTTTTTTAGAGATGTTTTTTTTAGAGATGTTAAATGACCTTTTTGCTCATTTTTAGAGAGGGATAACGGTTCATGTTAATGTGTCATAATTGTGTCAACAGTATTACAGCAATGTTCCCTTTCCAAAAAAAGTATTACAGTGATGTTATTCAAATTTTTTTTTTTTTTTTTTAAATAATAAGCTAAAACATCAATTTAAAAGATGCGATAAGTGATTTATCATAAACATGTTATCCATCACATCATTCCATGATTTATTTTGTATAAAAAAAAATCATTTATTACATCATTATGGAACAAGCATTTCTCCCAAAATCCCCAGACCCTCATCCCCATTTCCCCCCAAAAAAATCATCACCAAATGGGGAAATGGGGAGAGATTCATTCCCAAATTGAAATGGGGATGACTGGGGCCGGCCTTGGGCATAGGCCCACAAGGCGACCGTCTAGGGCCCCAAATTTTCAGGTTGAAAATAAATTTTGTGTATTTAGTTTTTAATTAAGTTTGGAGGGCCATGTACTTTTTTTAAATATATATATATATATATATATATAAATTCTATTATCAGTTCGAACTGACAAAAGTTATATTAATTCCTTGCATGTGGGCCACTGGATTTAAATATTTTGACTTGACTGTATGCACTTGTCAGTCAAAGTATTTAAATCCAGTGGCCCACATACAAGGAACTGATATAACTTTTGTCAGTTCGAACTGAGAATAGAAAGACTGTATATATATATAATCCAATATATACCTAACAACATAAAAGTTTGGATGCCTACCTTTTATATGTATATATGTTTCTTTAAAGGCCCACCAAAGAAATACAATTATAATAATTAACCACATCCACAACAGAACAAATAGTGTATCAATCTATCGACATTTGAACAAATAAAAAATTGAAATCAATTATATGGTTCTTGAAAGAAACATAATTATATTACTTAATTGGTACTTTTACTTCTAAAAAGGTGAGACGGGTAATGTTTAAGTGATACATTATTTGATGTACTTATAAAAATTTTATTTCGGTGACTTTTTTATTTGCTATTTTGTTTTGTTGTAGTCTTGATTTTTAGTTATTATATTGATTTTTATAAGTATTAACTATTTACTAGAGAAAAACAAATTAAGTAAATATACATGGAGGATCGAGTGCCTCATTTTTATGGTCCGTCTTGGGCCCTCAAAATCTCACGACCAACCTTGGGGATGGGGATGGGAGACCTCCCTCAATCCCCATTTCTCCATTTCCCCAAAAGCCTTTATTTATTTATTTTAATAATTAGTATTTTCCCCATTTTCCACATTCCCTCACTTTCCCAATTTAAACCCCTAACTATAAATACTTTATTAATTCTAGAACTTAAAACCTAAACCTAATCTAAAATGTAAAAACTGAAAGTATTGGAATTGGATTTTATTGGTATTTGTATTAGAAATTTTATTTGCGTGTTATAAGTTATTTCGAGAAAAAAAATTCGAATTCACCCCCCCCCCCCCCCCCCCCCCCCCCCCCCCCCCCAAATTTTCTTCAAATGGGATGATGTGGAGAGGGGTTGGGAAATGGGGATGGGGGGACCAATATCCATCCTCGTTTCCGCAATATACATCCCTAATTATGGTAGATTTTTAGACTATTTTTTTTTTTTTTTTGTATAACATTACCCATATGTCAATTAGAATAAATTTTATTTAATCAATTGTGTTATAATACATAACCCTGACTAGTTAAATTACATATATTATCCTTATCATATTTATGGATTATTTAATCAATTGTGTTATACAAATAATGTGTACATCTAACTTTTTACCCAATTTTTCTTGTTAGTCAAAATAGAATTACCCCTAATAGATAAAGCATATAAGTTAAAATCGGAAATTAAATAAGACTTATTTTTACAGGAAACCCTACGGGAAAAAACCACGGGCTAGTAAGTAAGCCACACTGAACCTCGATTCGATCCACTTGTGTAAAACGATTACAATTCCCGGAAGTAATCACACACCTACCTAATCCCGTTATAACCTAGTCCAATTTGCTTACGATCTAAGCAACCTATCCCGGATGCTACACACAAGACTTACTTTCCTATGAAGAGAATAACAACCCTAAGTGAATATTGAATATTCAAAATGCAACATAGAGCAAGGGAAACCCTTATGCTTATCTAAGATGATAATATGCATAGAGCAATCCTAGATTAAAACTAAATGACCTTAAATCAAATAGTTTAGCTAATCAAGATAAGCACAAAACCTAATTAGCTATCACAATACAACTTCTCAAACATACATCATACTAATCTCAAACTTGATCAAAGTTTAAAATAACAAAAGTAATTAATTGAGATTGCTTGTTAAGAGAAACACAAAATTGTAAGATATTAGTGAAAAGCTTACCAAGCAAAGTATGATGAAGAATCCATGCAAGATGTCATTGATCAAGGATGTGTAGATTGTGTCATGGAAAAGTTTAGTAAACTAAAAATGAGTTCTTTGGAATTTTTCTTCTCTTTGAAAAATATCATAAGTATGGAATCTGATATGAACTTTGTGATGACCTAAAGTCAAAGAGGCATTTATAGGAGGCCAAAACAAGGTGTGGTCATTTGATAAGTTTGCCTCAAAATTGCCTTGGGCGCTGTACGTAGAGCGCCTTTGTACACGCTTGTACAGCGCCCCTACTCTGTTCTCACGGGAAAACAGAGTGGCGCTTACGTAGAGCTTTACAACGCTTTGTAGCTACGACCCAACAGCGACCGAATCATGAGACAGCGCTCAATGGGCGCTGTTCGTAAGCGCTGCGCTTTTGGGACCCAAAAATGCAATCTAAAGTATGACAATGCAATGGATGTGCAAGATCACAATTTAACATGGGAGATGTAATGAACATTAATGCACAAAAATAAGACACACAACATAGTATTAAACATATGCATGAGTTATGAGTGTGTGCCTATCTCTTCAAGTAAGCACAAAGAAATATACCTTCGGGCTTAACACACAAAGGGCTGAACAATAATACACACCCTTACAAAGAACCCCAACATTGTTTGTCCAGAAATGAGCCAATCAACAAATGTTTTTGACTAGTTAAATTACATATATTATCCTTATCATATTTATGGATCATTTCAAATATTGTTCTTACATTTTGTGTTTGTGTCAATTTAAGTATCAATGATTTCATGTTTGTCCCATGTTAACCAAATGGAATGCACCCCTCTAATGGACTCAGCTGATAAACACACATGTAAAAAAGAAAACTTCCTAAAGACATGGATAACATGTGGAAGTTAGTGTTCTTATTTAGGGAAGATTTGGAAGCCTGAAGATTCGCTGGAAAAGGGAAATCGAAGAAGAATTGTGGTGTAGACCGTGGCCAAGACAAGGTGCTTGGACCACGGCACAGGGAACGGTTGATTCTAGTGAATTCAGCATAGTGTGGAACACGGCAAACGCAATAGATACAAACCGTGGTATTCTAAGCGGTCGTTTCCAGAAGGTATTTCACGGTACAAGACGCGGGCTGCAGATCGCGGCCCATACTACGGTAATGGCAAAAGTTGCATAAAACAGGAAAACGTGCAAAACAAGAAATCTTCTATGGAAAAGAAAATGAGTTTCTCTTCGTGCTGAACAGGAAAGTTTTGAGCGTAAATGAGTTGCATGGATCAGGAAGACTTGTGCGTGTAGGAAAAGGTTTTCTTGTTGGTTTTAAACTTCTCTAGTACTCTAGTATAAATACATGTACTATTTGTTTATTGAGCGCAGAGCAAAAAGAAACACATGTAACATCAAAGAGTGGGTTTGATCCGGAGGGGAGACCCCATAGGAATATCTAGGGATCGAGGCGATAGATCTGTGGGTGATATTCAGGGGATATTCAGGTGGGTGCACTCTAGGGGGACCCAATGAGCGTTGTGAGCTGAGAGCTAGGATATAAGCTCGATTGTGAGCTTGGGGGTGAAACTACCCTAATATGTGTCTAAACAACCTATATGGGAGAGGGGTGATGGATTGATTGTTAATCGAATAATTACCAAGGTTTTCGATTAGTCAAGCTTAATTACAAAAACTAATTCAAAATAACAACAAAAATCAAATGTAAGTACGTAAATTAAATGACACTTGATTTTTACGTAGGAAACCCTCCAACCAGGAAAAAAAAACCCACGAGACTAGCCTCTCTAGCTACTTAGTCACAGAAACTCTACTAATTGAATATTTGTTTACAACTTAAGTTGACATCCTAGTCACTCTTCTCAAGGTTCGTAACACAAGCTATTTTACCCCGCATACCTTTAAAAGTGGGTCTTGACAATGCTTGTGCAACTATTATATGTAGCCATAAGACTTGGACTCTAATGAAGAGAATTAAGTCTAAGTGAACATATAATAATGTCCTATATGCAATAAAGTGTAAGACAATACACAATATGCTTAACAAGAAAGATAGAAATGCAATCTAACAATCCTAGTTATTAAAGATGCCTAAATGAACAATCAAGTAGGCTTAGCTAGATGAAGAAAATGCAACCTAACATAATAGCTATTAATCAACCCCAATCAAACATCATGACTTCAAAGTCTATGCATTTAAGACGAAGTCTTTGCAAACAAAGTGCAATAAATGAGAAGTCTTGGTAAGTAGAACATTAATTGAAGTAGAGTATTTGTTCTAACTAGTGTTTGAAAAAAAAAAAATGGCCGCCTAGGCGCCGCTAAACAGACGCTAGCCGTCCTGTTTCGGCCAAATCGGCCATATTAGACCGTTGGAAGAAAATCAACCGATTTGGCTTGAAAAATCGGGCTTCGCGGAGTCAAAGTGGTTGACTCTGCCTAGTCGTTCCAAACATCACCATCACCATTGTTCACCACTGCCGGTGAATGGGTTGTCACCACCCCGACCAGAAGCTTCAGGAGTCACCAGAGAACAAAACCCAGATGCCTAGTGTCCAAATCAAACACCATTAACGACAAAATGGAGTCGGGGTCGTAATCGGGATTAACAAATCGCGATGGCTTTATGGCCTTTTGTAAGACAAGATTTTTTGGTGTGAAGCAAAGTTGCAGAAACAATGGAAAATGGAAAATAGAAAAAGTGAAGGAGAAAGTGAGAAAGATGAGGTCTGAAAAAGTCAAAGAAAAGAGTGCTAACACCCTTGACCTTGAAAAATGAATCGGTTTGTAGTTTTGCGTTTGGGGTGGATTTAAGATAAGATTGAAACATGACAATAAGATAACATTGTGATCTAGGTATAAGATTGTGATATTGAATTAGGCTTGCTGTCTAAAAAACCCCATCATTGCAGCCTAACAATTTGATTTAAGGCCCAACCTAATCATCGCTAAAGTTTGATCTAAACTAATTTTCCATAAGCTTTAGAATCAGAAAAAAAATCACCACCTAGTCCGCCTAGGCAATAGGCGTTGGGTTGCCGTCCGACTAGCGCCTAGCATTTACTATAACACTGGTTCTAACTTACCAAGTGATGAAACCTATGACACCAAGCTTGAATGATGTTTGAAGATGTTAAATGCAAATGGATTTGAGGTTGAAGAGTTAAAAAGACAATCTTGGTGATTTCTCTCTCTAGGAACTCCATTCTTTCACAAAAGAGTATGAAATCCAGAGTTCTTGATGAAAAAGGAAGTCTCATGGGCTATATAAAGGGTTCTCCCAAAACTACATCGTTTTGAACAAGAACAGATTGTTGCAGTCTCGTTTTCACAACTGACCATGATGACAAACTACCGCGACAAAGACAACTCAAACGTCGCTGGAGATTCGTGGTCCCCTTTTTAGCGATGGTCCATGACGACACATGGACCATGAAAACCACTGGAGAAAACTTCTCACCAATTGTCTTCGTTCTCCATGGTGACATAACAACAACAAAAACTACTGGAGGGTTTTTCACGGCCATTTTTCACAGTGTTCAAAGACAGCACTTGGACCGTGAAAACCACTGAAAGGTTTTTCACGGTTCTCAACGATGACACCAAGACTGTGAAAATGAGAAGAAAGAGGCCTTCTCGGTCAAACACATTAACCTGTATGCAAAATGTGCAAGTGTGTGAATGGTGAAATACACACGCAAATGACAATAAGAGAACATAAATCAATGAGATGTTTGTATGTGTGTGTACCTAATCTCTTCAAGAGACAAGTCAAGTGTTATACCTTTGTAGCTCTTCGCTCTTGAAGCTTTGAGAAGGCCGAAAGGTGCTTTGATCACAAACAAGTTCAATCACCTAAATTTACCCTTACAACATTAACCCCATTATGGTTTGTCAATGAAATAAGCCAATAAAAAAATTGTAGGACTTACAAGAGGCTCAATAAGGCTCAGTTGTTTAGGGTTTGAGATTTAGAGAGAGAACCTGGAATTTGTGCTTGTACAAATTTAGTATATATTTGAAATACCTATAAGGTTATACTAAACAACCTAGATTGGGGGGGGGGGGGGGGGGGGGGGTGAATAAGTTAACACTCTATTTTAAAAACTGTTTCGAGACAATTGTCAATCACTTGGTGAGCATACAACTTAACCTTTAACACAATTATTATTAGATAACAACTATCATATGTAAGCTCAAAACACCACCCTTAGTCTACAAACATATAGCAAGAAACAATGTATCTCATATACAAGTATATTCAATGCAAATCAAATTCCATAAATTGTACTTTGAATATTACAATGTAAATTCACTAAGTAGAACTCTACAACTTGATATGGAATATCGCAAGATACAATGTTCAAACACTATAAAAATACAAGAAACAAATGTTGATTCAACAAGGAATGTGGATTCAACAAGGAATGTGTACATCTCTTTCTCTACAAAAATCTTGTTTACAAGGATGTGAAGAAATGAAGATCTTAAACAAGATATATTGATCACATATACAAATATAAAGAGATAGAGATAGAGATATTTAACACATTGATTTTTATATGGTAAAATCTCCGAAGAGGAAACATCCACAGGTTGAATCCACAACCACCGGCAAACCATATTCCACTATGATGAATAAAAGATACACTCTCAAAGAAGTGACCAATCCCATGATACACTCTCCAAGATAAAACTCATATTCTACCCTCGGGACTAGTGAAACACTTTTCCTACTTCCTATCCAAGATGTGATTATCACACCTCTAGAAAGTAACTTCCTATATGGGACGCTCACGCCTCTAGGAAGATTCCACGCATGACTATCTGGATCCTCCTGATCTTAGCCAAGACTTCTTGCTTGACTATCTGAATCCTCTCGATTCTAGCCAAGGCTTTCTCGCTTAACTATCCGGATTGTCCCGATCTTAGCTAAGTCTTCCTTGCTTGGTTATCCGGATCACCAAGATCCTAACCAAGACTTTATGCCTTTTACAAGGACTTCCTAAGTGTGATCAATGAATGCAAATGCAAACAAGCACTCAACATAGAACATGATGATCAACATATCCTATGGAAACTATAAATAGACAATGAGCACACAATGTATGATTTTCTAGTTTATAATACAAATATGAATGTCATCATACAAATGATGCATGTACATATGAAGTGTATGGATTAGGTACACTCCATGAAGAACTAGACATAGGCAACAAAGTTCATAAACCAAAGTAGTCTAGATCTTATATATGAATAAAAACCTAGAGCATGCCAAATCTCCAAAAATACACTTTAATCCTAGATTTTATTCATGTCACTAAAGCTTGAAATAAACATGTTCATGAAGCATATATTCAACTATATAAGTTAAACAAAAATGCTAGAAACACAAGATATGATCAATCAAATCTCTAGCAATCATTTAGAGCATATATTCACAAGATAATCAAATAAATCATAATATGCCGTAAATATAAAATTAAATGTGCTAATACTAGATATATTCAACTAAAGAGTCCTAGCACATTAAAAGGCTATCAATTATCAAAATAATGTCAATCAAAGCACAAATAGCCCTGGATAATAAGCTAATCACAATACAACTCACAAACATGTGAAATAGATTTATGAAAAATCTAGTCCACAATCAAGTCTCTAATTACACAAGATTAACTTATAATTGAAGCTCTATCACTCATCAACATTTGTTCAAGCAACATACACTATAATAGGAAGAAGACCCAAGGTAATTGAACATTTGAAAGTGCAAGTCGCAAAAGATAATCAACTACCTTGTTAATTCACGTGCAGCCACGAAACTGGTGTTGAACCACTAAAATACTTGAACAAAAGACTTCAAGGTTGCTTGGAGATGATAGAGGACTTCAAGGTGAAACTTCTCCAATTGAATCACTCAAATCGGATAAGAAATGAGAGAGATATGGTGATTCAAAGTTGAGAGAAAAGTCTAGAAATTTTCTACACTACATCTTCTTCAACTTATTTGAAATGAGAGTGAGAGGGAATTTAAATGAGAGAAACAAGAAGCAATTAAACCAACCAATGGAGGGCTGCCACCTCAGCCTCCCATGGAGGCGCGTGGCCTCCACGGGGGCAGAGGGCATCCCTTCCCATGGAGGCCATGCGTCTCCACAAGGAAGGGGTGCAAGTGGCAATTTGTCACTCCTCTTCCCTCCCCCATCTTACGGGTTCTTCGATCGTATTTCAGCCTCTGAACTCTAATTTCGAATCTGTTTTCGGATTATGAACTAGGACCCCCTCATGCACATGGACATCAACAAAAATTTCACAAAAGATATGGAAACTGACTCGATAAATAAGGATGCCCATGTACGATAAATGTACGGAAATGTTCGTATCTTCCAACTTGGAACTCGAAAACTAATGAATGAGTAACCGAAAAGACCGGAACTCAATAAGAAATAATATGAGAATATATTCAAGTCTGATATCACAAAAACACAAGCAAACAAATACATGAACACACAAGTATGCTATTTTCTAGATATAGTCCTAGAACATGCATTTTACAAAATTTGTCAATTTAAATCTAATGCATGTGCATATATTAATATGTGTGTGTATATGTTATACCAATTGAGCACAACAATGCAGGGACACATATGGATGCAATGTGTGTGTGTGTCTAAACGCCTTGCAAAAGGAATGAGGTCTAAATATACCTTTGATGTGCAACAATGCTTACTCCTTTTGAAGGTTTCACTTTGCTTGATAAATTGCCCAACTTTCTTGAAACTTAATAAACCATGAATCCTAGACAACTAATCAATATAAAGGAAATGACGTTTTGATATAGAGTAATGCCAACATAACTCAAAATCCTAACAATATTGGATCTTTTCTCTATCGTCTTGACGGCCCGTGGTTTTTTTTCCCTTATTTAGGATTTCCACGTATATCTTGTGTTTATGTGTGATTGGTTTATTTTAACTCATCTTATTTTTCTGCTAGTAGATGTTATTTGTTATGTTGTGAATATTAGGCATGCGTTTCTGCTTTCATCGACTTTTCCCAACAAATGGTACATGAGTAGTGCCGATGTTTGTTAACACATCTACCCTCCCTAACTTAAAAAAACAAACTGTTAACCGCCAAAATGGGCAAGGACCAAAAAAGGATTTTCCACTAGCCTTGAGAGGAAAGCCGGGATCCAAAGTAGGAGCAAAAAAATATCTGAATACCCCGCCTGCTAGCTGACGGGTTAGGGAAAGGGCCTTAACCCACCCCGACCAGGTCCGGGATTCCCGGGACCGTGAAAAGCACTAGGAGGTCAAAAGACAAATGAGGGCCTAGAAGACCCAACTACCCCGAATATCTTGGTACCCCGCTACTTGAAAGCCCGGTATATGCAAACATCGTTTTAAAAGGAGGGGGAAGGACGCGGGATACCTGGGGTACCCCGACCAGCAAAGCTCATGACATACACATAGTGACGTTTCCCTTACGCCGACCCCGCTGAAGCGAGAGGCGGGCATCCCGAAGAGTAACCTCGCGTAAAGGGAAACACTAAACGCCACCGTTCAAGATAGAAGCACAAGATACAACGCGACATTTATTTCCACCATAAAGAGTCCTATTTTGAATAGGGTCAACTTGGTCGGTACCGAGAAAGAAGCAATCACCTAACCTTTCGGGATCGATATCCCGACGAATGTGTCGGACTTCGAAAAAGGGCCCGTGCACCACTAAAACCCTAGACCGAAGTTCTAAGAGTGCACTGCAAGAAAGGAGGCCTACATATATTGATGATAGAATGATGGGAAGAGAAGGCAACCCTACGGCCACACTTTTACTACTTATCGACAGGCACGAAGAGTTCCATCGTGATTGGTTCCCCATATGCTTTACTTTTTTCCTATTGCAATATTGTTAGTTCAAATACCAAGTTGTAAGATCCCACTGTGATCGAGATTGATTTATGCATCCATCTTATGAGAGATCATCCATCTTACTACTCACATCCACCATAATATCGAGATCATGACACCCAGCGGGATACCAAACTATTAAGTATCTCGTTGGCCCTTATCGGATCCTGATCCAGATCCTTCACCTACAAACCCCTTATCACGCCTAACGGATTTCAAAGAACCTGCGGGGTACCAGGGTATAGAGTATCCCGCTAGCCCAGATCTAATTAGATCCGAGCCCCTCACATTCCGTTAATTCTAAATTGCACCCCGATGATAATTTTGGGTTAACACTTTGGCGCCGTCTGTGGGAAAAAAACTCCCCACCCTTTAACAAGCTTTCAAGTTTAACTCAGGAGAAGATAAAAGATAAGGCTTCGATCCTCCCAAGGATAGCCCGTGAATTTCGGGCCTCATTCCCTCGCTTCCACCCAAAGGAATCAGGGGAAAAAGAAAGGAACCAGAAGCCAGAAGCCAGAAGCCAGATCCCGGTACCAATCCCGCCACCGAGTCCCGGACTAACACCACAGGACCCCGCGGTCCCAGAGGCCACTAGAGAGGCCATAGAGCAACAAGCTGCTGCCTATGTGGAAAACGTCCGCCTTCGGATGATTGCTCAAGGGATACCTTTTGAATCACCCAGATTCACAGAAGAAGTTGGACCAAATACTCGGGTCCCGGCTTTTGACAGACTCGGACCACCATTAGCGGTACAGAATCATCCCGAAGATCTCAAACATCGATTGGTGAAATCCACTGCCGACATTCCACCGAGAAAAGCCCAGTCAACAACGAGGCCAGCGGCAAGGAAGAGGGATCCTCAGCCCGATGCAAGCGATAATTCTGGATCCCGGAAGGACCAATAGGGTGCCCATCGACAGAAAGGGGAACATAAGGAACCTAATGGGAAATCAAAAACCTCAGACAGTGAGGACTCGGTAGCACGATCTGGACACAACGGATCCAAACACCTTGAGGATCATATGGCTAAGATGGCGAATGAGCTCGAGGAATTGAAGAAAGGAAAATAATGGGGTACTCGGAAGAACCCCCTGGGGGAGATGAATGCGTCGCTTTCCAGGAGGATTCGAGAAGCCAAGTTACCCCCCAAGTTCAAAATGCCCACTGAGAAATATTCTGGATCGGAGGATCCCGTGAGTCACATGGAAAGCTTTGTCCACCAGATGAAAATCTAGAACGCTACCCGGTCAGCTATGTGCAGGATGTTCCCTTCAACACTGATCGACTGTGCTAAGACTTGGTTCAGAAAGTTGCCCCCAGGAAGTGTAGATTCATTCACAAAACTCACTACCGACTTTTGTGCTCAGTTCCAAGGCATCAAGCCTCGCCCTAAGGATCATGTCCTTCTGTAGTATGTGATCCAGGAACGGGGTGAGACCCTGAGATCTTACGTAGAAAAGTTCCACAAGGAAGTAATCCAGATTGGGGTATTCGCTGAGAAGGAGACCCTCGCCAACTTTAGAAGAAACTTATGGGCCGGCAGGTTATTCCGGTCATTCGCCAAACACCCGCCTGGGACATACCAGGAGGCCTATGATAGGGCGCTGGAGTAGGTGGACATAGATGAGCAGCTCCGAATTAAGGTTGAGCACGATAAAGCCCGGACATCTAAGCGGTCTAAGAAGGAATCCCCAAAGCCTGCACTTGTGGGGAGAGTACAGAACCCTCCCCCAAATCGATCAACATACAGGCCACCACCTCCTCAGTACCGGGAGAGATATCCTACTAGAAGAACTCCACCCCAAGCAACTCCTCCGCTAAGAGAGGTAACCCGCATATCAATGGAGGAAGACTGGTATAACCATTACACTCCACTCAATGCCTCCCGGGAAACCATATACATAGCCATCCGCGATAAGGGCCTGCTTAGGAAACCTGATCCAATAAAGGTCCAAGCTGATCAGAGAAGCCGTTACAAGTATTGTGACTTTCATAAGGATGTCGGGCACAACACATCTGAATGCTATAGCCTCCGTAACTAGATTGAGAGTTTGGTAAGAGGAGGACTGTTAACGGAGTTCTTGCAACAAGTACGGGACAGCATCAAGATAGGAAAGGAAGTGCAGAAGGAGATGCGGGATGCGGAAGAAAAGAGGAAAGACGAAGGAAAGGATTTGATGCAACAGATCCATGTCATCCATACCATCAGTGGAGGACCAACTCTAGCCGGGACTTCCAACAACTCAAGAAAGAATCACGCTAGGAAGATTCCGAAGCTCGCCACTAACCAGGATGTGTTCCGGGTAACCTGGGGATCCCGAGAATACCCTCGATCCGTCCAGATCATTTTCACCGAAGATGATGCTTACAATACAGTACAACCCCATGACAATCCAATGGTGATCACGGTTCAGATTGCTAATTGCTGGGTCCACCGCATCCTTGTAGATACCAGAAGTAGTGTGGATATCATGTTTAAATGAGCATTGGAGAAGCTTAACCTTAAGAATCCTTGTTACAACAGTTGCACTACACCTCCATACGGATTTACGGGGGACTCCGTAATGCCAATAGGGACGCACATCTTGCCAGTGATAATTGGAGAGGCCCCCCTTCAACAGAACATCATCACTGAGTTCATAGTGGTTGACACCCTGTCAGCCTATAATGCAATTCTGGGAAGGCCATTTTTATCAGGTATCAGGGGAGTTTTATCCATTTATCACAATGTCTTAAAGTTCCCGATTGGGACTGAGGTAGGAGAAGTCAGAGGAGATCAGCAAGCATCCCGCACATGTTATGCAGTGTCAGCCAACCCTGCTGCGTTGGCCAAACAATGTGTTCACTATGGTATTAAGTCGGGATACAGGATGGCATAGTCTGGGAACACAGAAGAGGAAAAGCGGGAAAGCTTGACAAGTATCCAGCATAGCAGTTATGAGATATGGCAGGTTGCTCAATTGATCGCCCTAGGAAGGACAGTCACTCTAAGAAGTCTTACTTTTTAAGTTGGAAGAAAGATGTTGTCTCGGTTGGTATATTCCTGATGTATATACCCCGACCTTTTCTGCTTTGTATTTGCTTTTGAGAAAATCAATAAAGTCAGTTTTAGTGCTCCTAATCTAGCCTAGCAAGACTTCATCGCTCCTTTTCGCCTCAAGACCAGGAGAAGCCACATGGCGTTCCTGTTGCCTTGGTCGGGGTATACCCTCCTCCAGGAAGGACCTGGTGCTCAAAATGCACAAAGAGTGTAGTCACTCGTTAAGATCTATCTCAACCAACACCAGGAGAAGCCATATGGTGTTCCTGTTGCCTTGGTCGGGGTATACCCTCCTCTAGGAAGGACCTTGTAAGGATTCCCATATCTTGATTGGCTTATTTCGTGAACAAACCACATGTTGGGGTTGATAATGTAAGGGTAGTTTAGGTGTTTGAACTTCATGCTCGAAGGCCCTTTCAAGACCTCAAGGGACAAGCACGCCAAAGGTATAATTTCTTGTGCTTGATTTTTTCTTTGAAGAGATTTAGTAAGCACACACACACTTAGCATACTTGCATTTGTGTGCATACTCTTCACATGTCACTTTACACACTAGCACTTTGTTTTA
>CM017762.1:40972672-41198614 GCA_008009225.1 Acer yangbiense
GTCCGGGTCTTCGAATTGGGCAGCTCAAACCATAATCAAATTGTGATCCCAGTTAAGAGTGTTTTACAAGTCAAAGGGAGGAGGAAATGCCTTGGCAACCTCGTATGAAGCAGTGAAGTATCTATCCCCGAAGGAGGAATCCACCTTAGACTCTAAGGCGTTCATAGAAACCTACAGGGCCCTATGGTCGTCTAAAAGGACGGCCATCTCCGCTTTAACGGTCTCCCTATCGTTACGGCGGCGGTTTGATCTGGCTACTTCCACGTCATAAGCATGAGTCACCCGTTTCAGGTCCATCAAGGCTACCTTCCTGCCAGCATCAAATTCAGAGGCTTCCTGAACTAAGGAAGAAACGCTCTCCTCAGCCTGGGCCAGATCATTCCTAGCCTCCTCCAGTTTTGCATGGAGAGCCAGATTGGCTTCTTTCAAGGCGATCGCTTGCTGCCCCATGGCCAGGGCGAACTTCAAACCCTACAAAAAGAAATAAAAAAGATATGAAACAGAAAAGGGGAATCTGAATACAGCAAGCTGAAGGGACCCAATGCATACCTCGGCAAGAAATGACGCCCCCTTTGACGCTAAGATATCAATCGGGAGAGAGGACATGGACTGCAAGCCCCCATTGGAGCAAGCAACAGTGAACTTAGAAATGATTTCCTTCTGATCATGGTTTCATGACCCCGACTCGGAAGGAAGATCGACGGAAGAGATAACTAGAGCAGCGTCCCCTTTTCTTTTCTCCGTTCTAGCAGGAAGCTGGGCTGAAGCATTAAAGGAAGGGGGAAGAGGAGCAACCATTATTGCAAGAGGGACAACGGCCAGCTTGGACGTTTTCTTCGAAGCAGGGAGCAGTGAAACTTTAGTCTTGGCAGCCTGCGCCAACATCTCGCTTAAAGATGGGCGCACTGCGGTTTTTACCGGAAGGGAAGAAGGTGAAAATGGAGCCGACCCCGCAAGGGCAGGAGGAGGAGTCAACACAAGTGGCGGGGATATCAAGGCAACTTCAGTACTGACTGAAGAAGGAGTAGGAGAATTGGTAGGAGGGGAATCCAGACGTATCATTCCTGATAGAAATGAAGAAGGAAGGGGAATAGCCGAAACTGTCAGAGGAACCATTAGTAAGAAGAAAGAGAGAAATAAGGGAGGAAGAGTGAGGAGCAAGGCATACCTGGTTGCGTAAGAGATATCCGCAGATACCGCTCCAGCCGGGCACCTTCAAAGGGATCACAGGTGGGATACTGCGGGTTGGCATAGTTCCTACATTGAATCTTCGTAAGGATCTGGCTGGATTCTGTAGAAAGTTCAGCCGTGTTCCACTTATCTTGTGGAGAAAAGCGAATAGGAACCGAGTGTTTGACCCCATCCAGATACACTGACTGGCCCCAATCGCCTTCGACTACGACCCACTCGTCCTTCCAGGGCGGGACGAATTTCACATTCACCCCAGGAACAACGAATTGCAGCTTATTCTTGGGTCTCAGGTAGAATTGACCCCGAGGAGCCATGCTCGTTATTTAAAAAATGTAGCAAAAATCGTCAAAGCTAGGTTCCTTCTCGACATCGTCTTTTTCACACTGCTCCTTCCAAAGTACCAGGAACCCTGTCAGGTTCTTCTAGAATCCTAGCGAAATCTGTAGCGGGGCTAGTCCTAAAGCAACAAGCAACCTACTAATGGAGGGGTGAAGAGGAAGCCGAACGCCACACTCAAAGGCGGCCACGTGGAGTAGCAGGCAACCTACGGGGGGAGAGTACACATCGTACCCCCGGTGAGGAAGGGAAAGACGGATAGCATCTGGGATCTTGTAAACCCTATTGAGCCGGGTTAAAGTATTGGCAGTACAGACCGAATCCGGGATTATGCGGCCTACACCGAAAGAAGGGAGGGGCCCAACAAGAATTCCCAAAGAATCCACAGGAAGAATGTCGCCTGCCTCTTCCCTTTTTTTGTCATCAACGCCAGCAACCTCACCTTCGTCCGCTATCTGGACCGGATTCTCAGGTTCATTACGAAAACCCAACCCTATTCGGGGATTCCTCGTAGAGCGGCGACGCTGGGACGCGATACCACCTCCAGTAACATCTCCATCACCACGATTACGCTTCTTTCCCTTGATCGACTGTGAACTCGCTGCTGAATCCTCCTTTTGGCTACTAGAAAAATACGAAGAGACAGAAGGAGAACCTGAGGGGGCAGGCATAGAAGGTGAAGGAACATCCTGAGTAGAGATAGGAAGCTTTGAGGGAGATGCCATTGTTAAAAAGGAAAGATTCGAAAGAAAGAGAAGATTTCGGTTCTTGATTTCTGAAGGGCAGGCGAAGCATAACAACAGAATAAGGGGAGAGAGGACTGTTTATAGGCAGAGGAAGGGCGGTACCAAAACCTAAAAGGAAACAGAGATTAATGGTTGGAGACGTGCTCGAGGACAACTCCAAAAAATTCGCGTAGAAAACGGCCAATTTGAATTTATGAAGCAATCGTTATCAGACATGTGGGTTATTATTAAATACCACCGTTTTAAAGGAAGATTTCCCCCTTCGATTACGAAGACAGCCAGACGAGACCTAGACAAACAGACAAGGCAGAAAATCCTTCAAATGGACCCGGGAATCCTAACTCCAACCCTAGTAAGATACCGGTGTTCAAGTCAGGGGGGACTTCTGTTAACCGCTAAAAATGGCGGGGATCAAAAAAGAATTTTCCACAAGCCTTGAAAAGAAAGTCGGAATCCAAAGTAGAAATAGAAAGATGTCCGGACACCCTGCCTGCTAGCTGATGGGCTAAAGAAGGAGCCTCTACCCACCCCGGCCAGGTCTAGAATCCCCGGGACCAGGAAAAGGACTAGGAAGCCAAAGGATAAGGGGGGGCCTGGAAGACACAACCATCACGAGATCCTGGTACCCAGCTACCCTGAGTACCCCGATACCCGAATATCCTGGTACCCAGCTGCTTGAAACCCTGATATCCGTGAACATCGCTTTTAAAGGAGCGTGAGAGACGCAGGGTACCTAGGGTACCCCGACCAGCGAACACATGACAAACACATGGCAAGACATATACCAGGATCCCAGTAGACCGACCCCGCTGAAGCAGGAGGCGGGCACCCCGAAGAACAGACTACATATTAAAGCGGATACTAAACGTCACTGTTTAAGATGAAAACTCAAGCTACAACGCGGCATTCATTCCCTCATTTTAGTATCCTATTTTAAATAAGGGTCAACTGATTTGAAGCCGAGAAAGAAGGAATCACCTGATCTTTTGGGATGACTTTCCCAACGAACTCATAGAGGCTCCGAAGGAAGACCCGTGCACCACTGAAACCCTATACGAGAGTTCTAGGAGTGCTCAGCAAGAAAGTGGGCCTATATATTAATCATATGTTCATAGGAAAAAGGGGGATCGAAACCCTAATTCACTTTTTCTATTTATCGACAGGCACAAAAAGCTCCATCTCAATCGTTCTCCTTGAGACTTTATTTTCCTCCATGCTGTAATATTGATAGTTCGAATACCGAGTTGTAAAGATCGTATTTCAAATCCATATATACATATATATAAACCCCCTTTCAGTTTTCATACATCCATCGTATAAGAAACTCATCCATTCCATTACTTGTATTCATCATAATATCAGATTCATGATACCCAGCGGGATACCAGGCTACTAAGTATCTCGCTGGCCCTAGTCAATCCTGATCCGGATCCGTTACATACATGCAATATCTCACCTAGCAGATTCCAGTGAACCAGCGGAAGATCGAGGTATAGAGTATCCCGCTAGCCCAGGTCTAATTAGATCCGGGTCCATCACATACCGTTAATTCTAAATTGCACCCCGGTGACAATTTTGGGTTAACACCATATTTACTCATATGACCACGTTTTGAACTTAGATACTTTGACTTGTCCAGAAGCCATGTTTTCAATAGTCGCTATCGAAAACTCAACGTTGAGATTTAATATCCAATTACCTCAAAACATCCATATGATGATATTATACTCTCATTTAATAAATGGAGCCACGATATCCATATCTATAAATGAAGTCCTCTATCGATTAGCAAATGAATACCACCAAACTATCGAGGATAGACTATGCTATATAATTGTACTCATTGATAGCTCAAATGATATCACTCGTAACCATAAGTCCTTCATTTATCTCAAGATTAAGATAGACTCTCCGATTATCCTAATAACAAAAAGACTTTTATCTACTGACGGTTATAGATAAAGTATTTCATTGTGATCATGTTCAATGCACCCACTGCACTAGATTCTTTTACACGAAGACGCTCCGATGATTTTAGACTCATCATAACTCATTTGATCCCACTCAAATGCTAGCAAAAGAATTCTACAACTTTAACAAGGTAAAGGTGCCTAACCTTTAACTTAAGTTGTGAACATTATTCAAGACTAACTAAATAATTGTGTCTTCCTCATACATATCAACATGTACGAACAATTCTTCTTTTCTCATAGTCTTTAGACTTTATGATTATTTACTTTGACAATTATAATATTAAACTATAAATGCTATAAGATTTGTTAAACCAGAAATCACTTTATTAATATGAAAAGATTGTCAATTACAATATTACACTCTTGCTATTAAGCATAATCCTAACAGCTTGGTTGTACATATGTATATATGTTTTCAATTCAATAAGTGTGAACCATGCTTTATTTACAATCCATGTCATATTTATGTTCAAACATGCATTTTTGGACTAGGAGATTTACATAGGAAGTATGATTTGAATGACCTATAGTTATCTCCATGACATGATAATTCTTTTATAACATGCTAATGACAAATGAAAAGCATGAAATTCATATAACATGCTCAAATGAAAAAGCATGAATTGATGATTGTTTATTCTTAAAATGCAAAACTTGTGTGAAAAAGCTTATGAGACTCAAAATGAATAAAGGATCTTGTATCCATTCAAAGGAATTTAAATTCCAAATGTCTCTCTTTCTTTATTAGTTGAACATGACTATTATCATACGGGTATCATTCTCAAAAAAATTAAATAGGGTGCAAAATCGCTCGTGCCATATTTCGCTTATAAAGTTGGATATATTTGCTCTTATATTGAAAACAATAAAATCTCTATATCCTTGCTTCTCTCATGACAATGGTGAAATTGGTTTGAATTCTTATTAGAAACCTTTGTCATTTGCTTTGCCAAATGCCATTGTATTTTGGACTTGAATGCTACATGTCTTGTATGCAAAGCATTTTTGATTAACACATTTTCTTTAAATAAATCTCCTTGTTTCTCTCCAATTAATTGAGATGCATAAAGTGACTTATATGATTATGCAAATATCTTGTATGCTACTATCTCTCTTTGCCTAGAAGTGACCCGGTTGGGGACTACTCTTTTGCCTATATCATGACAAAAAGGGGGGAGTAGAAGTGGTAAGAGGAGTTGCTAATTGTAAGTAGCAAATGTACATGTTGAGGAGAATACATATTAAGGGGGAGTAACCCAATGAGGGAGAGCATTGCATTCACATACATTTCATGATGTTGTGTTTAAATTCTTAAATGCAAATGCTTGTTTTATTTTCACTTGATCATCTCACATACACTTGCTTTGGAAAGTATAATCTTTTGTTTTGAAGGGTTGATAGTTCTACAAGAGATTGAAGACTTGAAGTTTTTTATATTTTTATATCTCTTTGTAATGTAGAATATCTTTGTTATCCTATAGATTCAATTTTGTTGTGAGGATCAGTGTGAGTGGTGGTTTTGTCACGAAATAGCCAAAGGGGAAGATTGTAAGGATTTCCATTCATTGATTGGCTTATTTCGTGGACAAACCACATGTTGGGGTTTGATTTGTAAGGGTACTTTAGGTGATTGAGGATTTAGCTCAAAGGCCCTTTCAAGACCTCAAGGTGACAAGCACTCCAAAGGTATAATCTCTAGTGCTTAGTTTTCTTTGAAGAGATTTAGTTGCACACACACACTTAGCATACTTGCATATGTGTGCATTCTCTTCACATGTCACATTTCACACTTGCACTTTGATGTTGTATATTGTTGTGTGTTTATGTGTCTTGTAATTCGTTTTCCGATATTGTTTGGAAACGTTCGCGCATGCACGAATGTGTGCTTGGTTCAACGCGAAGATCGCCTTTGGAGAATGCCCTTGGCTTCTCCTTTGGTTTCACCACTTTGCACACTTGCACATTGTGCTCATGTGGAAACAGGGCATTTTCGCCCTTTGTTGGGGTCGCCATTTGATGGTGTAGCCATGGCGACAGTGAAATTTATTCCTGAAATTCAATCAGGTATGAGGTCGCCACAAGGTTGCCATGAGGTTGCCATGAGGTCGCCACGAGGTCGCCCTGAGACAAATGGCGACAATGAAGTTTTTTGTGTTGCGTCAGAGGTCGCCCTGAGATGTCGCCATGGCGACCAAGTGGCGACATAGAAGAAAAATTGGTGTCACCACGAGGTTGCCCTGAGACAAATGGTGACCTCAAATGGTGACAACTGATTTTGGTCAAAACGACACAGCTTCAATTTGACCTCCTATATATATGCCTCTTTATTCTTAGGTCAATTAAATGACTCAAAAATCATATTTTTAATTGAGAGCTTTTCAAAGAGAGATTTTTAATCAAGAACTCATCTTTGATAATCTTTGATCACTCAAACACTTTTCCTTTGTGCATCAAAGTTCATCCATGCATGGTTTAGCATCATCACATCTTGCTTGGTAAGATTTTTACTAACTTCATCTAATTTTAGTATCTTTCTTAACAAGTCATCTCTTTATTTACTTGTATGTTTTTAGATCATATGCTAGATACAAGATAGAGATTGTTTGTGATGAATTGATTGGGTGTTGTATTGTGATAGCTATCTAGGTTTTCATAATCTATGTTTAGCTAAGCTTTTTGACATGTCATTTAGCTTTTGATATTTAGGATTGTTTTAATTGAAATATCATCATCCTAGATAAGCATATAGGGTTACCTAGCTCTTGTTGCATTTTGAGTATTTTACATATTCACATGGGTTGAATTATCTCTTCATTAAGAAGTAAGACTTGTGGCTAAGATTGCTTAAGCCACAAGCAAATTGGACTAGGTCCGCAGGTAGTAGGGGGTTATAGGCCGTGAGAGGTTGAGGTCAACCTAGGCTATAAACTCTATTACAATTAATGGATTCGAGGTCCGTGTGTGGCACACATATTAGCCCGTGGTTTTTCCCTGTTGAGGGTTTCCACGTTATATCAAATGTTATTTAAACTCCGCATATATATTACACTTGTTATATTGCTTTGACTAGATAGGGATATTTTCATAATCTTAACTATACACGAAAATTGGGTAAAATTGCTAAAATCTATTCACACCCCCCACCCCCCCTCTCTAGACTTATATTATAGAACACACCGTTAATTTGTTTCAAGTGTGATTCATCGTAATATTTTCAACTTTGATCGTAATATTTTCTACACGGTGTACGGGTACACCGGTGTTCTATTGATTGTCCTTATATATATATATATTAAATTATCATAAAAATAAAAATAAAAATAAAAAAGGTTAACCTAATTTTATATTATATTTATTTCCAAGGTTACTGCTTTCCCAGTTCTAAGTTCTAACCCCCTCTATTTATTCTTAAAGCTATTTCATCTCATCCAAAGTTGCCGGCACTAAAAAAATTTGTTGAGAATAAGTAACTTTTTTTTTTTAGTACAAAAACACAATAAGCAATACGGTTTTTTTTTTTTTTTTTTTTTTTTTTTGTTTTTTTTTTTTGCGTTCTACACTTGAGTTTTGTTTTGTTTTGTTTTTAACTATTATTGTTATGCACTTGGGTTAAATTTAGTATTATTATTTATCTTATTGATAATGAGTTTAACTACTTATATTGATATTATTATATTTGTTCAAATAAAAAAAAAAATAATGTAATTATTTTCTTAAACCGCCAAACTAAACCGATTTTTATTGGTTTGGTTTTACCTTATAATGTTAGGATTATGCTCAATATCTAGAGTGTAATATTGTTTTTGACAATCTTTTCATATTAATAAAGTGATTTCTGTTTTAACAAATCTTATAGCATTTATAGTTTAATTATTATAATTGTCAAAAGTAAATAATCATAAGGTCAAAAGACTATGAGAAAAGAAGAATTGTTCGTACATCTGAATATGTATGAGGTAGACACAATTCTTTAGTTAGTCTTGAATAATGTTCACAACTTAAGGTAAATGTTGGGCACATTTATCTTGTCAAAGTTGCAGATTCTTTTGCTGGCATTTGAGTGGGATCAAATGTGTTATAATGAGTCTAAAATCATCAAAGAGGTTTTGAGTAAAAGAATCTAGTGCACTAGGTGCATTGAATAAGATCACAATGAAATACTTTATCTAACAATCGTCAATGGATAAAAGTTTTCATTATGAGGACAATCGGAGAGTCTGTCTTAATCCTAAGATAAATGATGGACTTATGGTTGCAAGTGTTATCATTTGAGCTATTAATGAGTACGGTTATATAGCATAGTCTATCATCGATAATTTGGTGGTATTCATTTGTTAATTGATAGAGGACTTCATTTATAGATATGGACATCGTGGCTCCATTTATTAAATGAGAGTATAATATTATCATATGGATGTTTTGAGGTATTGGATATTAAATCTTAACGTTGAGTTTTCAATAGTGTCTATTGAAACATGGTTTCTGGACAAGTCAAAATATCCAAGTTCAAAACGTGGTCATATGAGTAAATATGGTAACTAGGAGAGCTATAGGAGGTCTATGAGCTCTTGGCGATTACTGATATTATTCACGAGGATACATTTTCTCCAATAAGATTGTATAGGGTATGAATGAGAAACATTTACTTATTCTATCTTTATTTAAGAGTTCAATTTTAGCTCTTTAGTGGAATGGGCTAAAATTAATGGGTTGAACCTAAGTGAATCAATTGTTGATTGTGATTAGGTTATATCTATTGAAGCTTAAATTTAGATAACCCCCCAAGATCCTCAATCCACACGGACTTGCATGGATCACTTGATATATTCTACCGGACTGATTATATGTCCATCTAGAATTGTATTTAATATATTAAGAATATAATTTGCACATTATTTATTTAATGGGCTGTTAAATTATATTAATATATTAATGAAAGGCATGTGGGCTTGTTTCTTTTAATAAGAATGGGTGTAGTTCACATGTGAGCTTTTTATTTAAAGTCTAATGGATTAAATAAAATGGGAAAATAATATATGGCCCATGTATGGTACTTGGGCGGCAAGGCTATTATATTTGCCTAACATATTATTTTATTTTATTATTTGATTAAATGGAAATTAATTAATTAAGAATCAAAATCTTTTTCTGACTAGGCTATTATATTGTTGTATGCATAAATTCGCCAACCCGACACGTCATCAAAAAGAGTCAATAAAGATTGCCACGTCACTCATTGACCGGGTCAATAAAGGAAATGTGACAAGTCAATGTCAAAGTACCTCGAAACCAAAAAGGTCAGAAACACGCTCGCCGAAACTGGATATGTACTCGCCAAATCTAGATATATGGTCGCCGAAGAAACGAAACCCAGAAATAAATGTACTCGCTGCACCAGCATACTGGGCCTAAACCGACTCGGCAGAAACACGGAAATAAACCCTACACTTTAGAAAACCCATAACAACAAGGAATCAAGGGGGGAAAAGGAGAAGACCTATCTGTATCCGCAGCAACGTGGGATTCCCAGTACGAATCTGAAAGGAAATCCTACTATGAGCAGGACTAAAATCAAGGGAAAAACCCTAAATATCATGTATAAATAGAACCACCTATCCCACGAGAAGGGGGTTCAGAAAATCGAGAGAAAAGAGAGCAACTGTAAGAGAGATCTAAGCGTGTAATAAGGCAACGAAAACCTAGTATTATTTTTCTGCCCTCAGGGGCGCCGTGGTTTTTTCCCATTCAAGGGTTTTCCACGTAAAATCTGTCTTTTGCATGCGTTCTTAATTTTCTTGTTTTATATTAAATTGATATAATTGTTGAGTGCGTGGCAATCCAAATTTCACCGTCAACAATTGGCGCTAGAAGGAGGGGGGTTACAAAAAACTTCGAGGAACCCTTGCGAATTAAAGAACATGAACATGAACATGAACAACGACAGTGATAGAGACGTTAACTCCAGCGGAGATCAGGTTATTGAACCAGCTGCGCCGACAGGAGATAGGGCAGTAACGATCGGGGAACAATCGGCGGCAACACCAGGGACTAGGGCCGCCGACCCTGGGATTCTGCAGCACTTCCAAGCTGCGTTGGTAAACCTAATCAGCGAAGCCAACAAGATAGGGCTTTCGCTTCCCATCGGTTTGGGAGTTTCATCTCCTTATGAGTTAACCACCCCTGGAATCCATCCTCCCGGAAGGCTACGATCAGAAGTTCACATCGCAATCCCTGATACTCAAGCAAGACAATCCGCCGAGGAGACTCCCCAGGACCACCCAGAGTATTTCGAAAGGAGAAAACAAAGGAAAGGAAAAGGTGTGATGAATGAAGAATCCAGAGAGGAGCGAGACCAGGCGCGGACACATGGGGTCAATTCCAGTGACACATACCAACGGAACCGACGGAGACACCGTTCTATCTCGTCTGAAGATAAGAGTCCACGTCCACAAAGAGAGTTACGGTCCAAAAGAGCACGGCGAAGGAGATCCGAAAGCACAGAAGATCGAAGGAGCCCGGATAATAGGAACAACCATGGGAGAATGACAATTAAGAGCAGACTTGATCCAGCAGGAGAGCCAACTGGTCAGCGAGATGTCACCCTACAAGAGCTATCAAGAAAGGTTTCAGCGATGGCACGAAGGTACGGTCGTAACGTATCTTCAGATGATGAGTCAGACAGCCCATTCATTGAAGATATTGCTCGCACCCAGTTCCCAGACAGATTTAGAATGCCAACCATTGAGCAGTACAAGGAGAACAGGGACCCGAAGGAGCATGTTCGCCGATTCCGCAACATCATGGCCCAGTATTCATCTAATGACGGGCTTTTATGCCTCACCTTCCCTCAAACGTTCGGCGATCTCGCCTCTAGGTGGTTTGGAAGACTTCCGCCCGGAAGTATAAGCAGTTTCTCAAACCTCAGCAAGGCGTTCATAAGACAGTTCATGGGGAGTGTGCAGAGAAGGAAGTCACTCGCTCATCTATCAAATTTGAAACAGGAGCACAATGAGTCAATCAAGAAGTACCTAGCAAGATTTGGTAAGGAAGTTGCTCAAATTGAAGATGCCAGCGATGTAGCTGTGATCGCCGCTTTCACCAATGGGTTACAAAGCGGGCGATTATCTTTTGACCTGCGAAGAGAGAGACCAAAAACTTATGAGGAGATGATGGAAATAGCTGGCGACTATGCATTAGCAGAAGAAGAAGAAGTAGCACAAGGGGGTAGCTACGTGCATGGACACAAACCTGACTCAAAATCGGATCGAAAGGATGACAAGAAGACGGTATCACGTGATCGCCAGAGAGACGAGAAAGGCCAAAAGGGGCACTCGAGAGAAAGCAAAGGAAATCCTCGAGCCAGTAGGTTTCGAGGAAGGTACAACCATTACACCCCTTTGACCGGCGATCAAGAGGAGATACTTTCTGTGGTGGAAGACAAAGGACTCGCTAAATACCCTCGACAGCAGTCAGCGAATGCCAGGAGAGACACAACTAAGTACTGCCGATTCCACAAAGATCATGGGCATGAAACCTCAAAGTGTTTTCAGCTGCGTGACCACATTGAAAGTTTGATCAGAGATGGGCACCTGAAGGATTTTGCTTTGAAGGGAGATAAATATGGTGGTCGCCAGGATAGCCGCCAAGGAAACGGGCAGGAGAGGAAAAGTCCAAGGGGGAACAGCCCTAACGCCACCATAAACACCATTTTCGGCGGACCTCATACTGGGAGAAGCAATCGAGAAAGGATGTCAGAAGTTCGAGAAGTAATGTATGAAAGCAGAAGCATGGAGATCAATTCTGTACAGAGAAGCCCCAAGAAGGGAAGAGAAGGACATGATCCTATAACATTTACAGCAGAAGACTCAGACGGGATAGATGCAAAACCTAACGATGCAATCGTCGTGGGGGTTCGAATAGCCCATAGGGATGTCCTTCGGGTGATGATTGACAATGGAAGTTCAGCCGATATCTTAAGTGCCAGAGTATATGATGAATTGCGGCTGGACAGAAAAGATCTCGAACCATTCCATGTACCACTAAAGGGATTTGGTGGCGCAGAAGTTAGGTCGTTAGGAACTGTGAAACTGCCGGTGAGATTTGGTACAGCACCATGCCGGCGAACAATCCTTTTGGACTTTGTCGTGGTTGACATCCACAATTGGCCGTATAATGCTTTACTTGGCCGACCGTTTCTTAACAAAGCTCGAGCTGTTACTTCAACCCATGCATTGAAAATAAAATTCCCTACAGAATTTGGTGTCGGAGAATTGAGAGGGTCACAGGAGATGGCTCGCCGCGCCAACCTATCAATCTTCAAAGATAAAGCAGGGATGGAAACCTTAAACATATTCGAAGTGGACAGGGAGGTGCAGGAAGATAGTCCGGGAAACTTCGAACTGGACCCAAGGGACAAAAGAACCAACTGAGTCAGTTATTCTAGACGAAGCGGAACCAGACAAAACAGTAAAGATCGGAGCAAGGCTGGCTAAACAAGTTAAGAAAGATGTGACAAACTTGTTGAAGGAATATAGGGGGATTTTCGCTTGGTGCCACGAAGACATGCCAGGGATTGATAGAAGTGTAATTTCGCACAATCTGGCTGTGAATGAGAAATGCAAGCCGGTTGTGCAAAAAAGGAGAAGTTTCAACCCAGAAAGAAGTGCAGCGATAAAGGAGGAAGTATCAAAATTGCTCGCCGCAAGGTCAATCAGAGAAGTTAAGTACCCAGAATGGGTGGCGAATGTGGTCTTAGTGAAAAAGAAAAACAATCAATGGAGGATGTGCGTCGACTTCACCGATCTGAACAAAGCCTGCCCCAAGGATAGCTTCCCGCTACCAAGGATTGACCAGTTAGTCGATGCAACAGCTGGACATGAAACGTTGAGCTTCATGGATGCATATTCAGGATATAACCAAATAAAGATGCACAAGCCAGACGAAGAGAAGACAGCGTTCACCACAGATCAGGGGTTGTATTGTTACACGGTCATGCCATTCGGCCTAAAAAACGCTGGGGCAACTTACCAGCGCTTGGTCAACAGAATGTTCGCCAGACAAATCGGGAGAAATATGGAAGTCTACGTTGACGATATGCTAACAAAAAGCACCACAGCGGATAGACATACAGATGACCTGAGGGAAACATTCGACGTGCTGGTCAAGTATGGAATGAAGTTGAATCCAGCAAAATGCGTATTCGGCGTACCATCTGGGAGGTTTCTCGGATATCAAGTACATCAAAGGGGAATAGAGGTGAACCCTGAAAAAATCCAAGCACTAGCAAAAATGGTCTCGCCAAGAACTCTGAAAGACGTTCAAAAACTCACAGGGTGCTTAGCATCGCTGAGCAGATTCATAGCCAAATCAACAGACCGATGCCTACCATTTTTCAAAGCTCTAAAAAAGGGAAAGGGAATCGAGTGGAATGAGGAGTGTGAAAAGGCTTTCCAAGCCTTGAAAGATTACCTGGGGCAAGCGCCGCTGCTATCAAAACCAGAAACAGGAGAAACATTGTACATGTACTTGTCCGTCTCTGGAGCAGCCACAAGTTCCGTGCTAGTAAAACAGGAAGATGGGATCCAGAAACCAATATACTACACCAGCAAAGCACTGTTGCCAGCCGAAACCAGATACTCGCCGGCTGAAAAATTGGCACTAGCTCTAATAACAGCAGCGAGGAAACTGAGGCCATATTTCCAGGCTCATAAAATCAGAGTATACACCAACTGCCCACTGAAGTTAATCCTGCAGAAACCAGAAGTATCCGGTCGATTAACAAAGTGGGCAATCGAGTTAAGTGAATTCGATGTAGAGTACCTCCCAAGGACAGCAATTAAAGCCCAGGCAGTGGCAGACTTTGTAGCAGAGTTCACCGAACCAAACATGGAAGTAGCGAGAATGATGGAGGAACAAAATAAGAAAATATTCAAATGGCAACTCCGCGTTGACGGCTCATCAAACACGCATGGCAGCGGGGCAGGGGTAGTAGTGTCAACCCCAGAAGGAGATTCAGTCGAATGTGCCTTGCGTTTTGACTTCAAAGCTACCAACAATCAAGCCGAGTACGAGGCACTCATAGCAGGTTTAAAAATTAGCACAGTCCTAGGAGCAGACGAAGTGGAAGTTTTTAGCGACTCTCAAGTTGTTGTCAATCAAGTACTAGATGAATACCAGGCAAGAGATGAGAGCATGATCACCTACCTGGAATTGGCAAAGGAGCTATTAGAAAGATTTAAAGAATACAGAATTGTTCATGTCCCCCGAGAAGAAAATGAGAAAGCTGATGCCTTGGCCAAACTGGCATCTGCCACAATCAGCATCTGGCCCAAAAATATTTCTATGATCCGCTTATTGCAGCCGAGTATAGTTAAAACAAAGGAAGTTGGGGCAGTCTTTGGCGAAAGGGACAGCTGGATCACACCAATCAAAGAATATCTCATCAATGATGTACTCCCAAGTGACCCGTTAGAAGCAAAGCGGCTGAAGTACAGAGCTACAAGATACTCAGTACTCAATGGAGAACTGTACAAAAGGGGATACTCGAGGGCACTGCAGAGATGTGTTGGGCCTGAAGAAGCAGAAGGTATCCTGAGAAGCATACATAGTGGAAATTGTGGGAACCACGCTGGGGGCGCCAGTCTAGCCCACAAAACATTAAGGCAGGGTTTTTACTGGCCAACACTGTTCGCCGACTCCAAAAGGGTGGCAGCGAGATGTGAGGCTTGTCAGAAAATTGCTAATAACATCCGACAGCCACCTGAACTCTTGCAAAGTATTACCTCGCCTTGGCCGTTCGCCATGTGGGGAATTGACTTGATCGGCCCAATGCCAACAGCAACTGGAGGAGCAAAACATGCCATAGTAGCTGTGGATTATTTTACAAAATGGGTAGAAGCCGAGCCATTGGTACACATAACAGAAGCAAACACTGTAAGCTTTGTGAAGAAAAATATCCTTTACAGATTCGGGATACCAAACACCATCATCACGGACAATGGGACCCAATTCGACGGGAGGAAATTCAGGGAGCTATGTGATAAGTACGGCATCAACAACTACTACGCCTCTCCAGCACACCCACAGACGAATGGCCAGACTGAAGCAGTAAACAAAATCATAAAACATAACCTGAAGGCTAAATTGGCAGTTAAAAAGGGCAGCTGGGCAGACGAATTACCACAGGTACTTTGGGCATATCGAACCACAGAAAGGAGTTCAACAGGCGAGACCCCATATTCCATGGCATATGGAGCTGAAGCTGTCATTCCCGTGGAAACATCTTTCTCTTCGCCGAGGGTGCAACTTTTTCAGCCAGAAATCAACATTGATATGCTAAAGTGCGGCCTAGATGAGTTAGAAGAAAGAAGAGAGCGCGCGCAAATAAGGAATACTGCGTACCAACATAGGGTAGCCAGATATTACAACTCACATGTGCGTGAAAGAAGGTTCTCGCTGGGCGACTTAGTGCTGAAAAGGGTGAACCAAGGAACAAAAGACAAAGCTGCAGGGTCACTCGCAGACAAATGGGAGGGGCCTTATCAGATTACAGGCATAGCTGGCCACGGGGCATATCGCATCACTCGAGAAGGTTTTGGCGAACTACCCCGTCCATGCAATGCGCAGTACTTGAAGATATATTATCCGTAACTTGGGGGTCAAGTTTAGAATTGGTGTGAGCCTTTTATTTTTTCTTAGAACAGTTTTCGTTTTAGTATTTTTTTTTCTTTTCTTTGTGATTATGTTAACAAAGTTGCAGGAATTATCCAAATAAAGAGTAATTTATTACTGAGAAATCGTGACTTGACTCGCCAATTACAAAGGGCACTCACCGACATATGTCAATACCATTGCGTAAAGACGAGTTTCGTACTCGCAGCAGTGAGAATAAGTGACAACTCAACGAAATTAAAGCAAGCCAAAAGCGACTTAGTCGCCATAGCCCAAGCTACAGAAATTGGGGATCGCCCCCACAAGGAGAATAAGATCTCCGGAGAAAAACTTGGTGTGGGCAAATACGTCCTGAATAAGCACCAAGTACGCCAGAACTCAGCAATGGCAGCTGAATAAATAAAAACATGTTAAAACTTGGTGTATGGTCGGATACGTCCTGACAAACACTAAGTACGCCAAAATCCAGCAATGGCAGCTGAATACAAAATATGTTAAAAACTTAGTGAAACGCTAAGTACGCCAAAATCCAGCAATGGCAGCTGAATACAAATATGTTAAAAACTTAGTGAAACGCTAAGTACGCCAAAATCCAGCAATGGCAGCTGAATACAAAATATGTTAAAAACTTAGTGAAACGCTAAGTACGCCAAAATCCAGCAATGGCAGCTGAATACAAAATATGTTAAAAACTTAGTGAAACGCTAAGTACGCCAAATCCAGCAATGGCAGTTGAATACAAAATATGTTAAAAACTTAGTGAAACGCTAAGTACGCCAAAATCCAGCAATGGCAGCTGAATACAAAATATGTTAAAAACTTAGTGAAACGCTAAGTACGCCAAAAATCCAGCAATGGCAGCTGAATACAACAAAAATGCTACAAAGTGAAACACTAAGCAAAAAATTAGCGAATAGCAGCTGAATACACAAAAATATGCTAAAACTTGGTGAAATACTGAGTAAGTCGAAAATTCAGTAAAAGCAGCTGAACAAAGAAAAAGTTTATAACTTCTTATAAATAAAGTCATTTACAATTAAAGAATTAAGAATGAAAATACAAAAAGAGAAACTGAAGATACAAAGATTAAACAATCCTTCAGTATGAAAGACACAAAAAGTCAACTAGCTGCAGGAGGGCCCTCGCTATCTTCCTCATCTTCGATCTCCTCGTCTGAAGGCCAGGCGACTTCCTCATCCCCTTCTGGCATAAAACGCTCATAATCCCTTCCAGCAACAGGACCCAAGTCAGGCTCAGCGCCAGAACCAGAAAAGCTGCCCTTCTGACCCGAATAATAAGTATTGAAGGTACGCTTGCTGGGGATTTCTAAATGCATAGGGTGAGGTTCAGTCATGTTGTAGCGACAGTGGGCTTTCCAACGTTTTATCTGCTCTTTAATCGAATCCACTCCGCTGGCCATATGCTGTTGAAAAGACCGGTCGAAACGCCTCAGAGCCTTCTCATTGGAGTGATCCTTCATGGCGAAGAATTTCTTCGACTGCCTCATGCCTTTTTCGAATTCACACAATAAAAGCGCATCATAGGCAGGGGATCTCTTGAAACGATCAACCGATTCAACCTCCAGCACAGCCTTGAGATCGTTCAGAATAACTTCATGCGAGGACAACTGGTTGCGCAAGTCCAAAGCTTCACGCTCAGCTTTCTCCTTTGCCTCCTCAGCTAGTCGCTCAGCCTCAAAACGTGCTGCGAGTGATTCTTGATTAGCGGAGAGTTGCTCTCGCAGCGAACGAATCTCTTCCTCAGCAGCAGCTAATTTATCTTCAGCGACAAGTTGAGCTGAAAGATAGCCATCCGCAGATTCCCTCATCTGAGCGAGATGCTGAGTATGGATTTCCTCAGCAGAGAGTTTCTCAGCGGCCAAAATAGAAGTCTGTTCCCGCAGGCGTTTCACATCCCTCGAAAGGAAATTCCCTCGCCTGTAAGCGTCGGTCAACTCAGACATCATCTAAAAAGAAAAACAGTCAAGTCAGGAAACATACGAATGAAAAACGCAAAACACGAATATCGCAAGAGACTCACCAGGGACTGACAATCAAAGAAAAATTCCATCTTCTTGTTGCAGGATCTGCTCTTCATGTGCTCCCAATCCTCATCAATATAAACATTGTTGTTCATTATATGTGAGCAAATCTCTGCAGCCGTGAAATCTGAAAGGGACACAAACCCCTCTCCCTCACCAACTCCGGTTGGATCCACGGGAGGAACTTCACGGGCAATACCCGAACCTGACGCAGAAGCCCCAGTTTGCTTCGATGGCCCCGACCTATCAGCTGGCCCCGGCTGACCAGATGGCCCAGGCTGATCAGCAGACGACACGTTCGGCTCATCTACAGTCGCTGGAGGAGAAGCTGCACCAGTTGGAGAGAAAGCAGGAACATTCAATTTACTAACTCTTTCAGGAGGTGGAGACGCTACCTCACTCATCCCTTCAGCGGGGGCTTCAGGCACAGTTGGATGAGTAGAGGGAATTCCGGCGAACACAGGTCCATCAGCACCCTCCTCGTCAGAAGAAACGACATACTGCACGACTCTTGATGCCCGCTTCAAAGGTCGAGTAGTATGGTCAGGGGTGCCCTCAGCCGGGCGTTTTCCTCTACCAGTCCTAGGAGTTAGATCATTCGCAGGATCAAGAGGAATTTCAGGGACATCCGCGTCAAAAATAGGAGTATCACGGACTGGCCCTGAAACTCCAACTTTTTCTTTTCCCTTACGGCTGGAGATAGCTGCAGGAGTGGTCGCAGCAGAGGTATTCGCAGCAGGAATGTTCACAGCAGCCTCTGTGTACATAGGGGGTTGTTCCGATTCGACCCCACCCTCAGGAATATCACCAACTTCCTCCCCATCGGAGGGATCGCCGGCATCCGGACTAGCAAGTCCTTCCTTGGCCAAACCAGCAGCATGTCTTCTACTGGTTGCCTCAGAATTCTTTACTGCCCGGGCGTGTTGATCGCAAACTGTGTCAAAATCGCACACTACAAGAAAAATAAACAAAGTGTCAACTAACAGAATAAGATAGTAAAACAAAGAAGGAATGGACAAAGACTTACAGCGAGGAAGCCTTGCATGTAGGCGTGTGAAAATCCCCTCGGAAATCATTTTTTCCTCATCCAAGAGGAAGGACCTATCCCTTTCTCTCAAAGGGAGGACAGCTGCTGCGGCGAGGTGAGAAACCTCTCTATTCAGTAAAACAGGGGTCGCCTTCAACCAAACTTCAGGCGATGTGAAGTGCCTGGGAACCTTCTTCGCCAAGAAATTGTGGCGACTACTGGCAGGCAAATCACTACCCCACTCCACTCGCCATCAACGAAAAACCAGCTGTTCTTCCACCTCTTGTTCGAAGTGGGAAAACCCCAGATGAACCCCTTTTTCTTCTCATCACCGGAGATTTCTACTTGACCGGGGTTCGTCACGCCCTCAGGGATCCAGCTCTCCACGGGTGAAGAGATAAGGAAATACGTACCACCATGGCCCGCCTGCCTTAGCGTGTAAAAATGGCAGATTTCACGAGGATTAGGGGGCCCGTAACCCTTCAACTTCCACATGAGGCACAGGCACATCAATATTCTGTAGCTATTTGGAGCGAGCTGTGCCGGCGTAATTTGAGCCTCCGCAAGAAATTTGGCGATGAAAGGCTGAAGAGGGAGAGTCATCCCACAGCTAAGCATGGCCCCGTAAATAGCGACTGCATTTCCGGGAGGATTCCACACAGCCCGGTCGCCAGGTAAAATGAGATTCACTGAGTCTGGCAGGTCAAAACGACTCTTGTATTTACGAAGCTCAACCTCGCCGACCACATTTACCTCCGTATCAAAAGAACACGGACGGTTTGGCGAGAAGCGTAGCCTATCCCTCTGATGGTCTTCAACATCGGAGTCGACAATCGTCTGCGCATCCAGCAGAGATTCACGTGGAACCCTAGAAGCGCGTCGTCTGCTGCTTGTTGGTCTAGAAGATTTCGGCATTGTTGGAGAACCGCTGTTAGAAGATGAAGGAGAGATGTTAGGGATAAAAACATCTCCAGAAGACGGAACATAAACAGAAATTGGGACCGGAGAATCTGGACGAAAATTACGAATCAGAGATTCAATTTTGTCCGCAGTACTTTTATCACCAAGCTCCATGGCTTGCATCATTCGATTAAAAAGAGAAGAGCGTAAATAAGGGTCCATGGGAACTCACCGGAAAACCCTAGATTCACGGAAGATTCGTAGAGAGGCAGGAATAATCGATTCCGATGAACCGTCTGATAAATAGAAAACACAGGGAAAAGACTGTAGCAAGCACTCGAAGCAACAAGGTAGATAAAAACGAAGAATCGAACTGTTCTTTTTGCTCTGAGAAAACTAGTGGAGAAATAAAATGGAAAGAATGAAATGGAGAAGAGAAACGATCGGGCCTTAAAAAGAGGGAGTTTCGAAATTCAAAAAAGAAAATCAAGTAAAAAGATATGCAATTAATGAGAATGACAGCCACAGTGACCAGCCGCAATAGTCACCATCAGAAAACAGACATGTGGCATCTCGGGGAAAGCCAAGCGGTCAAAATGTCTCTTCGTCCGTCAGGTAAATAGGTGCGTCAACAATTATGTGGACCAAGTTGAAAGCTTGCACCAGAAGAATCAATTAATCAATACAGCGCGTGACAAAAAGGAAAGAAGGAGGTATTACAAAATGCATCGAAACCTTGTAAGTATAAAAATAAATACTACTCGCAGAGACAAACGAAGTAAGAAGAACAAATCATTCGCCCAGCTCGGAGTATTTATGGGGGTATTGTTGTATGCATAAATTCGCCAACCCGACACGTCATCAAAAAGAGTCAATAAAGATTGCCACGTCACTCATTGACCGGGTCAATAAAGGAAATGTGACAAGTCAATGTCAAAGTACCTCGAAACCAAAAAGGTCAGAAACACGCTCGCCGAAAATGGATATGTACTCGCCAAATCTAGATATATGGTCGCCGAAGAAACGAAACCCAGAAATAAATGTACTCGCTGCACCAACATACTGGGCCTAAACCGACTCGGCAAAAACACGGAAATAAACCCTACACTTTAGAAAACCCATAACAACAAGGAATCAAGGGGGAAAAGGAGAAGACCTATCTGTATCCGCAGCAACGTGGGATTCCCAGTACGAATCTGAAAGGAAATCCTACTATGAGCAGGACTAAAATCAAGGGAAAAACCTTAAATATCATGTATAAATAGAACCACCTATCCCACGAGAAGGGGGTTCAGAAAATCGAGAGAAAAGAGAGCAACTGTAAGAGAGATCTAAGCGTGTAATAAGGCAACGAAAACCTAGTATTATTTTTCTGCCCTCAGGGGCGCCGTGGTTTTTTCCCATTCAAGGGTTTTCTACGTAAAATCTGTCTTTTGCATGCGTTCTTAATTTTCTTGTTTTATATTAAATTGATATAATTGTTGAGTGCGTGGCAATCCAAATTTCACCGTCTATACTATTGCTAATAGTATAATAAATATCAAAAACTTTATTTGGTAAGTAGATAAATAAAAGGTATTTATTTATCTAATCAAATTAGGAAGTTTTTGATACAGTCACAATTGAATAAAACACTAAAGAGTTGGATTAGGGTTGATATTCTAAAGATTGATAGGAGTATTGGTGAAACACAAATCCTCTTAGAGTGAGGATTTCGGTCATGATCGGACCAAAATTGGTATGATTTTGGCCCTCACTTCCTTCTCTTTTTGCTTTATTCTCGGGCATTATCCCGTGATTTAATAGTGTAAATTAAGTGTTTTCAGATAATTACGAAGTTCAAGGGCATTTGAGTAATTTTGGTCAATTGGGGGCAAAATTGTAAACTATGAGGGAAGGTTTGAAGTTATCGCAAATAGAAAATAGAACATGGGAGCATTGTGTAAATTGCCAGGCAAAGCAGGCAAGGCAGCGCAACGTCATTAAATGACACGGTGCGTTTTGATAAGTGGTTTGGGCTTCTAAATACACCGCAAACCACTTCCAAGCGCACCCCTAATGAAGACAAGAAGATCGCGCCTTAGTGCACCCCACGCCACTACCTATTGCACCTATTAGAGACCAAGTTGAAGCTGTTGCGTGCACCCCTGCTCAGTGCTAAATACACCCCATCTTCTTCACCAAACTTCATCTTCTTCCTCGACCAAGCTGTCTCCATTGCTAACCACTTGAAGCTCCAAACCCTAACTGCAAATCATCGAAAACCAACCTACCGTCGGTCGTTTTTCGGCCTAAATTAACGGTGATCCCAACAGAAAACCAGTTGTAAGCCTCTCAGTGCCCCAATCGATCGGAATCCAAGCCTCCATTTCCGGTCACGTCGCCTCCCTTGTCGCTGTGAATCTCGTGGCGACAATGCCCTGTGATTGTCGCCATTTTGCATTTCGATGTCGCCATGGAGATAGGGAGTTATTTTCGACACCTGATTGTGTCGCCATACTCGTCGCCATTGAAGAAGTAGCGACAGTCACTGTATCAACGCTGATTGGCTGATTTTGGTGGGCAAATTACAAGATGCCCCCCTTTGAGGGGCCAAAATGGCAATTTGACAAGTCTATGGGTGTTTTGATAATTTACCACCCGATACCTAATTTGAAAATCCTATAAATTCATCACTATTTTGCAACTCTTGACAACTCTTGTGAATCAATAAACCTCCTTTCTCCATCATTCCTAAACCCACAATTCTCCTCTCCAATAAACACTTAGATTACCTCACCACAAACACCCCTCTCTTTCCATTTTCTCCGCCCATTTCCTTTGTCACTTTCCATTTGGCTCCACCTATCTAGACACATTCCCAACATCCACTCTTTGCACAAGATTCAAGCAAGGAAGCTTAATGAAGGATCAAGCTTACAAGAGAGACCCAATGGTGATTTCTCTACATTTTACTTCATTTTCTTGTTTGTAATTATGTGTAATTAAACCCCTATTTAAGGGGATGATTTGAGAGACTTTTTAGACATAAATATTTATTAAAGCTTTGAATATTATGCTTGCATTATTATAGTTTTATTTGCTTTTTAATTAGATCTTGCACTTATGTGATTAAATGAGTATTGACACACTTGTTGATTACAATTTGTTATAGGATTTATTTGTGATAAAATTGATTGAGTTCAATTGACACACTTGATTGATTATAGCACATAGTGAATAGGATAGGCTTTTGGAGGGGTGATCAACCTCTATTGCCTAGGCCATTCGATCGTCACTAACCGATCCTACCTTGACCCCCTTTCCGTAATCGGTTAGGCATTTTGGTGGGAAGTTGCGTAAGGTTCGTAGTAACGGTCTAAGCAACACTTTTAAATAAGATCGGTCCTTGATTGCGTAGATTGCGCATTAAATAAGTCATGTATGAATTGCTCATAGTCCATTAGCTACTCTATCATTTCCTATTAATTGTTTAATCCATTTTCTTATCTAGGTTGTTTGTATTGGATTCCTATCTCCATTCATATTCTCTTTAATTTCTTGTTATTTACTTTACATGCATCGTTTGGTGATTTCTCAAACCACACACTATCATCTAACCATGATATACTTTTCTTACACACTAGTTAGGCTAACTTAGATTAGATAGCAAATCGATTAATCTAACATAATCCCTGTGGAACGAATCTTAAGCTTACCGCTTTACTAGTTTTCAAAACTTAAAGTTTATTGCGTAAGAATTCATTTATAAACATCTTTTGATAATTTGCAATTTAGTAACGACACGAAAAGCGAGTCATCAGGCCACCTCCTTGTTTTCTTATGATAGGATTTAGCCAACCCTAAATAAATTAGGGCAAGGATTTTGGCCACTATATATTACATAGTGTGGAATTCGGCCACACGTTAAGGCTTGCTTGAGAGTTATTTTTCTTTAGCTTGAAAAATAGAATCCATCTCTTAGACTAGTGTGAGAATTTGGCCAAAAGGAAAAAGAGAAAAGAGAACGTTTTATTTCGATAGTGCACTAGTAGCTTTTATATTAAAAGGCTTTGTGCACAACTTCGAATTAGGTTCACGCGAATTTCAATCAAAAGATTGAGAATTCAAAAGTGACCGGAACGTTCTTTGTTATCTCTTGGAAGTTTTTGTGACTAACGAAAAAGAAAAAGTTTTTTGTTATCCATCCTCAGGTACACAATTCAAAGAAAGGAAGACCACGCTCCTAGGTGATTCATGTTCATGATTGGATTGGAAGCTCTTGTGGAATACCATCGACGCAACGTCAATCGTCACGCTACAAAGGTATGATACTTTTGTTATATGTTAATTAAGCAAGGGTTAAGATTCATCTTTAAAAAGGAAAATTTTTTGAAATATACTAAACCTATTTTAGTCTCGCTTCCGCTGCGTGCACGTGTTTTTCCCTACATATAATTGGTTTGGAAAAGGGTTGTAAAAAAATAACCCGATTAAATAATGGTTTGGTTTGGGTATTGTCAAACCCAACCCATGCCCACCTCTACCTCTGCCCATGTCAAGACTTGTATTTTAACGGAAACAATTACAGAAGGACTAAAAATGACAATATTACAAACTAGAGGACTAAACTAGAAGTGCATCAAACTAGAGGGACTAAAATAGGAATATCCCTTTTCAATAGGTAAAGTATCATTTTCCCCCTGTAGTTTGCTATATTCATAAATTTGCCCCCCTAGTTTCAAAAATGGTTGATCTTCCCCCTGAAAATCAAAGTATTCGAATATTTACCCCCTGCCGTTAGTATTTCCGTTAAATCCTTCGTTGACCGTCAAACTAGAAGGGTAATATGGTACAAAGGTAAATCAAAAGTAATTTAACACCAAACCAATATTAACAGAAATTAAAAAAAAAAAAAGAATATTAAAAATAAAATAAAATGGTAAAACACCATCATCAACATCAAACCTAAACCCAAATCCAGAAATTCATCATCAACACCACCAAACCCAGAAATTTATCATCAACACCATAAACCCAACACCAAACCCAGAACATCACACCATCATCAAGACAGCAAGATCTCCGGATTCAAGTATTCAACCAGTCCTAAAAAACCCACACCCCCAAATCCTATCTCCAAAACCACCACCGAAACAAAATCGTCCACCTCCTAACACCGAAAACCAAACCCAGCCAATTCAAAACCCACTAACCCACAAACCTAGTAAGCAAAAACCCCATTAATGGCCAAAACCCCTAAATCCAACCACCACCGCCGAAACAAAACCCTCCACCACCCAACATCGAAACCAAACCCTAACCCCCCACCACCCCAATCGGTGTCGCACCACAACCACCAAACCCATCAACCAAATACCTAATGCAAATCGCTATGAACGAGGAAGAAGAGAGAAGAGACCGACGTGTCATCGTTGAATGACCACCACCAGCGTCGATCGCTTCTCAGTAGAAGAGATCGGCGCTCGAATACTCACCGGCGGCCAACCAGATTGGCTCAAATCAGGAGAGAAAGAAGAGAGAGAAGCACGAGGAAAGAAGTGAGTTGATCTTCTCTCATCGGAAGAGAACGTCGCTTCTCGCCGGCGATAGGATGAAGAAAAGAGAGAGATCAAAGAGACTGTAGATCGAGAGAGAGATCACAGATAATGTTGAGAGAGAGAAAGTGAGATTTTTTTAATATCGTTTTTGTTTATTTTTACAATTATATTATATTATATTATATTATTATTATTATATAATAATTTGATTAGTTTTTTTTTTACAATTATATTATTTTATTATTTTTGATATTAATATTTTTTTATATAATTATCTCCACTGTCCATGTCTGAGATGGATGGTGGAGATTGAATCTGGAGATAATTAATAATTGTTTTTTAATTTCGAGGGAGAGAGAGATAATTAAGGCTTGAAAGTTGAAATTGATATTTTTAATTTTTTAATATTATTTTTAATATCTTTTAATAATTATTAAATATACCATGTTAAGCTAATTCTGTTCTGTTTTTTTTTTTTTTAAATCAACGTTATTATTAGGGGTAAAAACGTACTTTCTCCTTTGTATTTAATTGTCAAACCATTATTTAACGGAAATCCTAACGATAGGGGGTAAATATTCGAATATGGCAAACTAGAGGGGGAAGATCAACCATTTCTGAAACTAAGGGGGCAAATTTATGAATATGGCAAACTACAGGGGAAAAATGATACTTTCCCCGTTTCAATAAATAAATAAATAAATAAGTAGATTATAACTGAAATAGGTACCGTTGAAGATTTAACCAAATCCAAAACAGTTATGTTGTAATCTCCAGTTCTTCTGGCTCCGCATAACGTAGTTGACAAAAAATACAAAATCGTTTTTTGCATCTCACAACATTCGCATTGAAAAAAAGAGAATAAAAAAAAAAAAAAAAAAAAAGTCATGAGTGGGCGGCAGCAGACAAAAGCTGAGCTTTTCGAACTCAACAATGGAACCATTCGTGCAAAGATCACCAACTATGGTGCCATCATCACTTCTCTCTTTGTCCCAGACAAACAAGGTTCTCTTTTCTCTCTCCCTCTGTGTTTAATGTTTGTTTGTCTATTTGACTTCTGATGATATATGTGTTGGTGCTTTTTTTGAAGGGAATGTTGCTGATGTTGTTCTTGGATTCGATTCCATTGAATCTTATATGGTGAGTTTTACACAACCTTTTTTGGATTTTGGTAGAGGATGGGAAAATTCATCTTGGTTTTAGGATTTTTTTTTTTTGCTAGGGATTGGCTATTGATGTTTGGTTGCCAAGAAAATTAATGGCAATATAATAGTTGAGAAGTATAATACAAGCTTTGCTTGATATTGGAAATCTATTATTTATTTGTTAGTAATCCAACAATAGTATTTAAAACATGCAATTTGATACCTTGCAAATGATGAATTCGATTGCTCATGAGTCCTGACAACAATTAAGACGTGTTTTGACAAATCTCTTGTGCTATTAGTAATAATTTGGTAGTTAGTGTTAAGTTCTATTGCCATTGAGTTGACTTATGTTTGTTGATTCATCAATGAAAATCTTCTTGTTCTTGGTTCTGATCGAAAAAGATTATATCTTTTTTTTCTTTTTGTTTGTTGGCATTTGTTTGAGCAGAAAGACAATTCACCATATTTCGGTTGCATCGTGGGTCGAGTTGCAAACAGAATTAAGGAAGGGAAATTTACACTGAATGGGGTAGATTACATTTTGCCTGTAAACAATGGGCCAAACAGTCTCCATGGTATGGCGATGTTGATTTTTGCAAACTTGGAAATTCTGATAAATCATTATCTTTGAATGATACTTGCATGTAAATTAGAGGGCATTTGATTCAGAAAGCAAATTTATGGCTTGATCACTTGTTTTTGTTAAATTAATGATGATTATTTTCATTTACCGTGATTAATGTGTACGAATACGATCTTAAGGTGGGAATAAGGGATTCGACAAAGTGGTGTGGGAGGTTGTGGATTGTAAAGATGGTGAGCATCCTTCGATTACACTCAAGTATCAAAGTCATGATGGAGAGGAAGGTCTGATCTTATCTTGTATGCCTGTAGCATCTCATTTCTAACTATATATCACAAATGATATTTAGGCTGTTAATGAATCCAGGATATCCGGGAGATGTTACTGTGACTGCTACGTATACGCTTACTTCAAGCAGAACAATGAGGTTGGACATGGAAGCATTTCCTAAGAATAAGCCCACACCAATTAACTTGGCACAACACACCTACTGGAATTTAGCAGGTCACAACTCTGGGAAAGTTTTCGATCATTCAATTCAGATATGGGGATCTCAGATTACACCTCTGGATCAGAATTCTGTACCAACAGGTGAATTCTTGCCGGTTAAAGGTACCTGTTTCGACTTTACTTCAGAAAAGAAAATCGGCATCTCTATCAATGAGGTCCCTGGCCTAGGATATGACCACAACTATGTGCTTGATTGTGGGGAAGTGAAATCAGGGTTGAAACGTGCAGCCAAGGTTAAGGACCCGTCTGGTTCTAGGGTGTTGAATGTGTGGACAGATGCACCTGGAATGCAGTTTTATACCGCGAATTATGTGAATGGTGTTGCTGGAAAAGGGGGTGCTGTTTATGAAAAGCATTCAGGGTTATGCTTGGAGACACAGGGATTCCCAAATGCCATTAACCAACCAAATTTTCCTTCAATTGTAGTTCAACCTGGTGAAAAGTACAAGCAGACCATGTTATTTGAGTTCTCAGCTGAGTGAAATTATCTTATAGAGGAACACACAGGTAACAGAACTTCGGTTTTATTTAATATAGTCTTCATTTTTCAATTTTGGATTTGTTGAGGTGTTGCATTTTTTTGGTCTCTGTGGGATCTTATTTCTATTTTGGATTGAGTGATGAGATTCTAAATAATAGTTCTTCAGCACATCGTTGGTTTAATTGAAATATTTGTTTTCACACATATTAGATAAGAATACATGTATATATAGTGTTTCTCTAGAGCATATGTCCACACGTTAAAGTTCTCAAATTTCATGTTCAAACTACACTAGTTTTACGTTCAGCTCATAAAGTTATAAACTGAATGTTAAATCTATAAAATTTAACAGAGTTTTGTGACGTCTGTATTTTAACGAAGTGCCGATGTCCAGACTTCAAATAAGTAGATATGTTTTTTTTTTTTCCGCAGGAACTGCCTTTAATTTCAGGAAAAAAAGATCTGTATTTCTGGCATTATAAACTTATGAAGCTTTCTTGAATACATGACCACCATTTTTCCTTTCTCATTGTTTTTTCATAGCAAGATTATGCATGTCATGAATGCTGTTTAGCTTGTATGAATTCAATATGCCATGCCCATTTCCAGGGATGTTTTTATTTGTGTTTTTTTATTTTTTTTATTTTTTATTTTTTATCTAATTCTACGGATGAATTTTAGGAATCGAAAAATATGTTTTTGTTTTCTAAATAACTTCAAACTAAGTTTCAATGATAGCAATTCAAAGACAAAACACCATTGATGAATGAAAAGACACCAGAGTAGAGATGTTGTTTGAGAATAATTACTTCCAGATGATATGAAAAGAGAATTATCCCTTCTTCCTCTTCCCACTCAATGAAATATCAATACTTGAAAATGACTCAAATGAGTCCCATTTTACCCTTTACCTACACATTCACATAATGTGTACACAGTCACACACTCCCAAAATCATCTTCAACCTTTGCCAAGGAAAAAGAAAGTGAGGGAGATTATACTATACTGCAAAATTTGGGCTTCACACCATTCTGTTGAAAGCCCTTAAGACACCTTTAAAGGTTTGAGCAAACCTTCATTTTTGTGGTCTTCATGACATTCACTAACTTTAAGCAAACCAGACCAGGACCATCCCCTCCATCAAGAGTTTTCTGGAATTCTGCAGACAAAACATAAGAGTTTTGTGGGCAGTTTTAGCTAGCCTGTAAAACATAAGTGAGTTCCTTGTATCACACAAATATGCAAGTCCATCCCTCTCTTCCCTGAGAAATCTGTCTGCATTGATCGGACAAATGACTCGTAATAATTCAATATTTTAAGTTTCAATGTAGCTAGAGTTGCTGAATATATGATGAGGTGTTTTATGTAGAGAAAGTCACCTCTTGTCTTCACTTTCGCTGTTGATTACTGTAGCTTCAGCCTGAAGTATCACCACTCATGTTCTGTACGCGGAGTTCTACAGCCCTCAGATCACGAAGATGTTGCAGGATCTCTTGGAGAAGATCCATTCCTTTGTCTCCCTTCTGTATGGAGCTCATACAATGCTTTAGAAACTCCCGGTCTGCTTCAAGAGCCTGTAGTCTCTCATAAACATGATCCACCTCCTCTTCAATGGCTAGTTTTTTGCTATCAAGTTCAGTCATGGAAAGTGAAGACTTGTTCATTTCCACAGATTGAAATTCTACTTGTTCTTCAAACGTCAACCCTTCTTCTGTTTCATTATCGGCTGCATCCAGAAAAGGAAGGAGTTGCTTTGCCATGGAAACCATAGTTTTTCTCTCAGGATAGAGCCTATCCTTAGAAACACCATTTGAGTCCCCAGTCTCTTTTTGACTGCTACAACAATTGTCATCAAAGTCATTGAAAACAAGCTGCGGTGACTGCTGTATTGATTTCAAATCCTCCATGAATTCATCATCACCTAATGTGACTAGCTTATCCTCCAACATCTTAAGCTGATCTAGAATGGACAGCCTCTCCTCCTCAAATTCTGTCAATGAATCATCAAGAGCTGTCATGTTCTTCACACAATCAAGGGCCATCTCCTCCAAATTCAACACTGCATCGCCTGGAGTAATATTACCGCCACAGCTTTCTGGATGGCTGAAGAGGCTACCATCTTCATCCCTTGCTTCGCGATTGAGATCAACAGATAGCTCATCACTATCCTCTGAGTTGGCGGAAGAGTTTCTGCTTCTTACACTTCCATTAATACTTCTCCTCATCATTCTAATCATCTCTTTTGCCTCATAATCCAAAACCTTCTTGCGGTAGATTTCTAATTGTTTCTCAACTTCTTGCTTCTCCCTCTCTCTCTTGCCCATGAGCTCATTCAGAAGTTGTAAGGCTTCCTGATCATACTCAGATTGTTCTTCCATCATTCTCTGGTATTGCAATGCTTCCATCTGCATTGCAGCCTTCTCCTCTTGAAGCCTTGTTATCATCGCCATTGTCTGGTTAGTAGCAATTGCGGATGCACTCCTTTCCTCCTCTAATTCTGCATATAAAGCACTTAAGGTTTTCCGTTCAGCTTTCAGTGCTGTTCTCAGCCGCTCAATGGTTTGGATAGAGTCACTACCTTCCATTTCGCTTACCACTCTTCCATCTAAAGACTCCTCCGCTCCTGGTTCTCTTTTCTCAAATAATAGTTGTTTCTTGAGCAAGCATTGGAGACTTTCAATAGAAGTTGGTGTGTCTGGACATTTTTCGTCATCTCCATCTTGATTCTTATCAATTAAATTCATTTTTACCTGCATAATTTCTGTTTCTGCATGCTTTTGATCTAGTTAAAAACAGGAAAAACAAAAAACAAAAAATTAAATTCTTAGTTCAAAATATCATCTGTATAATACAATTGAACCCTTCATTCCGTGGGAATCAGATATGGATTTTCTGCTTACCAAGATAATTCTGAGCCAAATTACCTTCTGTGGTATTATAAACTTCAGCAACAGAGTTGCTCATATCGGATTGGTCTTCTTGTATGCATGGCAATGAGGGAATTGATTCTGGAGTTTGAGTTTGGTCGGCTGCGTGATTAGCTTCTTCTGCACTATCCAAGTTCTTCGATTTGGTTTGATCCACTGTAAAGTCTGATCCATTTGTTTCTTCTGTACGAACGATTAATAATCAATTAGTAATTATCGATAAGTTGAGCATTTAGAAGCCATGTCAATGGAGAAACTGAAGAAACTAGAATAGTTCCCATGTACCTGTAGAGTTATCTGGTTTGCTCATAGATTCTGTTCCAACATTTTTACCATCAATGGATAAAGTTTGATCTGCTTGATTGATAATAACTTGTTCACATGCTTCACTGTCACTGACCAAATCTTGTGGAACCGATGGATCCTCAACTTCAACCACACCAATCTCCAAGCTTTCAAGTTCTTTGTACCTTGTCTTCTCCGTACACTCGTCTATTTTCGTCAATTGTGCCTCTGCCAAGACAATGGCTTGTATTTGACCCTGTAGTTCGGAATCAAAAGTTTCACTTTCATCATCATGTGTACTCAGCGCTTCGTCTCCTAAGTTGCAGGATCCTTGATTAGCAGTAGTTGATGAATCAATCAATTCAACAGGAATTACACGATTAAAGCCTGAATCAATGTTTACTTCCGAACCCAAGTTGATGATTTCGAGGAAATCATCTTCTCCTGAACAACATCGAACGATGGTGCTATCACAAGAATAATGAGCAAGATTTGTATCTGCTTTCTCACCTTCATAGGCTTCTTTTTCTTCGTAGTGAAGGTTCGATACAGACCTTGAACAATTTTCCTCTGCAGTTTCTGTGAGACCAAAACTGTCAATATCCGAAAGTATCTGAAACTCATCTGCAACATCTTTATCATTATCACATTCTTCTCCATTGTCATTTTCACTTTGAATTTCTTGGCTTTCATTTCTCTTTTGCACTTTGCACTCACCTCCACTGTTGTCATCATCCATTGCTTCTATAATCAAATTTCCTGTCTGTGTATAATCCGAAGCACCCCAAGAAGACTTAAAAAGCAAGCAAGGAGGGTACAATTTCCTTACCAAGCTCTCGTCGCAGCAAGAACATCTGAAAACTTCATCACCCTTTTCAAGTTGGTGTGTACTCAGCCATGAAACTAAAGCGAAAGTCTGCTGTGTCATTTCAATGCATTCATCGTCATGATTGATTCGAGAAACCAAGCACTGGTTGCACATATTCTGTGTTTCAGCCAACTTTTGATGACTTGAACAGTAACTCAGCCTGGAAATCTCTGTAGCATGCGTTTCGCACACAAGATCTCTATATGAAGTTGTGTTGTTGTTAGCAGACTCGAAGATGTGATCGACTCTAGAACACCAGAGGCAGGGTGGTTTGAGGCCAAAGTAGTTGGCAAATCTTGTGATCAAGTAAGTGAAGAAGGAGTTGAGTAGGAGGAACATGATGAGGATCCATTCAAGCACTGCATAGATTAGAATCACAGCGATCTTGTGTGTGTTCCTGTGCAACATAGTTGCAAACTTGTTTGCAGCCATGGATGTCTTCTGGTTATTTTAACACAAACAGACAGAGAGAGATGAGAAAAGGAAGAGGAGTGTTTTCCTCAAGTTTTGACAGATATTGAGTTGTGTTGCAAACAGGATGTTGTATGCTTACTTGGTCTTGACAGTAGATTAATAAATTTTAATAATTATCTCATCAATACGCACAACTAAAAAACACGGTACAATATTTAGTTTGACTATATCCTATGTTCGAGTCGTTATACCTATATATGGTATATCAATGTATATTCTCGTTAGATTTGAAGCAAACAATGATGTCTAAAAAAAAACAACCCAAATTCGTTGTAAAGAAAAAAAGAAAAAAGAAAAAAAAAAAAAAAAAAACGTATATTTTACATAGAAATTAATCATTTGATACATCAAAGACACTCCTAATCTTTTGAAGAGATGAGTTAAATACAGTCCCGAGTGCATCATCCGTATTTATACTCCACACACCCGTATTTTATTATACAAAATGGGTGCCACTTAGTATTGAATTAGGGGGTCCACTTAAAAAATTGATTTAGGGTACACCATGCGCAAGAGGTGTGGGCCACCACCATACATGTGAATGGGCCTCGATTGGGCCCACCTGAAATGTCAATGCTAGACAAACGCTCTCTAAGCCTTTTATTATTACTACATTAAATTTATAATTAATAAAAAAAATTAAAAATTTGGGATACAAAAATAGTAAAATACACACAATAAATAAAGTATAGTTCACAAAAATAGTAAAATACACACAATATAGAATAAAATCAATCAAATATGTTTATATATATATATAATTATATATGATAAGGAAACTTGGGATTCTATGTTTATATATTAATAAAAGTGGAAAAGGAATGATGAAGCATAGGTGTGGGCATAATGAAAAGGGCCAAAAGGAAACGAAGAAAAAAGGAAAAGCAAAAGTAAAAGTAGGAAAAAAGAGAAAAAGGAAAGATTGAATTGGATGAAATTAGGGATCTGAGATGGTGACATGAGAAACCTTTTACATTAATAAAAGCTTTTAATTAGTGAGATGGGTCATGGGATCATGGCCCATCTTTGATCTTTAGTCTGTCTCTCTCTCTCTCTCACTGCTTTTACTTCTGGGCTTCAGCTTTTTAGAGCTTTTTGGAAAGTTCATTCCTAGTTTCTGAGTATCAAAAGATGAATTTAAATTAATCAATCAAAAAAGTGTTTACTAAACCATGTTTTAAATGATCGGGATCCTCTCATCACCTCAATTGTCTTCATCTCCATACTCGATTGTCACGTGTCTAATATAACAAATCAATAGTTTGGATTGTTTTTTTTTTTTTTTTTTTAATGTATTTACTCTTCCAAAAGATAGAATTAATCAAGACTATTGGTTTAGGTGAGGATAATGTGGGTGGAGGGATCCAAATCCTATTTTAAAAAGGGGTGTTCCTATAATTCATCATCATTAGCATCGATACAGTTCTGTTAGAGTTGTAAATATCAATGTTTTGGTGAATGATGGTCATTCAGTCTATCAATGTCACAGGTTTGAGTCGTCGCACCACAGATAATATATATAGTCATTTTCTCCTCAATGCACAATGGTATATATATTTCATTTTCCTAAATATTAGCTATTAAATTCAACTATTTTGGCTCAGTCAACATTCACTTATACTTAATCAACGGCGCAATGCATTGATATAAATACATCAGTGCATAATGAGGTGAAAACTATTGTGTCTATGTGTGTGTGTGGCCATTCTCCGATGCAACATTACACAATGCAACATTATGTGATCACATATAATTGCATGTGATCACAAATATATATAACGTTATCACATATGAATTGTATGTGATCACACAATTAAATTATTATGATCGAATGTTAGAACATGCAATCACATATTAGTTGATGTGGTTGAACAATAAAAACAACATGATCACGATATTGCATCATGTAACGTTGCACTCAAGGGCAGCATATATATATATATATATATATATATATATATATATACAGTCTTTCTATTGTCAGTTCGTCCTGATAATAAATATATCAGGACAAAGAATGTGGACCATATATTATGGAGAAATTTTGACAAGTGCATACACTTTGAGTCAAAGTATGTAAATCTAGTGGTCCACATTATTTGTCCTGATATATTTATTGTCAAGACGAACTGATAATAGAAAATCTGTATATATATATATATATATATTGAGTCTCTCATAAGAGATCCCTTATTTTAATTTTGGTAAGGACCTTGATGAAATCATATCGATTTTTATGAATTTTTATCTGAATTTTTTTGTTGATGATAAGTTCATTCAAATTGAAATCTACCTATGAAAAAAATATAGGATTTTTTTTCAAGGAATAGAACTATTTTTTGATTTATTTTAATTTTTTATATTTCACTCTTTTTTTTTTATGCCTTCATATTTACCAAAATCGGGATAAATAGTTCTAGTGTTTGAAAAAAATTTCAAAATTTATTGATAGATAGATTTCAATGAACTTATCATCCATAATAAAAAAAAATCATATTAAATTCATAAAAATCGATGAGATTTAATCAAAGTCCTTACCGAAATTAAAATAATGGATTTTTTATGAGAGACTTACTTATATATATATAAGAGAATACGATTAATAAATTAATGATGAGACGATGTTTATCCGGTGAAATACCCCTCATACCTATATCACGAGGTTGTGTGTTTGAGTTCTTCCCCCACTCCAAAACCTCGAATTTATATAATGATCAATCAAGGGCACAAAATTACCAAAACATATACTAAAAAGTAGATATTTATTAAATGTCTATAGTCCACTTTTGAAGGAATTTAGGTGTAGTGAATACCCACCATTTTTGTGGGCCTAATTGACGACTTAAGAGTGTTGGACACAACAACTTGAGCCTTAATTGGGGATTTATAGGGCCACTGTCATGTAGGAGTTTGAAAGAAGTATGAGACTGCGATTTTTGGATCACAATTTGGAAAAGTTTTGGTCTAATTCATGAACCAACTTATACACATTATTGAGTTCTTTAAAGTAGGTGTTGTGGAGTCCAGCAACTTTGATTGGTCTTAGATTCAATATTAATATTAATTATTGTAAAACATGCATGTATTATGAATAAAACACATAAAATAAATTAATAAAACAGTGAATCAGAACATATGAGAATGATTAAAAGACCCTCTTCTTTTCATTAGCACTCTTATCACTTCCTGTTATTAAGTGGTTTTGTTCTATTAGATATTCAAAGTCAGTCCTCCCTTTGAGAATGGAAACCACTATTTTTCAAGGAATTTAGTGAACTTTACCTACATGTAGATATTTACAGTATAATTCTTCCAACAATCCTCAGTTTGTATTTGCGTTATCATTTTCTTCAGTATCCGATGGCTTTAGATTCATCGTAAATCTCCAGCTATCTCCTTCCTCTATTTCCCACTGTTTCTTCAGTTCATAGATTGCTTTGGATGCGGCAGCGGCAACTGCAGGATTGCTATCTTCTGCCAGTCTCTGTATGGGGAACTGATGTTAACTTACTGCTCAACCGAAAAGCTTGATCTTATAGATAAGATCTCTAACGGTAGTATTAAGCTCTAACAAACAAGAACCAAAGTTGCAGCAAGTACCTGTAATGCCCCCATGCCTGCATTACCAAGAGTCCACATCGATGGAGCAGCTGCCAATGCATTGGCCAATGCTTGTCTACACCACAGAGAAACAATGCAAAATCGAATGAATCAGAGGAGAGCGATTCCATAATTCAAAATAGATATTAATCAGGAACGTCCAAAGTTGTTACAAAAGCTCTCGTAGGTTTCGTGTTGGTATCCTTTGTCAGATTATCAGTATTTTCTTCTCCAATTTATGTAGAAATCCATCTTCGAGTAAGTATAGCTACTAATGACTGCTGCAAGTGTCACATACTATTCAACTAAACAACACACAAACAAATATTATGTTTCAACAGCTTGTAGCACTGCCAAGTATGGCCTAATGATTCATTTTATTGCCCTCCAAATAAATAGACAAGTTTGGCTTTAGTGGTTTATTTTATTGGTCCTAAATGAAACTCACAAAATGCCCACAAGATAAATTAAAAAAGCTTTTGAAAGTATCAAGCAAAGGAAATTTTCTCTAAAATAATTTCTCACAAGCTCTAAGAGGCTTACAAGTTCAGCCTTGAAGAAAAATACACACCAAAAGATGTTTACACATGGAGAAAATTAATTAAAGATACTAAACTCCTTAATTTGAATAAATAGCTTACCTAGTATTGACATCAGGAGAACTTGAACACTCCGCTAACAGCGAGACACTACTTTTGCCATCCATTGCATCAAGATCTATAAGAGTTGTCACCAACAACTCAAGCTGTTCCAAAAAGAGAAAGAGAAGGTATTTAAATTAACAATGAAAATCTTAATTAGATCAACTTCTTTACTAGACAATATGAATGCATGTATCTGAACCTCTTCAGGATCAGTATAGTCAATTCCATCAGCTTCAGAAAGTGCAGATGCCATACTCCAGTAAGCTTCCTGCACGTTGTCTTAGTTTGTATTATTCACGATGCAGTTGATAAGAAATAATATAAAGATTGGCATAGAAAAGGACCTGAATAGCATTAATACGATCGGTAGACACTTCCCCAAGGAAGAAATCAAGAGGTTTCCCATTTTTCTCAAGCATTATATGTTCGATCATCTCAGAGGCTGATGGAGAAACTTTTTCCCTACGCAAAGGGCTGAAAGCCAATAACATGTCAGAACTTTATGATTCCAACACTGACAACTTACAACATTCCAAAGAAAAAGGAGAAGAATTTAAAGAGAAAAGAGAGGCATGCTATCACCAAAGAAACTTACCATTTGTACATCTTCCTCACCATCATGTCATGGATATTTTTGACCAACTGAGAAATCACAAAATGGAATTTATCTAATAAAATCAGAAAAACAAAAACTACGTAATAGCTTTTGTGAGATAGGAAAAAGTGATATGAGAAAAGGAAAGATGATGAATAGTCAGCCAATGCTGAACATGAAAAACTAAATTGCAGGTAAAATCCCATAAATTGATAATGTAATGTGTAGATTTTGCAAAAATGAATAGGCAAAAGACTCACTTCTAAAGCCATTAAGGCATCTTCCATTGCGCGTTGCTTGGCTCGGAAGTCTGCAAGGCGCAGATCAGCCTGAAAAATAGCCAAAGAGACTGTCAGGATATATTACAACACACTATTCTGACATAAAATCACATATATAGGAATGATTCTTGAATAAATTAAAGTAGCAGTTCAAACAGAAGATTGCCATTCCGGTCCTTTTCTCCTTTCATCTTTTCAATATTTTGACATCAAACCCACACCCGTTCTCTTCCTCTATTTGACCTACCTTTGATCATGATCTCCCATGCAAACCATGTCTTATTATATCATAGATTCCTCCATCAATCAATGCATTAAATAAGTTCATGTTTTCTTCTGCCACTTTTTTCTTAAATTAGAAACAATTTCACTAGACTATGCTTCATATTTCCTACATTACAAGAAGCCAAGTGCTCATATTGGTTCTAACCTAATGAAACAAAATAAGAGCTCAAGTTGGGCAAGTGCTGAATATTGTGACACCCTGTTGTTAACTTGAAGTAGATCTAAATTGTCCAGTAAATGTAAACATGAAAGTCGTAAAAGGCAAATGGAAACATTAACTACATGTAAACACATAACTCAAGTTCATCATGCAGAACTCTTATTTTTCTCAGTTTTATTGGCTCGTTCATCAGTTTTGTTTTACCACTCCTTAAGGATTTTCTAGCAATATAACATGCATCCAGCGACCCAAATAGATAGATGTAAATTTTAAGATGACAGAGGAAGAAGGTACATCCAAGGCTCCATCACTCCAGTGCTTATCAGCTGCATTTTTCAATCTGGACCCAGCTTTATCTTTCAAGATCTGCAAGTGAACATAAAATTCACAAAGGCATTCATCACTAATTAACCTAATTTGCTTATCTTTGTCGCCAAGCAAATCAAAGTTTTGAACATCTAGATGTACATACAGTAGCTATATGATGAAGGCGCTCAGCTTTTCGCTTCACATTACGGTCAATTTTCTCTGTATCCTCTCTTGCCCGAGCTACCCAACACAAAGTCAAAATAACGAACACCATCAGTTTGCATGTGATGAAGATAAAACAAAATGAAGCCTTCAACACAGTTTCAAATAAGTCAATGCAGTCTCTGGATATTTTTAGATGATTATATGCAAGCAAGAATATAGACCTCTTCAAAATAGCATATTCATTTAATTTAAGTCATGGTCTCCAGGTTCTCATGGTAACATAAATATGGCATTTAGAAAGCCACATTAAAAAAGCTCACAACATTGAACCCAAAGGTAAGAGTTTACCATCAAGCTTAAGAAACTCGGACCCAAGAATAGCAACATCTTGACGCGCACGGGCATCCAGCCTCATTATGCCACTGAAGATTATTGGAAAAGAATTAATAAAGAACTCCACGGAATTTTATTTTAAAATAGTGGAACATAAAGAAATGTGCATAAAACTGTTAATCTTATCTACTGCCAACATATAATTGTTTAGGTCACCTAAATAAAATCATTGCAGTAAACTTCAATATTCTGGTAAAAATTTGAATTATAATAAGGTTTTTCACTTAACCATGCTTATCTTGATTAATAGATGATGAAGATTTTGCATTCAATTGCTAAAACCTTCAAAACTTTTCTGAATTCTAAATGGGATTGTCTTCTTTCAGAAAATAAGTCTGATGATACTACAGTCTACAGCAACCACTTTTGACTAAATCATTAGGCACATGGTAGGATTCTTGATATTACCGAGAAAGCAAGACAATGTCATTACGAGCCCTTTCATTGACAAACTTTGCATCATTGAATACAAATTTACAAGCTTCAGCTAAGCCTGGACTTGAGTGAATGGTTCTACCAGGCATGACGGGATTCTTGTCTTCCTCTTCTCCAATATGCGCACTGATGCACAACAGAATATTAGTAAATGTAATATACATGATAGTTGCTAGAAATCTTGATATTATTAACTGAACTTAACGTACATTATGTGCCAATATCAAGAAACAAAAAACAGTAAAAACATCAGGCAAATAAGCATTTTTGCCACTTCTAGACACAACCATGTTGATTGTAAAAGCAAATGAATCATTGATTACGATTTAAAGAAAGTCTCGTAACAGCTATAGTGAAAGCATAAAGAGAAGGTCTGTTCTGAAGATAGTATTCACGCAGCCTTGTACCTTCTACTTATATAAATGGTCAAGTAAATTTAAGATTTCTTGCAACTGTTGACATAAGTAGTAAGCCTAATGATGTGTGAAAAAAAATTAGTCCAACTTTAATTCTAATATTGGAATTCTTTCTTTAACCAAAAAACTATAGGCCTATCTTCTAATCTTTCATATCCAGGAAAATTATGTTAATGCCAGTTTTATCAAGCATTCGCAAATTAAAACTTTCAAGCCAGACAAATCATAAGCTTCATATAAAGCAATTTTTAAAATCTGTGATAAGTGCTTCACAACATCATGCCGTACATAAATGTTGAAACTTGATTAGTTTCGAGCATTATAAAATCTACAATCAATTCGATATTTATTTATGGATCTGCCATGTTTGTTTCCTTATATGAAGCAAGCAAACTCATATATTTCAATATAATACAGTCATGAAAAATGAGAACCCATCAATTGTGTAGGCCAAGATGTTACGCATCTGTCATGTCCATGAGACAAGCCTTGTATGTCTCCATGAACCATACCCAATGATCCATTCTCTTGGGAAACCTGACATACATTCAACATGGTAAGCAAAAATAGTTATTAAACTTCATTACCTAGATACATCAGAGCAATCACCATAAGGTCTAATACGTTCTTTTTCTTTGGTTTTCCGTGATCCTGTTGAAAGGCATACTGTGGAAGATCTTCGAGAGACATTGAAACTAAGAGGTTTGCCACGAATTCTCGACAAACTCTCATTGGAAAAACTCACTTTATTCACTTGCCAAAGCTCGACTCCTTGATTTGTAGAGTGTAAATTACTGTGCAGTGCTGACTTGGCAGAAGAAAATACAATTCCATGCAATCTAGAGGTAGTAACCCCCTTTGTCACAATAGGACTACTTGAAACCTTACTTGCAGTAAGCGCCATGGGAAGGATCACAATAAAAATAAAATAACCCCAATCAGCATTTCCCCTGCAACAACATATAGCAGCAGGAAAACAATAAAGGTGTAAGATATCCAATATTCAGCTAACGATATCCAAGAAAAAATGTAAAATGAATAATTCATTGGTACAAGAGGTTCTTAAGGCATGTAAGAATATAGAAAAAGTTCCAAGCATCAAGCAAATGAATACTCCATGCTAGTTTGTATAATGAAGTATCAAATTCATGATTTTCATCCCTATAAGAGGCCAATCAGCCAGTTGAATCGAAGTCATTGGCTTGCCCCTGCTCAGTGAGATTAGCCGGCAGGAACTTCGAAAGAAGGGACTATAGCTATCTATATATCAGAATATATAAACACATAGAGATGCCTTAAATTGAAACAAGGCAGCTAAGGAAAGCTGTTATTGCACTCTATGCATTCAATGGTCAAAACTATGAACATGCCAGAAATTGAAATGCTAACCCACATCAAGACACTAAGATTCTCTCACATAAGCCCTATGAGACAATGGTCTAGTTCAAAATACTTCTTATTTGATTAACCACTCTCTTCCAGTCATATAACACTTGCACAAATTGTTTTTTAAAATGGGCAAATGGTCTAATATTTGAGTCCAAGTAGCTATCACAATTCACAACTATCATGACATTTCACATATGTGAACTCAAAATACTTTGCATCCTTTATAATTAGCTATAAACCATTAGTTAGAACATGTGAACAAGACATCAAGTTCAATCCGATGCCAATAACTCAAAGGGGATATCTAAATACATTTGAATTTCGACCCATCAAGAAATTTGTGAAGTTTCAAAATCATTGTATTTTCATATTCTCATCAGATTATATAAGGCATCAAATAACCAATACAAACCAAACCCATCAAGAATCAGAATTACACCACTGAAAAAAGATCAAAAAACAATAACTTCAGAACAAAAGATAAGAGTGGTCACTGATTTTCACTAAATGAACCAACTAGAAACAAGTAAATAAATCAAACAATAAATCAAAATGAAGAGGAACCCCACTTGGGAGAAAGCAAGAAACTTTGAGTTGAGCAAAGTAAATAACCTGTTAAGAAGCTCAAAAGCTTCACTGAGAGTGAGGAGGGTGAGAGAGAGAGAGAGAAGTGGTGGAAAAACTAGTTATAGTTGGGGAAAACTGGGAAGAGAAATGTCAACCACAAGCTAGACCTGTGGCCCAGTACATGCCACAACTGACCAATTAAATTCTTTAAATTTGTTTGTGGGAATGTATTTCATATGCGTGTAACGAGAAAAACTTGCAATAAAAATATACGGGGTATTATCACTAAAGTTCCTACTTTTTAATGAATTGTCATCTTTTTAAACGTCTTTACCATATTAGTCACTTTAGTCCCTTATTTTTTTTAAATATATCACTAAAGTCTATTTGACCAAAAAACTAACGGTCAACTATAACAAAATGTGTAAAAATACAATTTTACCTTTTATTGTTATTTTTTAATTTTTTCTTTTAATCTCTCTAGTTTCAATAATAGCTGGTTAACTCCTAAAAAAAATTAAAATGCATTCAATAGGAATTAAAATGCATCCTTTAACCAACTGAGTTACTCTAGTTTATTGTTGAAGGTTTGTTGATTTAAATCTATATAACTTATATAGTTATATAATTTGTTTAAATTAATTTAAATCTATTTATATAATTTAAAATAAACTCATATTTAATAATAATAATAAATAAAAACATATTTATGAAAACAAAAACAAAAACAAAAACAAAATGAAAACCAGAAAATCAAAGCTCGTACACTTTTTTCTTTCTTTCTTTTATTGGATTTCTTTCCTTTTCAAAAAAAATATATTATTTCAATTTGAAAAAAAAAAAACCCAGAAAATCAAATCCTATAAATTGAAAATTTCCTTTTAAAATAAACCCATAATAATAATGATATGTAAAAACATATTTATGAAAATGAAAAAGAAAACAACAAAACAAAAGGAAAAAAAAAAAAAAGGAATTAACCAACTATTATTGGAGGGTTCGATTCCTATTGGAAGTATTTTAATTTTTTCAGGGGTTAACCAGCTATTATTGAAACTAGAGGGACTAAAAGAAAAAATTAAAAAATAAAAATAAATGGTAAAATTGTATTTTTACACATTCTGTTATAGTTTACCGTTAGTTTTTTTGGTCAAATGGACTAAAGTGATGTATTTTGAAAAAACAAGAGACTAAAGTGACTAATATGACAAAGACATTTAAAAAAGTGACAATTCATGAAAAAGTAGACTTTAGAGTGATAATACCCCAAAATATATTTTTAAAATACTATGTTGTACACTTTTATTTGGCGGTCCTATATTTTTAAAATACTAGGTGGCACACTTTTATTATACGGTCCTATTGCCACGTCAATGAGACTGTCTCATACAAATTTTTCTTGAGTGTAACATGTATGTATTGTAAAGTTGGTGAACAATGTTTGTGTGTACGTGGTATGTGATTTATGTTATTGAATGTTTCGATATTTGATCAAATGGGCTGGCTGCTATGCAGAGGAATAAAAATCACTGCATGTACAGGGATGAATAGTGTCCGATCCTTCAATGAATGGCTGCCAAGTGGCAGGAAAAAAATACAACTTAATGGAACAGCCGGTTTCAACCGGCTGTTCCCTAATTCTAAATAAAAAAAAGGGCAATTACCAAATTGGTCCTGGACTTTTTTCTTTATTCCAAGTTGTTTGCGACTTTTACAAAAGTGACCAAATTGGTCTCTAACTTTTTTAATTGTACCAATTTCATCACTCAATTAACTTTCTGTTAGTCAAACCTAACAGTCAATGGTATTTTAGTCGGGCAATTACCAAATTGGTCCTGGACTTTTTTCTTTATTCCAAGTAATTTGCGACTTTTATAAAAGTGACCAAATTGGTCCCTAACGTTTTTATGGAGTACCATTTGAGTCCCTAACTTTTAAGAAACAACCAAAAACATCCCTTATCATTAACCTCGGTTATTTATAATGTTACTTTGACTATGGTTTACTTTTAAAAGACTAAAGTACCCCTCAAAACTCTAAAGTTAAAAATGTTTAAATAAAAATAAAATAATTATTTAAACAAGAATGTAATAAAAACAAAATAAAATAAATTATCTGCAACTCTCTCATTGATTCGAAAATCACTACCGAACTTGGAAACACTTACTACCAACAATCTGACCTCTTAAAAAAAAAATCAAAGGTTGGCAAATCCAGAATCGGCCAGTGCCTCAAGAATTAGAAATCTCATATCTCTGATGGAGAACACTAGACAGAGATTGGGAGAGATCTAGGGCAGCTTCGTGGATGACATGTTTTCTGGTTTGGCTCGGAGTCAATAGGGTTATTCTCTCAAAAATGGGTCTCTAATGTTTATATACTGAAGGCATCTCCATGATTCCATCATTGTCTGGTTCAAGTTCTTGAAAATGAGTCATTTTTTGGGTTCAATATTGATAAAAAAAAATTTATAGAAACCTGTATAATTTTTTGGGTTTTGTATCGATGAAAAATTGAAAAGATATGGATTGTTTTTCGAATCAATGAGAGAGTTACAAATAATTTATTTTATTTTGTTTTCATTACATTCTTGTTTAAATAATTATTTTATTTTTATTTAAACATTTTTAACTTTAGAGTTTTGTGGGGTACTTTAGTCTTTTAAAAGTAAACCATAATCAACGTAACGGTATAAATAATCGAGGTTAATGATAAGGGATGTTTTTGGTTGTTTCTTAAAAGTTAGGGACTCAAATGGTACTCCATAAAAATGTTAGGGACCAATTTGGTCACTTTTGTAAAAGTCGCAAACTACTTGGAATAAAGAAAAAAGTCCAGGACCAATTTGGTAATTGCCCGACTAAAATACCATTGACTGTTAGGTTTGACTAACAGAAAGTTAATTGAAGGATGAAATTAGTACAATTTAAAAAGTTAGGAACCAATTTGGTCAATTTTGTAAAAGTCGCAAACAACTTGGAATAAAGAAAAAAGTCCATGACCAATTTGGTAATTGCCCTAAAAAAAATATAACTTTAAAAATTATAAAATTTATAAAATAAAAATAAAACTTAAAAAAAATAAGTTAAATAATAAATAATTATATTACAAAAATAAATAATTATATTTAATTAAGATAAATTAAATAATAATATTTTTTCACATAATTTTGAAAATTTGACATGTAACTATTTTCACAGCTATGGTAACTACCTTCACGGTTCCGGTAACCATTTTTCAAATTTTAAAATTTGGCTTGTAACCATTTTCACGGTTTTGGTAACCACCTTCACAGCTCTGGTAACCATTTTTACGGCTTCAATAACCATTTTTCAATTTTTGAAATTTGGCTTATAACCATTTTCACAGTTTTGGTAATCACCTTCACGACTCCGGTAACCATTTTTACAACTTCGATAACCATTTTTAAAATTTTTAAATTTGGCTTGTAACCATTTTCACGGTTTTGGTAACCGCCTTCACGGCTCCGGTAACCATTTTTACGGCTTCGGTAACCATTTTTCAATTTTTGAAATTTGTATTGTAACGATTTTCACAGCTTCGGTAACCATCTTTACGGCTTCGGTAACCATTTTTACGGCTTTGGTAACCATTTTTCAATTTTTGAAATTTTAACTTGTAACCATTTTCATGGTTATGGTAACCACATTCACAGCTTCGGTACGGCTTTGGTAACCATTTTTCAAATTTTAAAATTTGGCTTGTAATCATTTTCATGGTTTTAGTGACCACCTTCACGGCTCCGGTAACCATTTTTACGACTTTGGTAACCATTTTTCAAATTTTAAAATTTGGCTTGTAACCATTTTCACGGTTTTGGTAACCGCTTTCATGGCTCCGGTAACCATTTTTACGGCTTCGGTAACCATTTTTCAAATTTTGAAATTTGGCTTGTAACCATTTTCACGGTTTTGGTAACCATCTTTATGGCTTTGATAACCATTTTTATGGCTTTGGTAACCATTTTTCAATTTTTTCAATTTTAATTTGTAACTATTTTCACGGCTATGGTAACCACATTCACAGCTCCGGTACGGCTTCGGTAACCATTTTTCAATTTTTGAAATTTGGCTTGTAACCATTTTCACAGCTTTGGTAACCATTAATGTTATTGAAATTAAAATAATTTGAATGAAAACATTAATTTTACTTTTTATATAAATTTAAATAATTAATTTAAAAAAAAAGGGAAAATATATATTGGGGGGGGGGAGGGGGTTGTTATTGGATTGGGATTTTAATAGATAACTTTGGCTGGTATTGGATTGAGACTTTTAAATAAGTTAAATAAGTCAGGTGGTATTCGATTAGGACTTTTAAGATTTAAAAAAAAAATCCATAATATCTTGTGGTTGATTCACCGATTCACCTTGCTGATTCACTGATTCACTGATTCAACTAGTTCACCTTGCTTGTATGGATGATTCACCGATTCACCTTGCTTGCATGGCTACTTCACTGATTCACTGCTTCAATTTTTGAAATTTTGACTTGTAACTATTTTCACGGTTTTGGTAACCACTTTCACTGATCCAGTTACCATTTTTCAATTATTGAAATTTTGACTTGTAACCATTTTCACGGCTATGATAACAACCTTCACGGCTCCGATAACCATTTTTACGGCTTCGGTAACCATTTTTCAATTTTTGAAATCTGGCTTGTAACCATTTTCACGGTTTTGGTAACCACTTTCATGACTCTGGTAACCATTTTTCAATTTTTTTGAAATTGTAACCATTTTCATGGTTTTGGTAACCACCTTCACGACTCCGATAACCATTTTTACGGCTTCAGTAACTATTTTTCAATTTTTGAAATTTAGCTTGTAACCATTTTCATGGTTAGGGTAACCACCTTCACGGCTTCGGTAACCATTTTTACAGCTTTGGTAACCATTTTTCCATTTTTAAAATTTTGACTTGTAACCATTTTCACGGCTCTAGTAACCACATTTATAGCTCCGGTAACCATTTTTCAATTTTTGAAATTTGGGTTGTAACCATTTTCATGGTTTTGGTAACCACCTTCAAGACTCCGGTAACCATAATTACGGTTTTGATAACCATTTTATAATTTTTGAAATTTTGACTTGTAACCATTTTCACGGCTATGGTAACAACCTTCACGCCCCCAATAACTATTTTACGGCTTTGGTAACCATTTTAAAATTTTGGAAATTTTGACATGTAACCATTTTCACGGTTTTGGTAACCATGTTCACAGCTCCGTAACAATGGTTACGGCTTTGGTAACCATTTTTTGATTTTTGAAAATTTGATTTGAATTTTTTTGTAGATGACGAGTTCATTGAAATCTACATATGAACAAAATTTGAGAATTTTTTGAATACTAGAACTATTTTTCTTGAATTGTCCTATATTTCACCTACTTTCCGATGCCTTCATATTTAACAAATTTTGGATAAATAGTTCTTGTGCTCGGAAAATTCTTAAATTTTGTTCATCTGTAGATTTCATTAAACTCATCATCCACAAAAAAATTCAAATTAAAATTCATTAAAATCAATGTATTTTCATCATGGTCCTTATCAAAATTAAAATAAGGGATCCCTCATGAGAAACTCACTATATATATAGGAAAATTTTCTCCTCAATGCGCACTGATAAATATATATCAGTGCATTGTATGTAAACCATTAGATTCAATTGCTTTGATCCAGTTTGTATGTACTTGTCAGTGTTTATCCATAATTTATATCCCACATGCAATGCACTGATGTATTTTATATCAGTGCACAGTGAGGTGAAAAGGACTATATATATATATATATATATATATATATAACTTACCTCAAATATATATTTTAGAATTTTTAGATTTTAAATATATTTTTAGAATTTTTAGATTTTGTAGCCTTAATCTTCTCAAATATATATTTTAGTTTTTTGAGAAGATTAAGGCTACAAAATCAAAAAAATCAAAAAAAAAAAAATTCAGATAAGTTGAAAAGAAAAATAAAATAATATATATATGTTTTTTGAGAAGATTAAGACTAGAAAATCTAAAAATTCTAAAATATATATTTGAGATAAGTTGAAAAGAAATATATATATGATTGAGATATGCTATACATATATATACATACTAAATATAATTATTCGTTTCAAAAAACAAAATAAAAAATTGATTTCCAAAAAATATCTAAAATAAATTAATGTCATCCCTTTATTTACCAAAATACCGGATGGAATTGGATGAAATGGTCATTAGTATTACAGTATTCGCCAAAATGGCCATTTTGAAACCAATTCCCCATATAATGGCCATTTTGATAGTGGTAACCCAAATTGATGGCCACCAGGGTAATTGTCCCAAAAAGGAATTGTCTCTTTAGAATTTTTTTAAGTTACGAGAAGCTCATTCAACGATTGTCTTTTCAACCTCACTTTAGGTTTGAGAAGGTGCAACGAAGCCAATCTTGTGTTTAATTGGGAGAAGAGTCACTTTATGGTCCGTCAAGGGATAGTTTTGGGGCACATAGTTTCGAAGAGAGGTATAGAGGTGGATGTAATTATGATTGGCTTATTTCATGACAAACCACATTGAGGATGATTGTGTAATGGTAGCTTAGGTCTTCTTAATGATTATCAAAGCAAGCTTCCAAGCATCTCCATAACTTCAAGATCAAGAGCTTCAAAAGGTATATCACTTGACTTGATTCTTGAATAGATTAGGTGCACACACACACTTACATGCATTCCCATATTACTTGCATTTGTGTTTCCATGATTGTGTGCATTTATGTCTCATCTCACATGCGCATTGTGTTGTTAGTTCTAAGTGTGGTTGTGTGTGGTGTAATTCATTTCTGTTGGTGTAATCGAAAACGTCCGTGCTTGCACGATGGTGTGCAAGTCTTGGCGCGATGGTTGACGACTTGAGAAGGTTTCATTCTTCTCTTGGATAAGTGTTAGAATTGGTTTGGTTGTTTGGAGTAAAGTGTCTAGTTTCAAAAGATTAGATTTCAATTATTTAAATAATTTTCAAAACTGAACTTTGTATGGTCTTGTGACCATAACGTTTTATAAAAAGCTTCAAAATGAGTTTTGAAAAATTCTGTACAAACTAGACACCCATACCTTTCCAACGGTATATTATTCATAATATTTCATGACCGTTTGGATTGGTTTTGAAATCTCCAAAGTGACCACCAAAACAGGGTAACTCTGTTGTTGTCCGTTTCTGACCTTTGGTCACTAAATTGAACATAACTTTTCTACAGACATAGAAATGTCATTCCGTAAAAAGGATTTGAAAGTAGACATCCATACTTTTCCAACGGTATATCATACGACAGGTTTCGATGTTGTTTGGTCATGTTTTGAGGTGCTTGAAACATCATCTAGGATGTATCTATGCATGGGTCTTCTTCAACACACTTGACTTGATAAGTTGAACACCATCTATTCATTTTTGTGTTCTTACTTAGCAAGAAATCTCATTTTTAACTTGTATTCATTTAGATTATATTCTATTTACAAGATTGAGATTATTGTATTGATTGATTGAATTATTTTGTTAGAAGATCAAGACATGTTTGGGAAACTTCCTAAACTCAAATTAGAAGTCAATCATCAAAAGAGGAAATCCAAGTTAGGAAAGTATTATCATTCCTTGTTTAAATTGTCTTCCTACTTGGTGTGTGTTTCTTACATCAAAGCAAATTAGGAATCTACAAGGAGAGTCACCTATAAATGCCAAGAGCTTTCTATAAGAGAAGTGTGGAGAGTTGAAGATTGAAGATTGAAGACTCTATCAACATTCTCTTTCTTCTACCTTTCTTTAGTTTAGATGTTCATTTTTCTAGTTTTTATTTCTTGCTAATTTCTTTGTTAGTTAGGGCTAACTTGAAGTCCTAGACATGAATTTATTTTCCATGCATGATGATTTCAATTTCTCCATAAGAATTGTTTTTCTATTATCTTTGTTTCTTTGATTGGCCATCTTAGGAGCATGATTTTAGGATCCATGTTGTAGGATAGAGTTCGAATACTTGATGAACATATTCTTGTATGCAACAATTAATTGGAATAAGACCTAATTAAGGGAAATTGATTCATGAATAATCTAGTATAAATACTATGTTTTAGGGTTCATGTGATATTCATATTCTCTTGGTTCTTAATGGGTTCCGATTATTAAATCTAGTAAATACCCATGCTAGGTTATAATTTGGAATACAAGTATTTATACAAATACCATACAATCTACATACTAACTAAGAGAGAATCGATACAACTTGTGTGGAATACCCACCGCCTTGTTGTGAATATCTTCTTCATGTTTGACATCTTTAACTTCATTATTGTCTATAGATTGGATGATTGTTTAGTTGTGGATAGGAGGTACTAACTGGTGTTTTCTATATATTTTTTCCTTATTAATTTTCTGCTGCGTTTCTAGTTAGTTGTTTATTTAATTTTCTTTAGTTTTAATAATCAAATCAAAACCCCCATTAGTGTGTGTGAGTTAGAGTATTTGTTTTTATATATTTAGTTAGATTAGAGTCCTAGATTGTCTTAGATATAAACTCATTATTTTAGTAGGTAATTAATTCTTCGTGGGAACGATCATTGCTTAACCGCTGTACTATCGTTTACGACTTGTGCACTTGCAAGGTTTTTATTATTTTTGTTTGCCTATTTGGCAACCAACAACGTTCTTGGTTTTTTGACTTTTTCATGAGATCCACCTTTAGAAATATGCTTCAAATGAAAATATTCTTATGTGATCACATTTACATATATTCAAATTCGCATATGTTGATAGAGAGTGAGCCTAGGATTCTGAGAGAAAAATCGACTAAAATCCAATGAGGATTAGAGTCAAGGTGAATTGTATCCATACATTCTAGTATTTAGTCTTAGAAACTTCACAATTAGAGTGTGAGATTCAATTTGTGTGCACTTCATATTGAATGTCATTTTGATATCCTCTACTCAATAATCTTCACATTGATCTCCTCGTTTGCACATATCACAAAGCAAAAACTTTTCAAAAATTTTGGCTTTTGTAACATGTTTGGAGTTTGTAGTATTGTTTGTTTATTTTCTCTTTTAGTTTTAGTTGTTTTGCTCGAGAACGAGCAAAGGTTAGGTTTAGGGGTTTTGATTGCTCTAAATATGTATATATTTAAGCGCTTCTTTTCCTAAACTTTGTGTCCGTTACTCGAGCGTTTGTGTCGTTTAATTGCATCTTTGAGTCCTTTTCAGGTATTTTGAGGTTTCAAGGATAAATTAGTACTTAATGAGGAATTTTGGAAAAAAAAGAAGAAGAGAATTTTGGAGCAAATCTGTGAGAAGGATCCCGCAAATTGAAGTCGCAAAACCATAGCAGAAGAATCTAAGACTTGGATTTGCTAAATGAAGTTGCAGATTTAGCCGGCAGATCAGAAGCAGGGGATCCTGCAATTTGAGGCTGTGAGTTGGAAGTAGTAGAAGGAAGTCGCAGTTTAAACCAGACATTTCTATTAAGTCTTTTCTGCGAGTTCTACCAAGCAGTTCAGCATTAGAGAACACTGCGACATAAAACTGCGAGAAGGAACTCACATATTGAAGTCGCAGTTTAGCCACATATGAGGATTCTGCGAGTTCCAACCAGTAGAAAAAAGTAGCAAATCATGAGTAGAGAGATCTGCGACTTCAAACTACAAGATCAAAGTCACAGATCTTGGTAGTAGATCCCTTTCCACATCAGCTTGCAAGTGGTTCTCATCCAAAAAAATTCCCCACTATATAAACACATTTTTCTTTTGTAGAAAGTGTGCTAGTAACTTTAGGAACCTTATAAACCCCTTTTCACAGTCATTTTACTTTTGAAAACACTTTAGATTAAACACTTTATTTTTCTTTATAAGTTTTAGTTTGAGTCACTCTTAGAATTTTCTAGATAAGTTTGAAAGCTACTTTTGGACATAAAGAAATAATTTGTTGAGCAAGGCTAGAGAAAAGCATCCAAGAACCACAATGAGCTTTCTTTTTCTTTTTCTTTCTTTTCCTTGTAATTTCATTGTAATGAGTAGCTAAATCTGATATATTGGGGGATTAGTGTTTGTGAACACCCTTTTTGTAATCACCTAATCTATCTAGTTTTCTATCCATTGAGTTTGCACTTATGCTAAATATTTCTTCATGAGTAATGTTGAATTGAAATTCTATTTGATATGCAAGCATGATATTTTAGTGCATGAAGAGTTAAACCTTTTATATAGTTGAAAAAACTTGTTTAGGTTTGTCTTGAAGCTCTAAAGAAGAAAATCATTTTAACCATCATATCTCTAGGTTTGTTTAATTTGATTGAAGAGGCTTTTATGTGATTAACGATTAAACTTGCCTTATTTCTTAGTAATGGATTTAATTAGATTTAGATTATGTTAGTAACATTATGCTTCATTAACTCCCCAACATCTTTTATTATTGAATTACTAAATTTGTTCATTAAATCGTTTAAGTCAAATTACTTGATTCTACTGGATAATTATAGACTAGTTGGTTATAACTTATCATATCCTTTAGATTAATTCTTAGTTGAATTAGAATAGTTTGTAGTAAGAAAGATTAGGCTAAATTTGTTTAGAATCCACTTCCTCATGGGAACAATAACCCTTACTTGTGTCCACTTTACTATTTAGCAATCCGTATACTTGCAGAGGGTTATAGACTCGCACGCTCCATATATTTCATTTGCGTAATATTAGATAGAGGTACGCCTGAAGTGTGTCAGTCAAGACCCATTAAGCACAAGATCATTGAACCAAAGCTATCCTATCAAGGTTATGCATAAAACAAGTGTTTCCCATTCAATTAAGCTAATAATCAAGATCATGCCCGGGATGGTTATCCAAGCACAACCCTAACTCTCATTCACTTAAATAATTCTAAACACATACATTTTGAATCATCTATCAACATGCAAACACAAATGAGATATTTGATTAATCTACTCCTACAACATTAAGTTATTCTACTCCTAATCTCATCCATGGACAGACATTAATATCTAACCCATTATACACATGAATATCACAATAAGAGATATAAAACATAAACATATCAATGAATGCACTACTATAAAAATGTTAAAAGATATCACTAAAAGACATCGGTTTTTGGTAACCGATTTAAAAAAAACTTTTAGATATCGGTTTTTATAAAAACCGATGTCTTAAATATTGTAATTTCAAAAGACATCGGTTTTTAGGAAAACAGATATTAAAAAAAAAATGTTTAGACATCGGTTTTTATAAAAACCAATGTCTTAAATATTGCGCTGAAAAGACAACGGTTTTTATAAAAACCGATATTAAAAACAAGCATTTAGACATTGGTTTTTATAAAAACCGATGTGGATTCAAAAGCAAAATTCTACAATGCAAATTTGACCTATGTCCACATTCAAGTGTGCATCTCTAAAAATACTCAATGTTATTTGCTCAAATTTTGACACAAGAAAGTAGACATGCAAACAAACACTTTTCAATCAGAAAATATTCCAAAAATTGATTTGAAAAAGTGTGAAAATGAGCGATGAAAACAGCTCACTCGCGGATTCGCGGATTCGCGGATTCACGAATCACTTCTGACCTTTGACTGAATAATTGATCATAACTTTCAAAATACCACCCAGAATTTTACGTTCTTTATACCATTGGATTTGTATCAAAAAATTAAAGAACCCAGCATGGACAAAAAAATTTATTTCCTTGCCAAAAGATATAGTTTTAAGGAAAAAATTTGTACAAAAATATCTCCAATCGCTTCAATTATGACCGTTGACTAAATAATTGATCATAACTTTTAAAATCCCACCCAGAATTTTACATTCTTTATACTGTTGGATTTGTATCGAAAAATTGAAGAATCAAACATGAATGAAAAAATTTATTTCGTTGCCAAAAGATACAGTTTTAAGGAAAAAGTTTGCATAAAAATATCTTCAATCGCTTCTGACCTTTGACTGAATAATTGATCATAACTTTCAAAATACCATCTAGAATTTTACGTTCTATATACCGTTGGATTCGTATCGAAAAATCGAAGAAATTAAAATAGACAAAAAAATTTATTTCCTTGCCAAAAGATACAGTTTTAAGAAAAAAGTTTACACAAAAATATCTCCAGTAGAACACAAAACCACACAATAAAAAATGAAATGAAAAATAAACCCACCAATATTTTTTTTTTAATATATATATGTTTGTAGTAGAAATTAGAATTTTGATTAGTTGAGTAAATTTAAATTTATCAAACAATTTTTTTATTATTTTTATTTCTAACAACTCATATAGGTTATATATAAATATTGTGCAATTGTTAACACATCCAATCTTGTAGCCAGGCGGTAAAGGCTTTACCATTTTGACTTTGAGTTTGCAAGTTCGATTCCTCATAATGACAATTAGTTTTCATTATTATTAGAGGTGGGGCGGCCAGACGGTGGGGCGGTTGGGGCCCACCAACAGTGGCAGGATGGTGGGGTGGTCCGGCGACGGCGTGATTAATTTTAGTATACATCAATTTTACATCACGGTTTTTAAATCGGTTTTATATAAAACCAATGTGTTTTCTCTTGTTTTTACATCGGTTAAAAACTTATGCCTTTTGTGCGGTTTTTTCTAAATCAGTCAAAAAGACATCAGTTTTAAAATTTTCAAAAACCGATTTCTTTCATATAAAAAAAAAAAACCGATTTCTTTTGTGTTTTTTGTAGTAGTGATGGAACAAAACCCAAATCAAATCAAAGAACAATACATCCATATATTAGCACAAGTGTTGATTTACAAATATTCCCACATGGGGTTATACATCAAAGATAACAAGAAATACAAGAAAGTGAGATAAAAGAGAAAACCCCATGAAGAAGATCTCCTCCACGAAATTCCTCTCCTTTTTGTTGTATGGCTTGGTTTTGGTCAAGAGACCATTCATGTCTCCTTACAATCTACTCTAAGATAGGTGTAAGATGTGTAGAAATGGTGGTGGAGAGGCATCTAAGGACCTCCATTTTATGATTGGTTTATTTCATGGCAAACCACATTGGGGATGATTTTGTAATGGGTAGCTTAAGTTCTCGATGGCAAGCTTCCAAACATCTCCGTGACCTCAATAGTAAGAGCTAAAGGTAAATCACTTGACTTGCCTCTTGAAGAGAATAGTTGCACACACACACTTACATGCATTTTTATTGTTATGCATTTATTCCTTATTGATTATGTGTACATTCGTTTCACAATCACACTTGCACTTCTTTCTTAGACTTAAGTGTGATTTTGTGTGGTGTAATTCGTTTCCAGATGTTTGATTGGAAACGTCCATGCATGCACGATGGTGTGTTTGTTTTAGCGCGATGAGAGACCACTGAAGATGGACCCAATGCACGGGTCCTTGTGTGCGGGTCTCTACCCGCGCACCACCCGCATAGTGCACTTGTGTTGTTTTTCCAGGTCCTGATGTGCCGGTGATTACGCTGGTCTCTACCCGCACAGTATTCTCGGGTTTCTTTTCATGCACCCAATACACGGGTCCTTACTCACACACCGTACCCACGCAGTGTCCAGTTTCAACTTATTTTTCTCAAACGGCATAGTTTCACTTAGAGTTCCTTTATATACCCTTTCATCTTTTCCATTTGTTTTTTAAGAGCTTAAAAGTTGATTTTTAAAGAGAGGAATATTTCCGTAAGAGAGAGAAGCTCCAAGAGCTTTTCCTTAACTCTCCAAACCCAAAACCTATCATCTTCATGCATCATTGAGCATCTTTAGGCATAGGTCTTCATCACTAAGTTGACTTGGTAAGTTGAACAAAAACCCTATCTTTGTTATTGATGCGCACGTAACGGTTCTAATAAACTATCCTTAGTGGCGCCAAAAACTTGATCGGTGCACGGGACGGTTCCCTAAAATGTGAGAGCATGGTGGTTTATCCACAAGTGCACGGATCGTTACGATCGCGTAGCAGCAAGTACGGTTCGTTCCACAGTGAGGTGTTACCTTAAATCGGTTATAAGTCTTATAAAATATATACAAAATATAATTACACTAATTACACTAATTACATGCATGAAAAGTAAATGGAGGATGGTGGCAAGGCAATTACACTAGCTAATGGCTAAGATTACACTAAGATGGCATGAATCGAAATACAACTAAGTTACACTAAAATTAACTACAACTAAGGGTTGTCAATCCCTTAGGCAATTAACTAATCGATCAACTAAGCTTACCACTACAATTAACTAAATTAACTAACTTAACTAATTATCACTAATGCTATGGTCATGCAAGAGTGGTAATGAGACTGAGTTGGTATGGGAAATAAGATGTTAGGAAGTTGGTGTACAAGTTCAATCATCTAATTACTAAGTTGATTTCAATTAAGCACATAGTTGGTCTTAAACCTTGAATAAAGACCAATACATAAATAGTCATTCATGTATTATCTAAATTGTATTATATGTTAATCAATTGGTTAATTAAATCAACACATACATAACTTGAAGCTCAAACATAGATAATCAACAAATATCATAGATAATATTACAAGTACACCATATCCCAACATCAATAGTTCAGTTACACATAGAATTACAAACTAAAGGAAATAAGAGAGAAAGAGAGGACCACCCAATATCTTGGAGAGTCTTCATAATAAAACAAGCTCCTCCTGCTTTCCAAAGCTTGGAATCCACATGCAACCAAAGTTTACTAACTAACTAAGGTGGGTTGAGTGTTCTTGGAGAGGTTCTAAGCTATTCTAAGGTTATTTATGTTATGTGTAGGGTTTTTGGGTGTAAGTTTGGATATTAGGGATAGTGTTTAGGGTTAGGGAAAGTTGTATATTTATAGAGGAGAGTGTTTTGGGCGTGAAAGAGGTTGAGTCGGTTGTCCTGGTGGGCTTGGATCCCCTGCCTCGCGGGTTTGTTCCCGTCGTCGGAACTCGCGGCAATTTTTGGAAGTTGGCCGCGAGTTTCTTCCTTCTGGACTGCGGCTACTTTCTCGTAGCATGAAACCGCGGTCTTCCAACAGTTTTGGATGAGTTTGGGCGTGAAAGAACCCGCTGGAAGTGAGCTTGAAAGCTTGCTTGGCCATGGAGTTTTAGAGACTTTGAGGAGATGAAAAAGGTTTGCATGGAGGCTTGAAAGTGGGTCCAATGTGATAAGCGGGACGTGGGATGCAATTATGGGCAGAAAATCATCGAAAAATCGGCCAGAAATGGTCGGAGAAGTCACCGGGTCAAACCGGGTCTGAACCGGGTCATACGCCGGTCCGGTCGACCCGGCTGCAGCTAGAAGACAACCTGACGTCAACGTGACGTCAGGCGTGACGCAATTAGCATCAAAACGGCGTCGTTCCAGGGGTGACGTGGCAACTGATGCTGTGCTTTGCTGGTGAATTACAATTTGCACCCCTAAACTCTTCCCTATTAACAGAATCTTCAATCTTCTCCAGAATATTGCACTTTTACCCTTGATTTGTCCAAAATGACAACAATACCCCTGAACTTCCCTGTTTACCTGAAACACTTATTTATTCCATTAAATACCCGGTTTTACCCGAGAAACAAGCACAAAAAGATAGGAAAATGGAGCGCTAAATGTGAACATTTGGAGCGCGATCAGACCCCCAAACCTAACTTTTGCTCGTCCTCGAGCAAAAAAAAAATATATATATATATAAATAAAACACACTAAAGCATAAATAGATATAAACTAACTAGTCCGCTTTCATGGGAGAAACGATGGCACTTAGCACGTGCCACAAGCCTTTTAAACCCCTAGGTGTCCCTAGTAGGAGGAGTGAAGTCTCCTGAGGGTTTACCACTACGATACCCACAAACGTAAAGCTAACAATTAAAAACTACGATAAAAACAAATTGCAAAAAACAAAGCCATACAAAATGAGATAACAAAAAAGTTGTGCATGTGAGGAATAACGCATGTGAGAACCGCTGAGTGGAGGATAACCCAAAGTCATTCAATTTGAATGAAACACATAATGCAAATCCCACAGTCAAAATGGCATAGCATTAAATACAACATACTCTCATGCTTCGGATGTAATTCGCCTCGACTCTAATCTCACTGGATTTCACTCTATTTTTCTCTCAAAGTCCTAGGCACACTCTCTATCAAACACATGCGTTTTGGAGGTTATATAAATGGAAATCAAATATTAACGCATGTGAGTATTCGAAATGAAGCACATTTTATGTGAATTGATCTCATGAAAGAATTGAATGCCATGAACGTGGTAGAGCATATTAAATTTGCATTCCCGAAATAGACTTCCTAAAAGATCAATCGGACTCTCCCTAATTTGTATTGGCCATGGGTGATATGTGGTGTATGAAATGGTAGGGATAGGATATGGAAAGTATATGGAAAGTTATTAATCAAGCCAAGGTGTTCTATACAATACACTTTAGAATACTAAGCTCTATATATACACATTGGTAAAACAAGCGTCTAGGCTACAACTTTTGAATTTCAATTTGTGCTAATTGGTTACTCTAATTTTTAGTAACATTGCATTAAAGTACAAAGGCTTTAAGTGTTTTATTTTTAACACTTAATTTTTGAAAGCCTTTCTTTTAGCACAAACATAAAATACGCTTCAATACACGCTTTTACAACTTTTAGAGCTTATCAATTGAATCTTTTAATTTGTACACCTTGACAAGATTAATAACTAAGGTAAGGGTAAGTGTTTAGGATATGTAAGTGATGTGAGTGATGTGGAAAGGTTAGTGTTTGGCCATATTTGCAATGAAGCACACATAATAGGGACATGGATGTGTTTAGGCATTTTAGTCATGAAACACTAACAAAAGTCCTAAAATCATTTCTAGAAGTCCGTCTACCATGGGAATACAAATTCAACATGTTATCCACATTTATGAATGTTCTATGGCAAACAATGCAAATGATACGATGAGATCACAATGAAAAACATATTCGAAGAGTGTTTAAGAATAGAAACATATACCCTCATAAATGAACGCTAAGGCACAAAAATCACAAGTACGGAGCCTCGTCCACTTAGACATTAAAAGAAAGGGACTAAATTCACATTATGCGCAAAAAATTCCTAGAGTGACAAAAAGTTATCTAGGACTCAGCAACTAACACATGCGGAAGAACTCCTCAACGGCACTACTCAAAACATCTCATTCAAACAATTTTGTTCAAAGATGGCTTGATTCGCAAAAATTTCAAATTTTTTGACAAAAATAAAATATTCACAAAAAACAAAAATAAAAACAAAAATGACAAAAATGACACTAAAGTGTCCACACCTCAAAACCTAAACTCGACATTGTCCTCAATGTTGAAAATTGAAGTTCATGGACAAAGAGTTAATTGGTTTGAAAATCTGGGCACAAAACATACTAACACATATGTACAACTAAACACACACAAACAAACAAAAATACCATGTGAAAGATGCTTCTCAAAATAGAGGACAACATTTCAACAAAAAACTGTTAACTTTCGAATTCGAACAACGTTTGCTTTTCAATGCATATTTTCAAAGATACTCCATAAAACTTGCTCAAATTTTAACACAAGAATATAGACATGCAAATGAACACTTTTCATGTATATAAAATATTTCAAAATTCAAATCGGAAAAGTGTGAAAACAAACGTCGAAAACAGGTCACGTGCAGAATTTTGAAAACAGGGCACGTTCATGACCTTCGGTCGAAGAAATACTCATAACTTTCAAATCACTGCTCAGAAATTTACGTTCTTTATACTGTTGGAACCGTATCGAAAAAACGATGAATGCCACGCAGGCGGAAAAATTTATTTCTTCACCGATTAGTACAGTTTTTAAGAAACATTTCACCCAAAAATTTCAAAACAAGGCATCTTCACAAGGTTTGAAAAACAACAACAAAAATAAAAACAAAAATACAACACAATCATATATATACAATCCTAATATCTACAACTAACATGTAAACACATATTTACAATCCTAAATATCCACCACTAATCACATCATACAACCAATCCTAGTCATTAGGCAACACAATCAATTCACACTCTTAAGCTAAACAAGAGCTATAACTTGAAGTAAAAGCTCAAAAGTAGAGGATTGGACCTGAGATTTAGCATTCCTAGGTTGGTGTGGACTTGTGGTATGGTGTATGGTGCATGGTGTGTGCCGCGGCTTTGTGCAGCGGGTTCATTCCCTCTAGCTGGCGGGTTATGTCCCGCGGGCTCTTCTCGCGGACAACTCTCTGGAATCTTCCACGGGCTTTGATTCCTTGTTCCGCGGGTTTATTCCCGCGGCATGAAGGCACGGACTTCCTCCGGAGCATTCTGCGGGTTTTGTCCAGTGGGCTTTTGCTCGCTGATCTAATTTTGTGGCGAATCTTGGAACTTTCCTGCGAGTTCATACATGCAGCAAGGCGGGCACTTTCCCGCGAATCTGAGGTCGTGGTGAACTCCGTGAGTTCTTTCCTTCTGCTCCGCTGATTCTTTCCCTCTGCTATATCTCGCGCAAGGGTTCAAGAGAACCCCGCGGCTTTGTTGGCGGGCTCATTCCCGCGGAATTGACCCGCAGTAGGCTTTTCCTTTTTGACTCCTAACCCTGCACACACAAAAATCACACCAAAACTACCACAAGCATATGCTATGCAAATATAAGTCAGAAGTATAAACCCCAAAACCTATCTATTTCCATGCATCTCATTTGATAAGTGGATAATTCAGAGACTCAAGACTCTAAAAACAAAATTAATCCTAAAAATAACAAAAGACCTAAAAATGAGCTTCCTCTAGAAGCTATAGCACATGCATATGCAAGCATACATCAAAATGTTCATACGTGTAATGAAACACGTAATTCACTCGAAAACTGATCATGCAATGTATGGAAGCTAGAAGGCATATCTAATGTAGCATGATTTCCATCGTGGTTCTTTACTACCCACAACTTATTCCTAGGTGTGTCATTCCTTGCAACGAAAGGCAACTCTTTCGATTAGTCTGGTTTGTCCTTACGGATCCAAACCTTCCTAACCTTTCTCACTTTTTTCCTAAGCATGCTTTCTCTACTTTTGCAATATCCATCATATTTAGCACATTGTGCCTTTTTATGACCCTTAATATGTCAAAAATAACATGCAGGAGAAAAGTTAAAAATACTACCTCTGTCGACTTTCGCCGTTGCTTCAGAATGCTTATGGGCAACCTTCGAAAGGCTTGCTCCACTCTGGGTAGTGCGAGGCTTCTTTGTTGATCTTCTCTTGGCCCTCTTCTTTTCCAAAGCCTTGATTAGAAGCTCGGCTTTGTTTGACTCCACGATGTAGTCACGTACAACTACTTGTGCTACCTTCAAGGCATGGTCCTTCTTGATGAGTTCTTCTTTCAAACCCTCAATGCCTTGCCCTTCTTCTCTACTTCCATTTGCATCCTTCTCATCTTTTGAGAGAATTCTTCTTCTTGTTCTACCACCAATATGGAGAGCTCTTGTGATTTCTTCATTGCCAAGTCTCTCTCATTCTCAAGGGAATTGATCTTCAAGACTAAGTCATTGTTTTGACTTATCAATTCCTTGTTCTGTAGGGCAACCTCTACTCCCAATTCCGTTTTACCTCCCAAATCAACTTCAAAATCCTCATCCTCATCCAATATGAGCAAAAGCTCATATTAGGTAATCATCTAAGGTCTTTGAGGACTCTTTCGGTTTTTCAACCTCATTTCTTTCCCTTTCTACCCTTAGCTCTTCTCCAAACCCTAGCAAAACATCACCAAGGTCGCATTTCGAGCTACTTGAGGAATCCACTGCCTTGACTCCTCCGGCAGTGAGACAAAAGAAAGGGCTAGTTGATTTGTGGAGTTGTTGAGGCTCTTCCACCTCTTTTCACTCTAGCAAGCCTTCCAAATATTGTGACATCCTACCTCCCAACCATTCTATGCGTTCTTCAAAGTCAATCAACCATTGGTTAAGGTATTATCGGTACGCTTGCTCTTGGTCATGGGCTTCCTTGGCTTGCCCCTGGGAGTTCTCCACACCTTGTCCCAACCAAATTGCACACCCTTCTACTTGTTTTTCTAGGTCTAGCAATGTCAATGGCGTGTTGGTATGCCTCTACATCAAATTGCCCCATTGGTGGTCTTGGTTCTCTTGATCCTATCTAGCTTGGTGGTTGTTGTATTGACATGGATACATGGATAGTGCTTTTGCTTCTCCCGACCATTGCTCTCCTTGCAGACCAAGGTCCGTGTGTCCATTCCACCCCAAAGGTGGATAAACTGTAGCCGGTGGCTGCATAAAGTGTGACACGAAAGTCGCCACTTTCCTATTCAAGTCGGCCATTTGAGTGATCAACGCCGAATTACCACTTTCCATGTTGATCGGAAATCCTGAAACAACCAAACAAACAAGATCAAATCGAACAAGACAGATTATGAACAAATAAAAATAAGACTAAAAATTAACGAAAATAAAAATAAGACTTAAACTAATAAAAGGTATGCTTCCCCGGCAGCGGTGCCAAAAACTTGATGCGCACGTAATGGTTCTAATAAACTATCCCCAGTGGCGCCAAAAACTTGATCGGCGCATGGGATGGTTCCCTAAAATGTGTGAGCATGGTGGTTTATCCGCAAGTGTATGGATCGTTACGATCGTGTAGCAGCAAGTACGGTTCGTTCCACAGGGAGGTGTTACCTTAAATCAGTTATAAGTCTTATAAAATATATACAAAATATAATTACACTAATTACACTAATTACAAGTAAATGGAGGATGGTGGCAAGGCAATTACACTAGCTAATGGCTAAGATTACACTAAGATGGCATGAATTGAAATACAACTAAGTTACACTAGAATTAACTACAACTAAGGGTTGTCAATCCCTTAGGCAATTAACTAATCGATCAACTAAGCTTACCACTACAATTAACTAAATTAACTAACTAACTTAACTAATTATCACTAATGCTATGGTCATGCAAGAGTGGTAATGAGAGTGAGTTGGTATGGGAAATAAGATGTTAGGAAGTTGGTGTACAAGTTCAATCATCTAATTACTAAATTGATTTCAATTAAGCACATAGGTGGTCTTAAACCTTGAATAAAGACCAATACATAAATAGTCATTCATGTATTATCTAAATTGTATTATATGTTAATCAATTGGTTAATTAAATCAACACATACATAACTTGAAGCTCAAACATAGATAATCAACAAATATCATAGATAATAGGGAAAATATCATTTTAGTCCCTATGATTTACCCTATTATCCGTTTTGATCCCCGTCGTTCCAGTATTAGCCCGTTTAATCCTTCTGTGACGTTTTCCGTGAAAATCTAATGACCTGACATGTGCAGAAGGTCAAATGACCGTTATGCCCCTAATAACGATTTAAAAATAATAAATTTGAAAATAATAATTAAAAATCCATTTTAATTAAATTTTAAAAATAATAAAAATAATAATTTTAAAATTATATAAAACAAATTAAAACAATAATAAATAAAATTAAAAACCTCACTTTCTCTTTTTTATTTTTTATTTAAATTTATTAATAATAATAATAATAATAATAATAATAATAATAATAAATATATTTAAGAAAAAGAAGATGGATCTCCACCGTCCATCTTTGAGATGGACGGTGGAGATATTTTTTATTATTATTTATTTAATTTTAAAAATATAAATTAAATAATTATCTAATAATTTAAGGAGAAAAAATGAATTAACATCATCATCACTAACAATAAACCTAAAGACCAAAACACACAAACCCACAAAATTCCAGCACAATAATTCAACATATACACTACAATTCCTATAAATATGGATGGATTAACATATCATCATCATCACTAACACTAGATTAATCAATTTTTCTTCCTGCAATATATCAAAACCAACAAACAACATTCAACGATTTTCATACAACAATCGACCCAAATTTAAATCAAATCAAAACCGATTCACCACACATACACAACACACCCATGAGATCAGTGAACCCCAAACCGTGAACCACCCATCACCACCCCCAAACCAGCCACCGCCGTGAACCACAACCCACCCAAAATCAAGCCACCACCACATTTGAAACCTAATCGACCCAAAACCAAATCGCCCAAATTTATCATCGTCATCTTCCACCATAAAACCTTCAAAAACCACCACACCCCCAAATCAAAAAGCCCAAACCCCAAATCAGAAACTTCAAATCGGTACCCCAAATCATCAACTTCAAATCTGCACCAAAGTGTTTGGAAGAGAAGAGTCATCGTCGATCGATCTGCAAGAGGGACGGTGGTCGCTGCCTCGTCTCCGATGGTCGCTTATCTCTGACCACCCATCTTTTGAATCCGTTTCTCTCTCCATCGTTTGAATCCGTCGCGCGGCTGCCGTGAGTGGCTGATGGTGGTTAGCGATGACGGGGAAGATGGATTTTGGGTTTGGGATTTTGGATTTTGCGTTTGAGTTGGTTTAGAAAAGAAAAAGTATAGAAGGAAGAAGATTAGAGTTGATTCGAACGGTGGAAGAAGATTAGAAGATTAAAGTTGAGTTGGTTTAGGATTCTGGAAGAAGAAAAGATATTTTGCATTTTGTTTTTTTTTGTTGTGAAATCTGGGAGGATGAAGTTTGAAAGAAGAAGATGTTGAAAGAAGAACATGAAGGATGTAAAGAAGAAAAGAAAGAGAGAGGGAGAGGCGGTAGATAGAGAAAGAGAAAATTGGAGATTAGGGCTTCCACTTTTATTTTTTTTTTAAGTTAATTTTTTTTATTAACTTAATAAATATTTAATATTACATTTTTTTAATATTAATCTTTTATTAAAATATTTTAATTTGTATTATTTAATTTAATTATATTTATTAATTTGATTAAGTAATTAACTAACCATTTACGAATATACCCTCATTTGTTTAACGGAACCCTAACAGAACCTGACGGTAGGGATAAAAAAAACGATTAAAGTAAACGACGAGGACCTGCATGGCCAATACCAGAGCGACGGGGACCCAAACGGATAATGGGGTAACCCATAAGGACTAAAATGATATTTTCGCTAGATAATATTACAAGTACACCATATCCCAACATCAATAGTTCAATTACACATATAATTACAAACTAAAGGAAATAAGAGAGAAAGAGAGACCACCCAATATCTTAGAGAGTCTTCACAATAAAACAAGCTCCTCTTGCTTTCCAAAGCTTGGAATCCACATGCAACCAAAGTTTACTAACTAACTAAGGTGGGTTGAGTGTTCTTGGAGAGGTTCTAAGCTATTCTAAGGTTATTTATATGATGTGTAGGGTTTTTGGGTGTAAGTTTGGATATTAGGGATAGTGTTTAGGGTTAGGGAAAGTTGTATATTTATAGAGGGGAGTGTTTTGGGCGTGAAAGAGGCTGAGTCGGTTGTCCTGGTGAGCTTGGATCCCCTGCCTCACGGGTTTATTCCCGCCGTTGGAACTCGCGGTAATTTCTGGAAGTTGGCTGCGAGTTTCTTCCTTCTAGACTGCGGCTACTTTCCCGCAGCATGAAACCGCGGTCTTCCAGCGGTTTTGGACGAGTTTGGGCGTGAAAGAACCCACTGGAAGTGAGCTTGAAAGCTTTACTTGGCCATGGAGTTTTGGAGACTTGGAGGAGATGAAAAAGGTTTGCATAGAGGCTTGAAAGTGGGTCCATTGTGACCGGCGGGACGTGGGATGAAATTTTGGATAGAAAATCACTAAAAAATCGGTCAGAAAATGATCGGAAATGGCCGGAGAAGTCATCGGGTCAAACTGGGTCTGAACCGGGTCATACGCTGGTCGGGTCGGGTCGGGTCGACCCGGTTGCAGCTAGAAGATGACCTGACGTCATGCGTGACGCAATCAGCATCAAAACGGCGTCGTTCCAGGGGTGACGTGGCAGCTGATGCTGTGCTTTGCTGGCAAATTACAATTTGCTCCCCTAAACTCTTCCTTATTAACATAATCTTCAATCTTCTCCAGAATATTGCACTTTTACCCCTGATTTATCCAAAATGACAACAATGCCCCAGAACTTCCCTGTTTACCTGAAACACTTATTTATTCCATTAAATACCGGGTTTTACCTAAGAAAAAAACACAAAAAGATAGGAAAAGAGAGCGCTAAATGTGAACATTTGGAGCGCGATCAGTTATTTGTTCATACTTTCCAATATTGTGTTTTTATTGCGTTTATCAGTTAATTAAATGCATGGATTCTCTTTATTGCATATCTTTATGAGTTTCTTTGTATGATTGGGTTTGTATTGTGATAGCTTGCATTTAGGACATTATTGCTCTCTAGCGAAGTCTCTATGTTTGGCATTTAGACATTATTGATTAGGATTCATTGATTGCATTTCTTGATTGTATTTATTGTCCTTGCTATGTTTAATGACAACTCTTGTTGATTGGCTTTTGTTTGATGACTAGGTTTAGATTTTCATATCATTATCTAGTTAGGTCTTTATGAGCATTCATATAGGCATTTTGATATCTATGATTGCTTTTATTGCCATCATATATTCCTAGATAAGCATTTAGTGTAGCCTAGCATTATTTGCATATTAGAATATTGTTACATATTCACATAGGTTACTTATCTCTTCATTGAGAACTGTTATAGGTAAAAATCATCATAGAGGACACGTCACCCCCATGAAAAAGCCACTTAAGCAGGAGCCAGGAAAAGTCAACTCAAAAGGGGGAAGTCCCCCAAGTAACCCACTCGGCTGAAACCAAAGCAACCCGATCACAAATAAAGAGAACTAGCTCGGGCAACACCACCTACTCCGGCATACTCGGGGCATACTCGGGAATCAATAAGAAGAGATGGTGGCGGAAACTCACTTCCCAAATACATGGAAGGAATCAGCAGTAAGCACCTCCACGATACGTAGTAGTGTAACCCTTCAGAGTTTAACAAGGAAAAAAACAGGCCTCCCGCGAATAAAGGAGAATGAATCCGTCCCAAACTCGGATTCAGCCAAAACAGGAAACATATCACACCCAAGAAGGAAACAGAATCCGACTAGGACTGGGAATCCGCTCAAGACTTGGGCGCCACTACACCAAACCCTAGCTGCATCCCCAAACCCTAGAAACAACATGTATAAATACCCTTTGTAACGCATAAGAGAGGGATCGATCTTTTTTAGCAGGAGAGAGACCCGAGCGTATTTTGTAATCAATTTTATAGAGTGGATTTTGGCTTCGTTGCTTAGGCAACAACCCGTGGACGTTTCTCCGATCATCGGAGTTTTACCACGTATTTCTTGCTCATTATTTTTACAGTATTAAGATTCAAACTATTATCACTCGCAAACATGATCTCAAATCATCGATTGAGTGTTGACGAAAAATCACCGTCAACAAGAGCCAAGTCTTGTGACTAAGGTGGTGTAGTGCACAAGCATTGGTCTAGAATCACTATAAAAGGCCCGCAGGGTAGTAATGGTGAGTTAGTGACTGAGAATTGTGTGACTAGAGGTTAACCTAGATTGTAAACATCATTACATATAGTGGATTTGAGGACCATGTGTGGCTAGATGGATAGCCCATGAGTTTTGCCCGGTTAGTGGGTTTCTCACGTAAATCAATCGACGTGTTATTTATTGTTTTTCGCACTTTAATTACGTTGATTGTATTTGTTTGTATTGGGTTAATTTTTATAATATTGACTAATCCAAAAAATTGGTAACTAATTGGATTAACAACCCATTCACACCCTTCTCCCCTCCCCTCCCTTCCCTTCCCTTCCTAGGTTGTATTAGACACATAGTATATATTTTCAGCATCCATGGAGGAAAACCTCCATGAATGCCTTTGAAGCTCCTCTCTCTCTTCTTGAGATGAAAATCCAAGAGAAGTGGTCTCTTGGAGCTTGTTGGAATGTTGGGGTATTTGTCACTAAGAGAAAAGAGGTAAATTGGTGTATTTATAGGTTGTGCAAGTTTAAGGCACGAAATGGGGGTAAAAAGACCAAAATGCCCCTAAAATTTGTGTGATTTTAGATCTGACGAGGCGAGTGCGACCTTTCAGCGTGGGTTCAAACCCGCGGTACAAACCCGCGATGAACTCTACTCTTTGATACAGGCTCTTGGTGTGGCTTCATTCCCGCGGTGACCTGTGGAGATTTGGCGCGGCTTCATAAGTGCAGGTTCATACTGGCGGTACGAACCAGCGGTGGTCTTCTAGACTTGAGTGTGGCTTCATCAGTGCAGGTTCATACGCGCGGTACAAACTTGCGGTGATCTTCTGGACTTGAGCACGACTTCATCAGTGCCTTTAGTGCGGCTTCATTCCCGCGATGATAAACCTGCGCGACATCACTAGAATTGAGGGACATTTGCCTTCACTTGGCTAAAACACAAGTTATATACACAAAAACGCTCAGAAACGAACACAAAAGATAGAAAAAGGGAGCTCTAAATGTGAACATTTTTATAGCGATCAGTGAACGTGACTGAAGAGTTGATGCTTGATCCTCTACGAGACTTGGGGATCCGTACTTGGTATGAGCTCTACCCAAGCATAGGTATGGAAAAACCAAGGGATGAAGGAGTGGGTTCAAGTCAGTCGAAGAAGAGAAGGTGAGCCAGAGTTGCTGAGGTTGAGATGGATGCAAAGTTAGAGCTATAAGGTATGGAGGCAGACGTTAAGAGAGAGGCGGATGTTGAGGATGAGGATGATATGGCTGAGGAGGATAATAAGAAACTTAAGCCTTTGGAGAGCATCTTAGCAACAATCAAGCTTTCAAGAGAGGACCAGATGGTTGCGATTGCAGAGCATACCAATGACGTTAGGGAGGCCAAGGTAGATGTACTGAAGGAGATGGCAAAAATGGAAAGGAGGCTATGGCGAAGATTGATGAGGTGGATATGGGATAGATGCATTATTTTAGGATGGAGGCACGATTTTACAGAAATGAGGAAAGAGCTTGGCCATATTCCAGGAAGAAGAAAGTACCTCCAGTTCCCCCAACTTTAGTTCCCCCAGTTGGCGGTCGATTGAACTTAGAGGAGACTGCTGGATGTGCATTGCCATATAGAGATCTTTGAAGGAGGCAGCATATAGAGAGGCAGCGGAGAGGGATCCAAAGGGCAACGATAAGGTTCCCAGTTCCATGCAGCGACATTTCACCACCTAACCTGTTTTTCTTTTATGCATGTTTTATATTTTAGTTTGCTAGTTCTATTTGTTGAACTTTGTTTCTTTTGTTGCATGATTTGACTAATTTCCGTTCTAATTTATATTTCTGCTTAGATTAAAGGTGTGAGTTGTATTGTGATAGCTTTAGGTTGATGTTTGTTTTGCCTATATTTTGGAGAATTTTGCTTGAGACCGAAATTTCAGAATTTGCCTGCATGACCTTTTGAGCCTATGTTTAGTTTTATATGTGGTTGTTGTGTGTGGCCAAGGTATTTGTTTGTGATTTTCCTTTCTTTTTGATGTTTTAAAGTGTTAGGAGTCATTTTTGTTAGTCGTCTTTTTCGTTCAATTTCTTGTTTGTGTTTGTAAGGTTGGCGTGCTTCCCTGCCGAGTTCTCATTGTCAACATTGGGGACAATGCTGGATTTAGGTTTATGGGTGTGGCCGCCATTGTCAAGTATAATTGTAAAAAAAAATAAAAATGTTTTAGATTTTCATAGTCGTTTTGTCGTGTTTTTTTGTTGTTGCAAAAAGGCCATGTTGAACATATTTTGTTTGGTGAGATGTTTTTGTGCGTGTGCCTTTGAGAAGTGTTTGTATGCATTAGTTGTTGAGTCTAGCCTAGAGTGCGCTGTGCAAAGTGCAGTTAGTCCCTTTCTCTTAATGCCCTTGTGGATGAGGCATCATACTTGAATGTGAGGGGTTAATAGTGGAGACTACCCATAAGAGTTGGAGCCTTTTAGCATTTTATTTTGAGGTTATTTTCATTTCCACTCTTTAAACACACACTTCTAAACACATCTATGCTTAATTGGAAAGTCTCATTACACTGCATATCATCGTTTGTCATAGAACATTCATTAATAATGGTCTGCTTGCTGAAATTTTTATTCCCTTGATAGATGGACCCTTAGAAACGATTGTAGGCAATGTGTGCTAACCACTTAAATACGGCCTAAACTAGGGATGGCAATTAAACCCGAACCCGTGGGACCCGTCCGAACCCAACCCGCTTAAAGAGGGTTTGGGTTGGGATAAGTGTACCCATGGGCGGGTTTGAGTTTGAAAATTGTACCCGTCACGGGTTTGGGTTTGGGTTTGGGTTTGGGTATGGATTTGGAAAAAAATCCATACCCGAACCCGTGTATCCGCGAACAATAAAAATTATATAATATTTTATTATTTAAAATATTATAAATATTATAAATTTAAACTCCAATAAAAACTTTTTAATTATACAAAGAATAAAATGTAAACATTTCAATCTATTAAGTGTTTTTATTCTTTAAAATTATAATATTTCATATATTTAAATAATATAAAAATAATTTTCAACAAAAAAAAAATTGGCGGGTTCGCGGGTTCGTGGGTTTTACCCATGGACCCGCTTGTTTCACGGGTTCGTGGGCGGGTTTGGGTGTCCCCCAAACCCGCGGGTAAAACCCGAACCCGAACCCGTTTATTTTCGCGGGTTCGCGGGCGGGTTTGGTAGACACAAAATTTCGTGGGTTTGGGTTTGGATTTTGCCAAACCCGCCCGAACCCGCCCCATTGCCATTCCTAGCCTAAACACCTTATCATCCCATATGTGTGTGCTCCCAAGCCAATTTTGAAGCCAAACACATTAAAACCTTTCATTTCATCTCCTATATCATCTATAACCCTCGCAACCTAAACAGTAGACCACCCTTCAACTAATTTATTTTGTTAAGGTTTAGGACTTATATGTAAATGTTGAGCTCTAATTTATGTATGGCGTGTACCTAAGCAAGAGTGTATGAAATTGTGCAAAGAAAGGACTAGTATTAAAAAACTAAAAATAAATAATAAATAAATTAATTAATAAATAAAAATATAAGTCGAGCCTTGACCTAATTTGTAAGCACTACGCAAGCTATAAGAGTAGTAATCTAAGCACAATAGAGCAAATTGTTGTTGGAATTTATGCCATAAAGCTTGTAATTTGTAAATGTTATAAATTCAATAATAAAATAAGCAATTATTTTATTCAAATAAATTGACTCATACATTTATATTATATATGCAAACATCCAAGATTGCTAGATGTAATCTCAAACTGAGCATATGAATGTCATATACAGAGGAATTCAGTATGCTCAGTTTGAGACATGAAATCTAAAGAGTCCGTAGAAAGCAAATAAAGCTGGGTGCTTTATTTGTGGTTAATCTACAGCTGCGGTCCATTCCATATTGTATGATGGTCTTATCCTAGACTACTCATATGGTGTTATGAGAATGGAGGCACCTTATATGATGTGATCATATAGGACTGAGCCACGATCTATATAAATTTATCACTAAGATTCGTTAGTTGAAAAGATTCATACATATCAACAAATGATGGTTGTATATGGGTGATCTAAATCCTGAGTGTCTTACCGACTCCTTCAGGTTAGATCATGGTTTTTGATTTACCATGGGTGAGATCGGAATAGCATTCTCGGTCAATATCTCCGTATCTTGAAATCACAGTTTGGCATGTGGCTGGGAAGGTATGCACACAATAGTGGAATCCACTTCTTCTTGCGAGAAGTAGATAAGTAGTTCCCTTAAGGGTTGATTCGGGCTTGAATGATTAAGAGTGCTCTCCTTCTTCCGTAAAGGAATGAAGGATATAACCATTCAAGATAATCAATGGTACTTAAAGGAAAAGATATAATTATAGAGGAATAACGGACTTTATAACCTAGCTTTAATTATGAACTATTTATGGAGGATCATACCATATGTAATAGCTATATCGATGGATACTGATAATTTGGTTGTGTAAAACATCTACAGTTACCAGAGTACAACCTTCTAATTATGAACTACTTGTGGAGGATCATACCATATGTAATAGTTATATCGATGGACACTGATAATTTGGTTGTGTAAAACATCTACAGTTACGAGAGTACAACCTTGGGTTTTTAGTGGAATAACTCCGAGGTTAATAATTGTGAAATGTTAATTAAAGAATTTAATTAATTTTTATAAGTATTATTGGAGCTCAAAACTGTGGGTCCATTAGGTCCCCTTGCTAGCCCTTTACGATTGATAGTAACAAGACTCACGGAGAATTAGATGGTCCAATTAATTGTGTTACGAAAGTAACTTAAATATATTTTTGGAATTAATTAAATGATGTGACTATTTAATTAACATATTATTTAATTGATGAATTAAATATTATTAAATAATATGATTATTTAATTGACATATTAATAATTAAGAAATAGTAATTGTTATATGGGGGTTTTAAGTTTGAACCTTGACAAGAGCAAAAGAATAAAATAATATGTGATTATTTTATTTACTCTAAATAGGTCAAAGGTTCAAACCCTAGTGGTGACCGAATTAAAAAAGGATTTAGAATCCTATTTTAACTTGGATTACTAAACCCTAGGATCCTAGTATATAGGATATACTTATAAGGAAAAATAGACAATCGAAACCCTAAAGAGAAAAAGAGAAGGGTGCGGCCACATAAGAAAGAAAAGAAAAGTTTTTTTTTTTTCTCCCATTGTTGGCCGAATTCATCAAATGAAGCAAGGTGTTAACTTCCAGTTCTCTCAGGCCTCCATTCAACTGCTCCTGGAATCCGTGACGTGCCCACACATAGTTGCTAGATAGTAGGACATAGCTCGGAAGGCTTAGTGGTGAAGGATCGAAAAGAAAATGAAGGAGTGTTCTTCAAAGGTATGAAAACAAATCTCTTCCTCATATTCATGTATACAAAAATGTCTCAATAAGATGATAAAATTTTTGAAACCTATCGTTCTTAAATCTCTTGATTTTTATCCCTATTTTCCGCTGCGCGACTTACAATTGTAACTTGGATGCCAAATGTTAAGTTAAATGTTGTAATAGAGCCGATCATCGCAATTTAGAATGTAATGCCTTAGCGGAATCAATTGGTTTTTGAATTTCCCCATTTTTCCCATTTATTCATTACCCAATCACCTAAGGCCCCGCTACAACCAACAAAAAGACCTACTTGATCTTAGGGAAATTCTAAATATGGAATGTTAGTTGAATCTTGCTCTTTCCACGTTCATGACATTCGGTTCCATCCATGAGACTTAAATACAGAAATGTGCGTTTATGAATTTCGACAAGTGATTATGAAGACATAGATATTATCATTAAAAAAGAATGATGATGATGATGAAGCAAATAGGCTTATAGTGGATATAAATTTCAGGTCACAATTTGAACAGACGCACTCCAATCAATCTGCATAGGAAGTAAAGAAAAGCTCCGTGGAGAGAGGCCTATATCCTCTACTCATCAGCTAAACAATCCCTTAAGGAGAGAGGCCTCCACTGCTCCACATACCTCCATGGAAGACTCTAAATGATAATAATAACAACATTAAATTAGCCTTGCCCCAACCCTTAATTATATAATCATGAATTTTAATTCCCACTTTGTTGTCATTTTGGATATACATGAGTTTGTGTGTAGTAGCGATGTCTTTTTATTGATTTTCTAACAATTATACGATACGATAGTATTCTTAACATGACCCGTGCATCGCAAGGGTTGACACTAGTTAATATAAAAAATAATACATAATTGTAAAAAAAGTTCAAAAAGTTTAACAAATTATAAACATTAAACATAAGTTCCGAACACAAACAGAAGAAAAAATCATTTAAGAGTTTAAAATATAAATATAATCATTTGTCATAACAAAATACAGTCGCTCTCAAAATTTGATACATGTTCATCCATAGAAGACAAATAAATTAGTCCAATATAAAATAAGCTTTATATTTTGTTGGATCTGAAAGATTGACGGATTTCTATATGGAAATCTAAGATCCCGTCTAATGGATTTTAGAATTTATAATCTAATTTGATTCGATTATGTCCTCAAATCTAATCAAATCCAATGGATTTGATTCGATCTAATGAATTTTATTAGATCGAATCGGATCGGATGGTATAATGCACAACCCGACACAGCTAGATCAATTTTTTTAAACGGCTGCTGATTGAATTGATGTGATGAGATGAGATGATCGAACGGTTGGGATTTGTTTGTGATAAAATGGTTGTGGGGCCAAATGGAGTGATGAGCATCCACATCAGCCAAACTAAAAACGTTTCTTTTGTGGGCGATCAGGTATTCAGGTGGTCCCACAACGAAACAGAAATTTATTTATTTATTATTTTTTTTTAAAAAGATAAGAAAGCCTCGGTCTTATCTTACATCTTCATATCCCCATTCTACCCTTCACCTTACCTTTAAATTACAATTTTACAACAGTTAAATAATAATAATAATAATAATAATCATCATAAAACTTGCCCTTATTTACACTCATATTTTACTAAAAAATTTAATTACAAAAATATTCCAAAAACAAATTGATTAATTAATAAGAAGAGGTTACTTTAATTTTTTTTTTTTTTTTAAACTATGTATATCCATCTTATTTTCAATTATATCAAACATTTTTTTAAAAGAAAAAAAAAAAAAGAGGTATGATAAATCCTAATCAAATCGTAATTCTATTTTAAGTATCAAAATTGTTAGGGATTTGAATCGATGAGCGTGGAAACATCATGCCTAATATTCACCTATAACTTAGGGCAGTTAACATCCATAGAAGAAAAATAAGATGAGAGAGAATAAACAATCACATAACACAAGATATACGTGGAAAACCCTAAATCAGGGAAAAAACCAAGAGCCGTTAGGACGACAGAGAAAGTTCCACTGTATGATAAATTGTTACAACCATATACTTTAGAATTCTCTCTCACACCTTAACCCCAAACCTTAGAGCCTCACTAAGTCCCCAAGCTCACAACCGAGTTTTACATCATGACTCAGCTCATAACGCTCACAAGATCCTCACCAAGAACCCCTAAATATCCCCTAGGTCTCCCTTGAATATCACCCATGGATCTCTAACTTGATCCATTGATATTCCTTGGGGTCTCCCCCAAATCTCACCCACTCTCTCTGATGTTTACATGGTGTTCTTTTTGCTCCACACAAAATGACCTAATTACAAGGTCTATTTATACTAGTTACAAGGAGTTTAAGATAAAAAGAAAATCATACTCTTAAACGTACAATACTTGTTTAACATAAATACTATTTCCTTTTATGACAAGTCTTCTTGTAAAGAGTATTCATTTTCCTTCAAGCACAAGAACTTCCCAAAATAACACTTTCCTTTTCCGCCGAAGATTTCCCGTTCCACGCATGTTTATGATTGACTAAGGTTCAGGTCATATGCTGGCCAGTTGCACCCTATATCGTTATAGTCACTAGAAATTACATCGCTCATAAAACCGCGATCCTTATGCTGAAACGATCCCGACCGCTATTACTACCGCTATGAAAGCCACAACGCTTTCCACAATGCTAACTTCTGGAATAAGGACTGTTGTTATCATCGCTATCAAAACCACACAATGCCATACCGCTGTGGGAACTGCTGTCAAAGCCACAGTGCAACCCATAGTGGTTTGCTTCATCTTTCGTTCTTCTGGTCTTCAAACCTCCCTCAAACACCATATCCAACTTCCAAATGTATCCCACGTCTCTAGGAAGTTCCACATCAGTTAAGTCTCGTTTGGTTAACATTGGGTTCATTCAAGAATACGAACCAAAACCTAACAATTCTCCCATTTGACTTGAATTCTTAAAACTTTGTCCACAACCACGATTCTCCATATCGAGAATCAACATACTCTACCACAAAATATAACCACTTAGGAACGAACCATCCTAAGATTTTTTTTTTTTTTTTTTTTTTTTGTGTTCGTTATTCTGGCACCATGTCGAAATAACCTGTTGAAATTGTGGTGCAACTCCTCACATTAGATTACCAAGGAGTTCGTCAACCATCGACATCCTTGTCCACCATACACCTTGCATCACTTTCTGACCAATGCCTTGTGCACAATTATGGACCACTAGCAGTAACATATCCTCTTCCATGGCCAGTGGGGAAAACTGCTAAAATGATAAACATGTCTTTACTTCACCCAACCTTGTTAAAGATCTTTTGTCCTTGCATCACATACCTGGTGAAAGACTTGCTACTAGAACCGGGAGTGCTTTACCAGATAAGCCCCATACCACACTAAAGACTTCGAGTGTTCAATTTTATTATTATTTTTTTTTTATATACAATCAACGCCTTGTGTCACCCAGATTTGATTTCCATGACTTGTACCTGCCACCACAAGCCAAATTCTTCTACATCAATATTCTTCTTTTCATCAGACCTTGCCGAGTTCGAAACCGCTTTCAAGACGTATCTCCTTTGCTAAATGTAAGTGTCGCGCAGCGGAACAAAGAAAGATTGATCGTTAGGTTTTAAAATTTTTATCATATTTGGATCCTTTTGTATACATGAACATGAGAAATGATTTGTTTTCATACCTTTGAAGATCTCTCCTTCGTTTTCTATTCGATCCTTCACCACTAAGCTTTCCGAGCTATATCCCGCGATCTAGAAATTGTGTGTGTGGGCACGTCACAGATTCTGGGAGCACTTGAATGGAGGCTTCAGAGATCCGGAAGACAACCTTTTGTCCCCTTTGTTGAGTTCGGCCAACCTATGAGCAAAAGAAAAAAAAAATTCTTTTCTTTTTTCTTTCCTTGTTGCAGCACCTCTTGTCTCTCTATTAGGTTTTGGTTATCTTGTTTTTCCTGATAAGTATGTCTTATATACTAGGATTTAGTTTAACCAAGTCAAAATAGGATTATAAATTCTTTTTTAATTCGGTCACCACTAGGTGTTGAACCTTTGATCCCTTCAAAGTAAATAAAAATAATCTATTATTATTTTATTTTTTTGCTCTTGTCATGGTTCGAACTTGAAACTTCCAAATAACAATTAATAATTCTTAACTATTAATATGTCAATTAAATAATCATATTATTTAATTATATTTAATTAATCAATTAAATAATTTATTAATTAAATAATCATATCATTTAATTAATTCCCAGAATATATTCAAGTTACTTTTGTAACATAATTAATTGGACCATCCAATTCTTCATGAGCCTTGTTACTATTAATCGTAAAGAGCTAGCAAGGGGACCTAATGGACCCACAGTTTTGAGCTCTAATAATACTTAGAAAAAATAATTAACATAATTAATTAATATTTCATGATTATTAACCTCAGAGTTTTTCCACTAAAAACTTGAGGTTGCACTCTCGTAACTATATATGTTTCATACAAACTAAAATATTAGTATCCATCGATATAGCTATTACATATGGTATGATCCTCCACAAGTAGTTCATAATTAGAGCTAGGTCATAAAGTCCGTTATACTTCTCTGATTATATCTTTTCCTTTAAGTACTATTAATTCTCTAATGAACAATTATATCCTTCGTTCCTTTACAGAAGAAGGAGAGCGCTCTTAATCGTTCAAGTCCCGAATCAATCCTTAAGGGAACCACTCATTTACTTCCCAACCACAAGCCAAACTGTGATTCTAAGATGCAGAGTTATTGATCGGGAATGTTACTCCAATCTCACCCATGGTATGCCAAAAACCACAATCTAACTTGAAGGAGTTAGTAAGACACTCAGGATTTAGATCACCTATATACAACCATCATTTGTTGATATATGTGAATCTTTTCAACTAACGGATTTTAGTGATAGATTCATATAGATCGTGGTCTAGTCCTATATGATCACATCATATAAGGTGTCTTCATTCTCATATCATCATATGTGTAGTTTAAGATAAGACCATCGTACTTTATGGAATGGACCGCAGGTGTAGATTAACCACAAATAAAGTACCCAACTTTGTTTGTTCTCTACGGACTCTTTAGATTGCATATCTCAAAACAAATACCTCTGTATATGACATTCATATACTCAGTTTGAGTTACATCTAGCAATCTTTGATGTTAGCGCCTATGATATAAGCGTATGAGTCATATTTATTGAATGAAAAAACTACTTATTTTATTAATGGATTTATAACATTTACAAATTACAAGTTTTAGGACATAAATCCTAACACTAAACCCATACTAGGCAACCATGATCATCATCCCAATTCCAGCAAGTCCTCCATACGATCTCCCGTAAAGACTTGAAATCGCCATCGCCATCGCCATCGCCATCGACATCGACATCGACAAACCATATGGCTCTGATACCAATTGTTGGGGATTTGAACCGATGAACGCTAAAATGTCATATCTAATATTCGTCCATAACTCATAGCAATTAATATCCATAGTAAAAAAAATCTTAAAAATCTAGATCCAATACCATATGACAATATGGACTTTTTAAAAAAATCTTAGAAGTCTTGATCGAATACCACCAGACTTATCTAACTTGTTGATCGAATACCACCAGACTTATCTAACTTGTTAAAAAGTCTCAATCCAATACCATCGTACTTTTACTTCTCCGAATTGTCTAATAAAATCTTGAATCAATACACCTCCCCTTACTCTCCGTGATCTCCCTCGTCGACGTGAACAGTCTCTTTTGAGATAGAAGCAGAGAAACTATCGTTCCGAAGAGAGAGAGAGAGAGAGAGAGTTAGGTACAAAACCGTCGTCGTCTTGCAACTGTAGTAGTTTTTGCAGAAAATGGACGAAAATTCCGCTATCATCGAGCAAATTCTCAGAGAAGATGAGCTCCAAAACAACACCGCCGCCAACCGGATCGACGACACCTGGAAAACGGTGTCGTACCGGAAAAAATCCTCGAAACCGTCGCAGCAAGAGAATTCGATCGCCCATCGCCGCCCCAACCGCGGTTCCACGGCCGGCGATGTGTTCCGGTCGATCGAGCAGCATTCCGAGGATAGGCGCCGCCGGATTTTAGAGGCTCAGATAGCTAGCGCCTCCGCCGCCGCGGACGGTTTCGACGGATTGAAGAGGCATTCCGATGAGGATGACGATAGTGATGCGGAAGCTCCCGTTGCCGCCGGTACGGAGGTCAAGAAAGTAAAACAGAAGAAGCCGAAGACGCCGAAGGTCACGGTGGCGGAGGCGGCGGCGAAAATCGACGCCGGTGATCTCGGTGCTTTTATTGTTGACATAACTGTGAGTGACATTTTCATTTTTTTAATATTAAAATTTTAAATTCTGTGAATTTATATGTTCTTTGCATGGCCTGGTAATAATGTGATTTTTGTTGTTTGATAGACTTCATATGAGAAACAGCAGGACATACAATTGATGCGATTTGCTGATTACTTCGGTCGCGCATTTGCTGGTGTTAGTTCGTCCCAATTCCCTTGGTTGAAGACATTCAGGGAGTCCTCTGTCTCCAAGATGGTTGATGTGAGTATAAAATGTGAATGATTTATGTTGAAAATTTGAATCCGAATATGTCAAATTTTTTGCGTGCATATAGAGCTATATGTTAATTGATGAATGATGATCCTTTTGACTTGTTTTTTTCACCATAAGTTTACTGTTTTATTTGTTGCCTGATTTTGTAGATTTATAGTAATCTAGAAAATGTGATCTTATTAATGTTGCTCCTGAGCAGATCCCAATTTCACACATCTCGGAAGATGTTTATAAGACATCAGTTGACTGGCTCGGCCAGAGATCGTTTGATGCACTTGGGTCCTTTCTGTTGTGGTCATTGGAGAGCATTTTCACTGACCTCACAAGTCATCAAGGAGCTGTCAAGGGCTCTAAAAAGGCTGTTCAGCTAGCACCGTCAAAGTCTCTGGTACCTTTGATTGCTCTCCGATTTTGTCTTTAGTCTTTGTTTTTTTTTTTTTCCTGTATGTGTACCTAATGTTCCTTTACTTCATTGATGATGTGTTTGTTAGTTGCATTTAACGAAACAAAGGCTGAAAATGTAAAGTCTATTATCTTTATCAGGTTTCAATATTTAGACTTCTTAAGATTGTAGGAGACTAGTTAACAAACCACTTCCTTCTTTTGAAGGCTTTTGTTTTAACTTTGATTATTGGTCAGCATGATTTACAGTAGTTCATCATACTACTGTTGGCAGGACAGTGTGATGACTATTGATTTTATCTCTGATTAGACTATATATGCAATCATTGATTTGGAAGAATTCATAATTAAAATGATAGGATAGTCCATGGAAGGCCATAAATTATATGAATATTTATAAAATTGTCTGATTTTCATATTTTGTTCCGTTAAGATTTTCTTTGTTTAAGGTGTTTAATTGTAATATGCCAAACCTTACAGAAATAAATTCTGGGATATGGTCAGTACTAAACATAAGTGTGCTTTTCTCTGGTTGATCCATTAGTTGTTATTAATGGTTTTCTTCATGGTGATAGAACATATTTGACTAAAAGATAAATTCAAATTATAAAGTTACTGCAAAAAGTGCATGTGTTTGAATTTACATGACAAGCCTTTATTAAATCCAACCTTGCATGTGAATTGGTGTGTTAGAATTTAAGCCTCCATTCTCGTTACACAATGTCGTGGACTGAGCAGCACATTGTCCTCTTTTTCCTCTTGCCCTCTTCTACTAGGTATTTTACTTCCTTCAGATAGAAATTGAACTTAAACATGAGCCTTTTTCTGGTCTACACTTTCTTGAGACTCAGAACCTATTCTAATAAAAAACTCTTACGGAATTGGAATCTTAAATCATTGGAAGGGTCCATGGAAGCCCTTGATAAATGGTGCCTCGGTCTCTTTTAATGATTTTTGTCAATAGGACAATAATTTTCTAAGCTCTACACCTAAAAGCTAGAAAATTTTGCCCTCTTTTCTTCTATTCTACCAATCTTCAGTATCCACAAATGTATATTTCTTTAAAACCTAGAAAATTTTATTGAAATGCCATTCCAGTTTTCACAGCTGCATAAAAAGGGACATATCTGTTGGTCAGTTGAATAATTAATAGATAATTATTACAATGTTGGAACTCCAGGTGGCTATATTTGTTGTTCTAGCCATGATACTGCGACGGAAGCCTGATGTCATGATCAGTTTATTGCCTATAATGAAGGAAAATCCAAGATATCAAGGACAAGATAAGCTTCCAGTCACCATCTGGATAATTACTCAGGTGAATTTAGATAACATTGATAAGTTAATTTTCATGTCATTTTTTTTTTGGAGTATGAATTAAACCAGGAATTGAATTTCTGTTCATCTAGGCTTCCCAAGGAGATTTGGCTGTGGGGTTGCACATGTGGGTGCATGTTCTCTTGCCGATGCTGAGTGGCAAATCAAGTTGTAATCCACAAGCCAGAGACATGATTTTACAGTTGGTGGAGAGGTTGGAGACCATTGAAACTCATTCTTTAATCCATATTTCATACCTTTATTTACTTTCTTTTTTATTTTTGGTGTGTGTGTTTGTGTGGCTCTAAGGCATTTCAAATTGCAAATCACAGAATTATATTCTGCTTCTTTCTGACTTTTTTCTTACTTGGGATGACTTCAGAATTTTATCCTCACCAAAAGCACGTACAATTTTAATAAATGGTGCTGTTAGAAAAGGGGAACGCGTAGTGCCACCATCAGCTCTTGAGCTTTTGATGAGAGTCACCTATCCTGCGCCATCTGTTCGAGTTAAGGTTGGTTTTCTATTTTGGAGTATTCGCAGTACATGGAATTCAACATGTACAGGAATTTGAAGGTTTTGATGCATTCATAATGTATGTTTTGTTTAGGCAACAGAGAGGTTTGAAGCTGTATATCCAACATTAAAGGAGGTTTCTCTCGCTGGTTCCCCCGGAAGCAAAGCAATGAAACAAGTTGCACAGCAAATGTTGAACTTAGCAGTCAAAGCAGCCGGGGAGGGTAATAATAACTAATAAGAACTCAAATAGACTGCTTTTGAGTGACAGGCTACCCTGCTCCCAGTTGCTTGAAAGTATAAACATATTTGTTCCATCGTTTTTTTACCTAAGTTGGCGTGTCATGCCTTTTGCAGGTGTTCCTGACCTATCAATGGAAGCAAGTGACATTTTTATTTGGTGTTTGAATCAAAATCTTGAATGTTACAAGCAATGGGTAAGCATTTTTTGATTATTGCATAATCATTTTTCATTTGGGACATCATCTTCCTTTCTTGCATCGTCAATTTTTTGTTGTTTTCTTCTAAAAGTATTTGGAAATTGTAACAGGACATGTTCTATCTGGACAATCTTGAAGCAAGTGTAGTTGTTCTAAGAAAGTTGTCTGAGGAATGGAAGGAGTATTCTGATAAACATCCAATGTGTGATGCTTTGAGAGAAACTTTAAAGAGTTTCAGGCAAAAGGTATTATGTTTCAAACAAATAAGACTAGAAATTTTAATTTAAAGACAAAGACTTGTGAAAAAAAAAGAGTTCTTTTTTATTATCTGAATTGATTGATACAATCTTATCATTAAGTGCTTTAAACTTGGTTTATTATTGATTCAACATTACCTATTTATGTTTTCCGCAAAACGCGTACCGCTATTTTTTTTTTTTTCTCATTTCAATATTTCTTTGATTATTTGAAATTTGTTGTGAACAGTTGAAACTTCGGCAACTATAATCTTTTATCATAGTGTATTTAATCTGAATTTGACTTTCCACATGAACTACCGATTAGGCCGGTCATGCCTAAGTGAAGTTAATACTTTGTTGCTAACTTGTTCCATCTTGGTCTTCATATAGAATGAGAATGAACTGGTGCAGACAGAGAATGCTGCTCGCTCTGCATTATTGAAGGACGCAGACAAGTCTTGCAAGGTGGTCTTGGGACAATTGTCACGGAGCCATGGATGCTTGAAAGGCTTCTTTTTTGTCTCCGTTGCACTGGCTGTGGCTGCCACTGTCGTGTCCCAAAACCCCGAGTCTTTGGATGTGAAGAAACTGATAGAAATGTTTAGTTCACCTTAAAACCTTAAAACATAATCCAAGGAAAGTTCAGCAGCAGCAACTGTCCTGAGAACCGTTGTTGAAGGTGAGAGACCCCCTTACTGAAATGGGCATGATAGAGGGTAGATTTCTTGCTTAAACCCTTCTTAGTTTTTTTTTTAAGGAACTAGAAATAGGATCCCCAGCAACAGACTGGCTTGAGTGGGCGGTGACAGTTCAGAGAGAGTGCTAAATGTTTGGTGTTCGTTTTCGAGTAAGTTTTATGACTTGCTTATCATATCCAAATGACTAATGTAATAGCGTTGTTTTTTTTATTTTTTTTGTTTTCCTCTTTTGAGTTTCAAATTGCTATATAGAGATGGAAAATGGTGGAAAGAATGTGCATCAAGTAACTTTTTAATTTTTGTGTTTCCTTACTAACTTCAGTGCTGTACTACAGTTGATGCTGTTTGGATAGAAGATTTTATTTATATATATGAAAAATAATAAATACTGTGATTTCAGAATTTCATGAACCACCGTTAAGGGATTTCTTTTTTCTATCTCAAGGAGTTTTCGAACTGTTCACTTTGCGGTCTTTTAATCTTCTTTTTTTTCTTAATGGTAACGATGGGGAATTTTCTTGATAAATGAATTGAATGATTAGTGTTTTCCAATCTTATGTTTCTTCTTAGTTTCGCCTCTTTCTGTTCATTCTCTCATTCTAAACCCTAATTCTCTCTAGTTTCTCTAATTCTGGATATAGTCTTTCTATTTCTATTGTTAGCCTTACATTAGTTTGGTATTAGAGCTAAATCTTTTTCCATACAGATAGATCATTTTCACAACTCTAACCACCAAATACGGCCATTACATACCAGACAATTCAAAATCAGAAATCCCAAAGTCTCCATGTGTCGTCGTCCACGATCCATATTTGGCCACCGCATGTGACCAACACCGACGGCACCAGCAGAGCTAGAAACAACCGGTCAACATTTTTTACCTCTAGACCTGCCTCCATCGTCGAAGAACTACTCTTAAAGACAAACTGCCACCGACCCTTATCGTCGCCGCTGTATGACAACACGTGGAGCCTCGTCACCGTTACCAGACAACTCTTCAGTTGTTGATCCTCCTATCTTAACGACCACCTCACGGTCGACGGGTTGCACGCGGGAATTCACGACCAAGATCTTCTTGGTGATTTTAGAGACTTGGAGGGGCTGTTAGGAATTTTTTTGAGATTGTTGTGCTAAATCAATAATCTTTAGAGGCTTTTTACAGTTTCTCATAATCTTGGGTCTGAGCTTGTGCATACTGGAGGGACTTTTTAAAAATTATCCATAGTTGAAAATTTCATTTAAACCTAGATTTCCATATGCTTTATGCTTCATGCTGCCTTCCCTCTAATCCACCACCAAGCAATACATTACATCAGCTATGGCAGAATATTCAGATTACTGTGGCTTTGATTCTTATAAGGGGTGGACACCCAAACTGCCAAATCGATCAATCCACCCAAACCAAATTAATTTAAGCAAAGATAAAAAATCGATTGGGTTATTTTTTAGTAACCCTATTGGTTTGGGTTGGTTTGTGGGTTGTGTTTTATCAACCCGTATAACCCAATCCAAGCCATTACATATTTAAATAAATAAATAAATAAATATATGTATATATATATATACAGATTTTCTACTATCAGTTCGTCATGACAATAAATATATCAGAACGAAGAATGTGGACCACTAGATTTACATACTTTGACTCAAAGTGTATGCACTTGTTAAAACTTCTTCATAATCTATGGTCCATATTCTTCGTCCTGATATATTTATTGTCAGGACGAACTGACAATAGAAAGACTGTATATATATATATATATATATATATATATATATATATATTAAATTATCATATAAAAAAATTAAAGTTAACCTAATTTTATATTTTATTTATTTCCAAGGTTACCGTTTTCCAAGTTCTAAGTTTCCTCTCTATTTATTATTAAAGCTATTTCGTCTCATCCGAAGTTGTTGGCACTAAATGAATTTATTGCGGATAAATAACTATTTTTTTATTGTTTCATACAAAAACGCATTAAGCGATATAGTAGTTTATATATATATATATATATTTTATAAGTTTTATGCGTTCTACACTTGAGTTTTAAAAAAAAAAAAAAAAAAAAACTGTTATTGTTATGCAGTTTGGTTAAATTTAGTATTATTGTTTATCTTATTGATAATGACTTAATGAGTTTAACTACTTATATTGATATTATTATATTTGTTCAAATTAAAAAAAAAAAAATAATGTAATTATTTTCTTAAAAAGCCAATACAAACCGAACCAACCGATTTTTATTGGTTCGGTTCGGTTTGGTTTGGTTTTACCTAATAATTGGTTTGGATTGGGTTGTAAAAAAAATAAACCGATTAAATAATGGTTTGGTTTGGGTATCGTCAAACCCAACCCACACTTACCCCTACTTCTAATCATGAATATATTCATCCCTACTATCACATAGATGAGTCGAACTGAGTTCTCCTAATTACAATACATTATGTGATTTATCCTATTACCGGGGAAGTGCTACGTCAAGTATTTTCTCCTTATTGATTAGTGCCCCCCTTATTGATTAGTGCAGAGGATTGTCATATTTCAGAAGTCAACTTCTACTAAAGCCTTTTTCCGGTTTCAATTACCCTAGAGTACTTTTTTAGCAAAAAGTTCTCTTTAGGGTCGATGTATTTAGGGGTGGGCACGAACCGAAAATATTTCGGTTTTCAAAAATCGAAACCAGTTTAAACCGATTAAGAGTAAGTAACCGAACTGAACTGAATTGATTTTGATCGGTTTGATTCGGTTTTGGGTCTAATGGATCTAATAGGCTTAATGGGGTTTTTTTTACATGTTTTTTTACATGCTAATTTTGAGCCAATAATTACTGATTTTTACTTTGGGGCTGCTCAGTTTCATTACTTTTTATAGTCCAAAATCAAAAAGCCCAAAATAAAAACTAACATTTTTTTTTACAAAAATATCAAACCTAATTTCTCCTTCCATTATAAACCCAGATATCATGAAACACCAAACCCATATATAATCTCATTTTTTTTTTCCCTTTGTTTTCCTTCTTTAAAATCAGACTTCATTTTTCTTTATTTCTTTTTCTCTCCTCATGTCAAGGAGGAAACAACTCTCTCCATTTATTATTGATTACTTTCTATCCACAAAATCACTCCGATTTGTGGTTTTTCGGTTGGAGATCCACTTTCTGTTTGTGAGATGAGTTGTAGGGATGCAATCATGCAAGATTTGTGTCATGTCCCGATTGATGTTGAAGTTGAAAGGTGTTTGATGAAATTAAAGAACAACTAATATTGATAATAAAAAAAAAAGTCGATTAAAATAAGTGTATTTGAAAGAAAAATAATAATACCAATATTATAGTGTTTACGATGTATAATGATTTTGTTATTTTAATAAAAATAATAAAAATTAATTTAAAACTTAGTTTTTTACAACTAATTTGTCTTATGATTTTGATTCATTCTTCATACTTAATTAGCAATTAATTTGTATTTCCTTAAAATAAATTGAAAATATATTAGTTTCTAAAAGAGAATTAATTTAGGGTTTAAGAAAATAGAAAGAGTTTTTATGATATATTTTAATATCATACCATTAATAGGGAACTTCCTTAAATGATTAATAGGAATCCATTAATTCATTTTCAAAAACACCATTAATATGAAACTTTTTTTTTTTTGGACAAAAGACTAAAAAAGAAACTTATTAATAATTTTGGTGGGTGTACTTATAAACTATTTAGTCCTCTTAACAATTTTACTCAATGATATTATTGGTTTAAAATATATATATACTAATTTGGGATATGCAAATAGAGAGTTTCTCTTCACAATCCAATGTTTTTATTTTTACACTTCATTTCTAAGGACACTACATTCTAAACAATATATATATATATTTTTTAAATACACTTCTTTTTTCCCAGAATTATCATCTTTATCTTTTGGCACTCCTATTTTAAAGACACTCCATTTAAAAAATATTAAATTTCCAAAGACACTTTATTTTATTTTAGTATTACCCATTTTGAATACCTCTCTTTAGAGAATTTGAAATGAAAAACGAAAAAGAGACGCGAAGCGATCAAATGAAAATAAAACAAAGAATAAAATTGAATAAAAGTGAGGAGATCAAAACAATAAAAAAAACTGTTTTGGAGAACAAACTGTGGAAATATGAAAATAATATTTGATTTTCTTTTTTTGGATTTTAAGTTGAGTACAAAAATTATATTGAGTAAAAAAATAATTTTAATTATACTTTTCTAGAAAAAATAATTTTTTATATATTTTTTCTAGTGACGGTGATGATTGAACATGGCTGGTATTTGAGCAAAAAAATTAATTTCAAATTTGATTGAACTGGAAAACATGAAAACTTTATATATATATATATATTTATATACAAAACCGGTGATGATAACGATGGAGGGTTTGTCGGTGTGAGAGAAAAAAAAATTATTTTGAAAAGAAGAAGAAGATATTTTAGGGTTTGTAAAATAGGAAAAAAAAAAAACTAAAGAAGGAAAAAAAAAACTTGTTTTCTAAAAAAAATAAAATTGTTTGATGTATCTTTAAAACTTTTTTGTCTTAGTTAGTAATTTAATTTAGGTTAAAATTGTCATTAACAAAAAAATTAAAATGAAGTATAATTAGATAATTAGTGAATTGTTAATGGCATTTATCGTGCAAATATTGTCACTCTTGTGATTACAATATTGTTATTCCTTATCGGTATGTTGGAATAGAAGTGGTGGGTATGGTGACCATACCCACCACACCCACCACTTCTATAATGGTACATAGCTATTATAAAGGTAAAGCCCAAATTGCAAATTCTAATATAATGGACTTAAGAGTATTTAACCCTACAAGTATAAGTCTCGAATTATATATATATACAGTCTTTTTATTATCAATTCGAACTGACAAAATATATGTCAGTTTCTTGCATGTGGGCCATTGGATTTTAAAGATGCTTTGACAAGTGCATGCAGCCAAATCAAAGTATTTAAATCTAATGACCCATATACAAGGAACTGATATATCTTTTGTCAGTTCGAACTGATAATAGAAAATTTGTATATATATCAGATTTTCTATTATCAGTTCGTTTTGACAATAAATATATCAGGACGGAGAATGTGGACCACTAGATTTGCATACTTTGACTAAAAGTGTATACACTTATCAAAACTTCTCCATAATCTGTGGTCCACATTCTTCATCCTGATCATCCTGATATATTTATTATCAGGACGAACTGATAATAGAAAGACTGATATATATATATAAACAAAACTTCTTGTTATTTAACGTCAACTTCTTTGATATATATATATATATATTTCAATTCATGGTAATCGGACTTTTATTAATTTTAAACCACAAAAGCAAGAACAAAAACTCAAGTGAGAAGAAATAAAATCAGAGAAAAAAAAGAAAGAGAAGGTGAGAGAGAAATCTTTCATAAGAGGTGACTAATGAGGGAGAAAAGTCGTAGAGACTAAAACACAAAGTGAGAGCATTTTTGTTTCAAATCATACTTTAGAGTTATTTAAACTTAAGTTAGTGGTTTTCTTCTTACAATCTTATTTTTTTCTTTTCACAATCTTTTTTTAAAGAGTAAAGACACTCAATCATAAGAAAATAAATTTAATTTTTTTAAAAAAAAAAAACACACTTCAGTTTATTATAAAATGAGTGGTGCTATTGACACCCCCACTACTAAACTATTTATGCACCACTTTTTAAAATTTTAATTTAATTATATAAAATTAAATGGTTTTATTAATTTTTTTGAATTATTTCCAGGATTACCCTTTTACATATTTTTCAAACTTAATACACCTAATATCTTTTTCAAAAAAGTAAAAATAAAAATAAACTTCATCTCTAATCTTTATATATAGTTTTCTCATATCCATTTGCATGACTTGTTTTTTCTTTTTATTTCATGGTGAAACCATTCTTATTAGATGCAATTTTTTTTTTCTATAGTCGATTGTGAAAAGAATACGGTGTGTATGATATATAAAGCTAGAGGGGGGTGAATAGATTTTATCTAATTATTACCCAATTTTCGCGTGCATGTCAATTTTACGAAAATACCCCTAGCAAGTCAAAAATACATACAAGTGTAATAAGATGCGGAAATAGTAAATGACACTTGATGTTTACGTGGAAACCCTCAACAGGGAAAAACCACGGGCTGGTAAGTGCGCCACACTCGAACCTCGAAATCCACTATATGAAAAGACGGTTACACCCTCAAGTGATTCTCGGACCCTCACCCTAGATAACCTCAGGCTATGAACACTACCACTCGCCACTCTTGGTTCAATCACTAGTGATATCCCCTGATACACTACTCTTGGCGTGAGCACCCTCTAATCTACCACGCGGGCCTTTTATAGCGGCTCTAGTCCAATTTGCTTGATCCTCGAAGTCACTACTTGTAATGATGTTTACAGCCAATCCCGGTCTGTAACCCACCACTACTACCCAACGGGCCTGTAGTAGCAACCCTAGACCAAGACTTCAATCTCTCAAAAGAGATGCACAACCCTATGTGAATATGTATGAATATTCAATTAATGCAATAAGAGCTAGGGTACTCTAAATGCTTACCTAGGATTATAAGATGACAATATAATCAATCCTAGATATCACATATAGCTATATGACATGGCATATAACTTTAGCTAAGTAAAGGATAACCAATCATAGATACAAAGCTATCATATAAAACCCACAAACATTCAAAGGATTAACTAGTTGATTAAAAAACAATCTGTCAACCTAGTTATCAATACATCACACAAGAATGTTCATATTACGAAACAAAATATTGCACGGTGTGTATAAAACTATCTAGAGGGGGGGTGAATATATTTTTAAACTTTTACCCAATTTTCGCAAGCAATAATGCCCCTACCTAATCAATATAAAATATCAAGTGTAAAAAGTGCGGAATAATAAATGACACAAGATAATGTGGAAACCCTCACGGGAAAAAACCTCGGGCTGTTATGTGCGCCACACAAACCTGAGAAATGATTACAATTATGATCTAATCCCGCTAATCATCACAACTACCTAATCCCGATAAGTGGCATTCGATGAACATCCCGGTAAACACAAGCTTAATTCTCTAGAAGAGATTATACAACCTATGTGAATATATAAAATATCAAAATAATTAAGAGCTAGGTTATAACAATAAATTCAATCCTAATATTAAAAGCTAACACATAATAAACTAGATTAACAAAACCTAGATCTATAAAAATACAACACTCAATTATGTAACACAACAATCTCTAATTTGATCTATTATTCAATCAAATAAACAATGATAAATAAAACATATATGTATGATAATAGTGAAGAACTTACCAAAGTAACCAAAACCCATGCATATAAGAGATAAAATTGATGCAAGTGGTTTTTGAGTGTTAAAAAGGTGTTCTTGACAAATGTCTCTCTTTGAAGTTTAGGGTTCTAATTAAAGAACATGTAAGATATTTATAGGCAAAAGTGTGAAAAGTTTTGCCCTTGAAACGCACCGTTCGGCGGTTTCAATCGGCGGCCAGGCCGCCGATCACAAATCAAGAACAGAGCATAAACGGCGGTTCATTCGGCGGTTTCGTGACCGCCGATCCCAACATGTGTGTTGAACGGCGGTTTTGAACGGCGGTCGTGACCGCCGATCGTGACCGCATAATTACTCCTGGAAGACCCAGTCGGTGGCCAGGCCGCCGATAATAACCGCCGATGAGGTGAAAACCAAGGAGAAGCCAAGGGCATTCTCCGTGGGCGGTCTTCGCGCAAAACCAAGCACATTCATTAGCATATGGGAAACGAATTACAAGACTATAAATACACAACAAGATGAACTATGAAGATGCACACAAATGTAAGAATGCCTAGAAAGTTAAGCACTAGATGAGTGCTCGTCCCTTGAGGTCTTGTTTGCATCATCTAAACTACCCTTACATACAAACCCCAATACGTGGTTTGTCCACGAAATAAGCCAATCAAAGAATGGGTTTACAATCTCCCCCTTTGGCTATTTCGTGACAAAACCACCACTCACATTGATCCTCACAAACATAATTGAGAAACAAAGATTCTAAAGATGTGATCTTCAATCTCTTGTAGAACTATCAACCCTTCAAAACAAAAGCTTTAAGCTTGTTTCTCTCATCAACCTAGTTATCAATACATCACACAAGAGTATGGCATAGCTCAATAATGACCTAATCAAATAAGCTATGAATATCTCTCTAGGGATTCTTAGGAACAAATAATGACCCAATGCAAGAAAATATGAGATAAAATTGATAAGTAGAAACACTAATTATGTAAGATAAAAGTGTTCAACAAATTACCATGTGTGTTGAAGAAGACCCATATTAGCATATGCTTGAACCTAGATGATGCTGATGATGCCTAGATGATGATTTGTGCATGTGGGAATGGGTTTAGAGAATTAAAGATGTGATCTTTAAGCTTTTTCTCTCAAGTCTCTCTAAATATCTCTCTAGGGTTCTTGGGAGAGATAAGGATAAGGATGTATTTATAGAGACCAAAAATAGGGCAGGTGAAAATACAATTTTGTCCTTGAAACGCACCGATCGGCGGTTTCAATCGACGGCCATGCCGCCGAATAGAACCGCCGAATGGCTCCCGAGCGGAACAGGGGAACTTCGGCGACTTCGTTCGGCGGTTTCTAAACCGCCGATCCCAACCGCCGTTTTGGACCCGAGAGATATATTTCAATCAGGTCTCATTCGGCGGTTTAGAACGGCGGCCAGGTCGCCGAATGTAACCGCCGTTTCACCAAAAATGGTGAAACCAAGGAGAAGCTAAAGGCATCTCCACCGGCGATCATCGCGCAAAACGAAGCACATCAACGTGCACGCGCGGACGTTTCCGAACATCCTTCGGGAAACGAATTACACCACACTAAAAGCTAACATACATGAAGTGCAAGTGTGGGTATTGAATGCATCCTAATGCCTATCATGTCATGGCATTTCATAAAACAAGATGCAATCAATTTAATGCAAGAAGAGACATTGAATAAACAATAAAGCACAATGCACACAAAATATAAACACAACATTCAAGAATAAGAGTTATGCATGTTGTGTGTGTGTGCAACTATATCTCTTCAAGCCAAAGTAAGCACAAGATATACCTTTGGTGCTTGTCCTCTTGAGGTCTTGGAAAGGGTCTTTGATCTTCAACCTTAATCACCTAGACTACCCTTACAACCAAACCCCAACATGTGGTTTGACCACGAAATAAGCCAATCTATTAATGGGAATCCTTACATTAATTGTTGGTGGTAGATTGTGAGTGTGATATTGATCATCTGATAATTTTTTTGAGTGATTGAATTCGGGTTGGTGTGGTTTCGTTTTGTTTTGTCATAGATTGGGTTTTCTTAGTTCGATTTCTTGGTGCGATTTCGTTGGGTTTATTTATTTATTTATTTATTTTAAATAACATTAAACTAACTTTGGAAGATTTGGAATACAATCTACAAAAGAATTGATACAAATCATAGAATGCCTGGAAGTTTTGAAAGAAAATAAACCGGAGAAAAAAAATAGCAAACATGGATCTGGAATTTGAAAAGAAAAACAAAACAAACATGTGAAACAATAAAATCAATAAATACTAAACATGAGAAACATGAGATCGATGTCTGAAAGAAAATATAAACAAAAATAGTAAACATTCAGTGATTTGAAATAATCTATGTCATTAGGGTTTTGAAATAAGGAAAGTGAGGTTTTATTAATTTTACTTTGTACATGATTTTTTTTTTAATAATAATTGCATGTCTGTTTAAGTAATTTGATAAAGGAAAAAAAAGAATACTAAATAATTTTAAAAAGTGGGGTATAAATAGTTCAGCGGTGGGTGTACAAATAGCACCACTCTTATAAAATTATCCTCTTTTTTTTTTTTTTTTCTTAAAACACCCCATTCTAATAACTTATTTTTTTTTAAAAAAAAAAATTAACAATACTTCATTTTGATCCTTTTTTTTTTTTGTTTTTTTTTTTTGTTTTTTTTGTTGAAGAGTGAAATTAGCTCTTTTTATGTTTTGATGAGATGATGTTGGTCCGGAAGTAAACCCCTCACATCTGCACCACGAGGCTGCGGGTTCAAGTCCTCCCCCCTCCCAAAAAAACCTCGATTTATTTAATAGTGTAATACTTAAAAAAAAAAAAAAACTATTTTTATGTTTTGTATTTTTAAATATTTTTTAATTTTATTTAAAACTTTTATTATAATTTTATTAACTTTATAATCTTAAACAATGATTTTATTAATTTGCTAAACATTAGTTTAAATTAGATTTTTTTTAGAGTTTAAAAACTGGTGCGTGATTAGAATGTTTTTATCCTTTTTAGTAATTTTAATTGGGATAAAATTTTCATTAATAAAAAATAATAAATAAATGGAGTGTATAAAGATATTTAGTGGATTGTCAATAACATTACTGCTTAAATGATTAAATGTCCGTTTGGAAGAGCTTGTATACTGGCTAAAAAAGTTTTTTTAATTAAAAAAGCTCTTTTCAATTTTTTTTTGTATCATTTGGTTGTCACCCAGTAGAGCTTTTAGATGATTAAAAAAGCTGTTTTATGTCTACTTGGAGAAGCCCAAATTTAAAGCTTTTCCAAGTAGATCTTTTGGAGTTTTTTTAATAACACTAAAATCTCCGATATAACCCTATAATTTAATATTTGCTAGAGTATTTTGGTAATTCTATCATTAAAAAAAACTTTCTTTTAATTGACAACCAAACGATCAATGACTTTTATTTAAAAGCTCTACCTCTAAACGATCTACTTCTAAAAGATCTACTGTAAAAAGATCTACTTGAGAAGCTCTCTCAAACGTACTCTAAGTTAGTAGAGTAAAGAGTGCTATTTCCACCCGGTTACTCTTAAGGGCAATTAGTTTATATATTTAATTATATATATATTATTTACCAATGTGTATCGACACATGAGGTATTTTTTTTGAATGATGTAAAATGTGGATTCATATATAACTCATGATTTACTTGTAGCCAGTAGGTGACTCACACAAAATCAATTAGCATGAAGAAAACGCTGGTCATTCTAATTTCAACCGAAATAAAAAATATTCAACTGTTTAACTAGTAAAAAAATAATTGAGAAATATTGTAAGAAAAAGACCTAAACTAAAAAGTAATAAATTGAGATGATAAAGTTGAAAACAGCTGAACTCAAAAAAAAAAAAAAAAAACAGTACACACATCTTGCGCTCCTTTATTTGCTCAACTACCAAATGGATTTTCTTAAAAATCATTTTTGTCTCCTAATTAACCTTTCTTTCACGCCTTGAATATTAATATTGCTTTCCAAATAAAATTGTTTTTCAATATTTTCCCCCAAAACATTTCCCTATAAATTGAATTGCCAGAAGAGGATCCAAACTCGTATAAATATCCCTCCGTTTGCTTCTTATATCGTGCTTTGTGAGAGAGATGGGCAATATGAGTAGATCTTCCTTCTTGTTGATTCTCTCTTTGCTTCTTTTGATTTCATTCTCACATGTTACTCAGGTACATTTTCGTTCATTTTAATCTTATCAAAAAAAGAATAATAATACTTTGTTTTTGTGTCTTATAATAAATGTTCATGACCAATATCTTGGAAACCCTTGTACATGTTTTTATATTTAACCTAAAAATAAAGAAATTAGATTAATGACACTTTCCTATATCGCATCAGCTCTAACTCGTTTGTCTGAATATTTAATTAAACAGGCACATATCCCTGGCCAGCTCCAGCCATCGGACTGCAAAGCTCGGTGCACATACCGATGCTCAGCGACTTCACACAAGAAGGCATGCATGTTCTTCTGCCAGAAATGCTGCTCAAAATGCCTGTGTGTGCCTCCCGGAACTTATGGAAACAAGCATCTCTGCCCTTGCTACAATAACTGGAAGACTAAGGAAGGAGGACCCAAATGTCCTTGAAAAATGAAAAATGCTTTGCTTTCAAAATCATCACTTCTATCTTTACTATTAATAACTAATAAGCCACTTCAACTACAATTTGCGGCAGTGCCAGTTTAATTTCTATATATGTTTTGTAGACACAATATATATTTTGTGCCTTCCCCTTAGACTTAATTTCTTCATGTATTTTAGGATCTTATATGTTATATTATACATAAACTAATGAGAGAGCATTTACTTTAAGCACATGAATATCCAAGGAAAATAAATCCAAATTCTATATTTTTAATAGGCTCGTTTTGTACATCACCTCTTAATTAGTTGAGCAGGTAGTGCATCTCCCTTCCACATAAGTGGTGAGGGCAGGGGCGGAACAATGAGAGGACAACCCAGACAACCCTCTTGAAAAAAATAAGAGAGCTTCTTTTGACAATCCAATTTTTTCTTTTTACACTTTTCTAAAGATACTCTATTCTCAAAATTCAAATTTTAAAAAATTCTAAAAACACTTCATTTTGTTCCAAGATTATCCTTTTTATCTTTTGCAACTCATATCCTAAAAACACTTCATTTTAAAAAATAAAATTCTAAAGATACTCCATTTTATTTTAATAAAAGTTAGGACGAACCGTCGTAGCTTTTGAATTCATCCGATAAGTAATCTTTTTTAAAATTATTAAAAAAAAGAAATTATCTCTCATAAATCATTAGATTAACTATTACGTATTAAACAATCTCTCCTAAATTTTTAATTATCATATTAAACTCACTCTCCTCCAAAACATATATCTAATTTTTTATCTCCATTCTTTCCCAAGCAAGACTAATAGTTAAGTAAAAAAAAACTTACGAATAAGTTTTATTTTTAGGAACCGTCGGGGTTCAAAAATTTAATAGCACTATTTGGAGGGGTTTTTGTAAGAATATCACCACTTTAGTAATCTAAGTTTAAAAGGCACCAATCTTGGTGACCAGACAAAAATACCCCATTTTGTCTATTTATGTGTTTTGAAACGTGAGAGAAAAAACTTGAGGGAGAGAGAACAGTTGGGAGAGAAGTTATCGGCGCAAGAAATCAGACCAAAAAAGCGACGGCGAATCACCGGCGGTGGTGCTACAGTACCCCTTTTGACTCCAAGCGTGTATTGACAGTGGTGAGTTGAACTTTCTGTCTCACGCGTTTTGTTGTTGTTAATTTGATTTGCGTTTGATGTTTGGTGTTTGGTTAGACATATAGATTAGGTTTGATTAGATTTATTGTTCATTAGGTTTGTTTGATTAGGTTAGGTTAGGGTTTAAAGTTCTGTAAAAATTTTGTTGAAGATGATGAATACAATATTCTCCGAGCCTTTTAAACCTTCGTTCGAGCCTTTTCCGGGCCTTTTAAACCTTCATCCGAGCCTTTTAAGTAATGTGATTAGGGTTTTTGCAATTTTTCATCTCCGAGCATTTTAAACCTTCGGCCGAGCCTTTTCCGAGCCTTTTAAACCTTCATCCGAGCCTTTTAAGTAATGTGAGTAGGGTTTCTGCAATTTTTCATTTCCGAGCCTTTTAAACCATCGTCCGAGCCTTTTAAACCTTCATCCGAGCCTTTTAATGAATATGATGTAGGTTTTTGTAATTTGAATCTCTGAGCCTTTTAAACCTTCATCCGAGCTTTTTACATAATATTTCGAGCCTTTTTATTAAGTCTCCGAGCCTTTTTATTAAGTCTCCGAGCCTTTTTATTAAGTGTATTTGAGCCTTTTCATTAAGTCTCCGAGACTTTTGAATCTCACTCCGAGCCTTTTAGTAAGCAATCCGAGCCTTTTCAATAAGTCTCCGTGACTTTTATTTTTCAGTGTCCGAGCCTTTTCATGAAGTTATATATATTAATTTTTTTAAAATTTTTTTTATGTGAATATGCAGATGAGGAATCCACTGAAAGATTTTCTGAAAACTCCAGCGGAAGAAAGGTACCCGGGGAAAATAACTCGGCATGACCATTTTGGTCACCTTAGAGATATTGAAAATGCACTTAACAGTGTACCTCAAGATCTTGCGGTCGAAGAACGACATCGGTACACTGAGTCGTGTTTTGGATATTTCCTTCGGATGCAGCATAACATGAAGTTTTCAGCTGGCATTGTCCATCGATTGCTTATTCGTGAGTTGCATCACGATGGGGCGGAAGATGAGATGAGATTTCTTTTAGGAAAGCATTCGGTCCGGTTCTCAAAGTTTGAGTTCTGTTTGATCACCGGATTGAAGTTCGGAGAACTTCCCGACACGTCGATCTATGATGTGGTACAGAATGGCATACACCAGCGGTACTTTGAGGGTCGAGATGAGGTCAAGTTTGGAGAGCTGAGAGTTGCTGTATGGACCGGTGATTTTGCTAAGCAATACGATGCGGTTAAGCTATGCTTACTGTATATGCTTAACTGGATACTAATGGGTTTGGATGAGAGAGAGAAAGTCCCATTATGGCAGTTTCGCCTAATCGAGAACTTGGACGCTTTTGATGCATTCCCGTGGGGTGCGCACGTGTATAAGCGATCTATTTCTGGCTTCAAGCATGCGTTGGATGGTCATCAGGAACGGTTTGAAAAAAGACAGCGAGAAAAAAGGCATTGAAGTACACAAGGTGGAGACGTACAACATACACGGTTGTACTTATGCACTGTTGGTAAGAATTTAGAATTTGAATCCATACTTTAATTATATTTTTTATTTTCATATGATTGATGTGTTTGATTATTATTGTACTTATCTATTACGTAGATATTTGCTTTTGAGGTTATCCCCGATCTTGCCATCGAAGATTGTGGGACTCGTAGGGAAATCGAGCTATCCCCCCGTATTCTAAAATGGGAGTTGAGTTAGCGACCGAGGGGGGATAAGTTGGATTCCATTTTCATTGAAAGGGTAAGTATTTGTATGCAATTAGCAAATGGTCTAACAATGATTTCATATGTTTGCGAGGGTGAAATTGGTGCCAACACCAGCAGAGATGGCTGAACGGTACTTTGAGGGCATTGAGGAGGGAGGCAGTCTGTATGATGCCGAAGCCGAACACCGTACGACTGCTGAACCTAATGATACTGAGGGTCCGTATTCGAGACCCAGTGATACTGAGCATCCGCATTCAGGACCCAGTGATATAGAGGGTTCTGACGTGGATGGTTGCAGTGGGAGTCCCATGAGGCATAGGCGGGTTCGATTTGTGTTACCCACACAGCCTCGACCTAGAGGTGACTCATGACGAGGCGTTGGAGGGCATCCAGAGGTACGTAAAAATAGTTGCACTGCAGTATTTAATCTGAAAGCAGTTGGAAACTTTTAGTACTCACAACGTGTTTTTTCTTTTTTCATTTCAGGACCGTAGGTATACTGAACTGCTGGATGTGTTTCGAGAGTTACGGGACAAAGTGCAAAGGACTGACAAAAAGCGAAATCAACAACATAAGGAGTTGCTGGATTTGATTCGGGGGCTTCAGGGTTCGACGTCGCAGACACCTACTGAAGGCTGACGGTCCGATGACCCACTGTTTGATAACCCACCGATCGATGACCAAGACCGAGACTTTAGTGATAGAGACTGGATCGGTAGTCATCAGGACAGAGCGGACTCAGAGACTTGGCGTCAGCTGCACCACCCCACTACGCAGACAGTGTCTGATCAACAGGGGCAAACTGAGACAGCACATATGGAGACAGAGCAGGTACCTCATCAGGTATTACCAGACCCTGTTGTTCATCCCCAGCACTTGGGACAGAGTGCCTCCATACCGTGCACCCCTCTGGTTGATCTTAGTGCAGCGCATCCCTCCATTCATTCCACGGGGACAGAGTTCCTCAATCCTGACGCACTCATTAGGTCTATCCCAGCAGGGCTCACCCCTACAGGTGATCCACGAGGACAGAGTTCCTCTATACAGCCCACTCAGGACCCTGTGACACGGGGACCGAGTTCCTCCATACAGCGTATCTCTGTAGGGGATCCACGGGGACCGAGTTCCTCCATACAGAGCACCCCTGCTGGCGATCCACGGGGATAGAGTTCCTCTATACAGAGCACCCCGGTAGGGGATCCACACGGACATAGTTCCTCCTCACATCAGACACGTTTGGTGGATCCCCATGGTTTGGATCGGAGTCCCCCACCACTTCAGCGTCAGGATCGGGTTCGCAGGCGAGGTTGGCAGGAACGGAGCCCATACACTGACCCCTATCGGCCGAAGAGGGCAAGGACTATGCCACATCCACCACATGTATGGGCGCCCCATGAACTGATAGATCCTGATCACCTAGCGGTGTACCAAGCGTACAAAAGGAACCCGACAGGGGAATTGTAAGTATAATCGTAGATATTACAATCTCGCACTTATTTTGAAACAGCTTAGTAAAACTGAATTGTAATTATGCAGGCGTGATGTGGATCTACACGTGCCAGTCGATGTCCTTTGGTTCCACCGGTTTCAAAGCAACTTTATGGAGTTGGAGGATACGGTATGTTCATAACTGTAATATATGTATAAGTTGTCTCAAAAATTGTACAATCCTAACAAATAAAAATGTTCAAACTTTCAGCACATTGACGCGTACTTGAAGATTCTGCGGAAGCGTCAGCGAGCATTTCCCACTGTCTACGGTCCGAGGATCAACATACTGGATTCACAGTTTTATGTAAGTGTTTAAATTGTACGGTATTTGCTTGTGCATTGATGTGTTTCATACATCTATAACCTAACAATTTTGTACAGCCATGGTTATGTAAAACAACTAAATTCAAATCAATTTCAGAAAAAAAAAATTATTCAACATAAAACCATAACACAACTGTATCAAGCATGGTTCCCAAAGTCTGAACGATGTTGGAACACATTAGCAATCGAAAGCTTTTCGAGCCTTTTTATACACATTTCATACATTGAAATCCATATATAATACAGCAAATTCAACAACAAATTCAATAAAGGATCCAGTATGACATTAAATGAAGAACTACATTCAAATATATTTTCGAACATAAAATCAATCATATTAGTTCTACATAAAAGCATAAGAACCAAGGGTCTCATAAAATAACTGTATCGATCATGGTTCCCAAAGTCTGAATGATGTTGGAAGACATCAAGTTGGAGATATGTTTCTCAATCACAAGCTTTTCTGGTGGCAATTCGTCTTCCTCTTGTACTGCCTTGTTATGTTTGATCGTCTTCCTCTTGTATGGCTCCATTCATTCCACTGGCGTGTCCTTCTGAGGGCATGTTTGTTTGTTGTGTCTTATTGTGTGACAGATGCTATACCTGCAACAGTAATCATCGGGGACAATTATCCTGGGACCTTCATTAACCATAGGCGGATTTGAACACCGCCTGCTATTATGTCCTGGTTGTCCACATCTTCTACACGACTGTGTGGTTATCTTCTCCGAAGACGATGCATGTCGACCCTCCATAGGGTGACCTGATTGTCTCTTCGTCTTTGGATTTAAAACCACCCGCGCTGCGATATCTGATGGAACTACCCATGAAGAAGGATGGCCAACATGCATAATAGAAACCGAGTATGCATCAATAAGTGTCTCCCTCAGTTAGTAGTCCGCACACAGAGATGTGAAATCCAAGTTCCGCTCCCTGCAACAATGAAAACAGTAAGATTCACGTTTGGTTATAGAAAAACGTTAAATGTAATTTGTCATGTACCTTGCCGCTGCGAGTGCGTGTGAACAAGGTAAAAAGTCCATTTGGAATTTGTTGCACGTGCAAGTCTTTCGGGCTAAGTTAACTGTCCACTATTTTCCCTTGTGTTTGACGGAGAATATGTTCCAGTCAACTGCATTTACGGTTATATAACTGCATTTCTTGACACGTTTCTGGATCACCCCATGTGCTGCGTCGGTCAATCGATGACGCATGGACTGTGCAGCTGTATGACGATCGTGAAACCACTTCTGTAGCATATTCCTAATGAACTCTGCCAGTGTCATTAGTGGTAGTTGCCGTGCGAATTCTAAGCATGAGTTTATGCACTCTGCAACATTTGTGGTCATCAACCTGTACCTTCTTTGGGGACAGTGAACGCGGGACCACTTGTGTGGACCAGCATCAATAGCATAATCGTATGCACCCTTATGCAGCTTACGTAACTCCTCCATATGGTGATCATACTGGATTTCCCTGTACGACCTAGCAGCGTTATCCATTATGTCGGCAACATCCTTTCTGTGGAAACGCTTCTTCATATTTTCACAAAAATGCCAACAACATATGGTATGGGTTGCATAAGGGAAGACTTTTGAAATCCCTGCTTCAATGCTGGCATGACGATCGAAAATGAAAACCAGATCATCTATATGACCAAGGGCCCCCTTCAAGCATTCTAAAAACCACTCCCATGAATGGTTGTTTTCTGAGTCACCGTACCCAAAAGCAATTGGATACACCTGTTCGTTTCCATCTTGTGTAGTTACAACAAACATTGTACCCCCGAATCTTCCCTTCAAATGGGTACCATCAACTGCAATCACAGGACGCATACACCTCCGAAAACCTCTAATTGAGGACCATAACGACATGAAAAAGTATAGGAATTTACCATCGTCTGTGCACTGTAAGTCCGTGATTGTGCCAGGATTTTGCTATTCGAGAATGTATGCAAAAGATGGCAGCAGTTGGAAAGTTTCTTCATACGTTCCATAGCTCAATGACAATGCATATTGCAGGGCATCATGTGCCTTACTGTACATGATTTGAATGCCATATATTGTTTTCATATCGGCAATTATGTCCTTGGGACGCATGAGACGACCATCATGTTGCTGAAGTCTAGGTGCAACGACTTCTCCGATTGTGACTGCACTAGCTTGTCGGTGCCGACGGTGAATCTCCTCCAACGGACAACTGTGTTCGTTGACAAAACTTTTGACTTGAAAGTAAGTCTCTTCAGCTCTCCTCACCGCTCTTAATTTCCACGTACAGTCGTCAATGATGCAGATTAGATGTAAAGTTGTCTTATTCGACCTTTTCACCTTCCATTCAAAGTTTTGCCGCATTGAAAAATGGCTAACTAGCCTTTTCAAATCCTTTTTACTCGGAAAAAATTGACCTTTATAAATCATGGTTCTAGGTTCTTGCGATGCGAAGGTGCTGCTTGTACCAGTACCAAACGAGTATGCATCTACTCCAGGAATAACCCATGTTGTCACATTATCAGAATCAGATGCTGTTACGTTATACCGGACCTCGAAAGTCCCAGCCATATCTGGTGCAGTGCAACTAACTCCTTGTACATGTCTACCATGTGTTTGAATTTGTTCAGGCTCTTCATCCACATTTTACAGATCATCAACCTGTTCATTATTTGCATCATTATCCACGTCATGGTTCGGGCAATTGTTCTGCTCATTGTATTGCTCATTGTAATGCCCATTGTAATGCTCATTGTACTGCTCATTGTACTGCTCAATTCGACAACCAAACACATCAACAATTTGAGGTTCAACTACATCTGTATGGTCGACCGTTACCGGTAGGACACCACACATGTTTTCCCTACCTTCGGTGGCACTCCTTTGGGTGAACCCTTGGTTGCTACCGCTAAAGGATCCAAACTGTTGGGTATTTTTAGGATGAGGAATATCATTCCCTATCATATCTCCAGCTGTCCTCTTAGTTACACTGACACATACTTGTGGGATCACTCGATCTTCCCCCAGCATAAACTGGACATCGTCGTTATTCCTTATCAATGTGCGACATATACTGCCAGGAACGATTGATATTGATGACAGATCAACAGTGAATTTGTTTTCATCATATTTCACAATGGTATGCACGATCGCCAACAATTCTTCGTAAGTCATATTCTTTGACACATACATTCCCCGGTTATCGGATCCAATAAACCTCTGACTTCCGTCGGGAAACTGCTCCCATCAACCATTGTAAGATATTACAATCCTAACCCGATTCATGATGCTGTCAAATTATTCATCACAAACCATTAATAAAAACACAGGACAAAAAAATATTTTCACATCTTACATTTACAAAGGCTCAGGTGAGGATAATGAAAAGGCTCGGAGAAGACTTCAAAAGTCTCGAAAATTTCTCTAAAAGACTCGACACTTATTCATTTAAAGGCAAGGAAAAGTCTCGGTGAAGGAAAGAAAAGGCTCGAAAAAGGCTCGATCAAGGCAAGAAAAGGCTCGGAAATTTCTATAAAAGGCTCGATACTTATTCATTTCAAAGGCAAGGAAAAGTCTCGGTGAAGGCAAGAAAATGCTCGGAAAAGGCTCGGTCAAGGCAAGAAAAGGCTCAAAAATTTCTATAAAATGCTCGATACTTATTCATTTCAAAGGCAAGGAAAAGTCTCGGTGAAGGCAAGAAAAGGCTCGGTCAAGGCAACAAAAGGCTCGGAAATTTCTATAAAAGGCTCGATACTTATTCATTTCAAAGGCAAGGAAAAGTCTCGGTGAAGGCAAGAAAAGGCTCGGTCAAGGCAAGAAAAGGCTCGGAAATTTTTATAAAAGGCTCGATACTTATTCATTTCAAAGGAAAAGAAAAGTCTCAGTGAAGGCAAGAAAAGGCTCGGAAAAGGCTTGAAAAACGCTCGGTCAAGGCAACAAAAGTCTCGGAGATCCAACAAAAGATATAACAATTTTCTATATAAACAAATGAAAATGTGAACAAATTAACAGAAGTATTTGCCAGAAATATTACCTTGTTGTACTGAAGCATGTCCAAACATTTTATAAGTTGAAGAAGAAAGCCGATCCAACCTTGAACTTTTATTTCTATAAACACAGAGAGAGTCACTGCGGAGAGAGAAAGTCTCGTTTTTTTTGGAAGTGTGGAGAGAGAAAAGTATAAACAGAATAACATAAATAAAGAACTAAGGGCAATTTTGGTAGTTCACCATAATTGGTGCCTTTTAAACTTAACTTATTAAAGTACTGACAAAGTCACCAAATCAGTTAAAAAGGGTGATATTTCCCACCATTTCCACACCGGTATATATGTATATATTATAAGAAAAAACTCAAAAATCAAGTATCTTGTCTAAAAAAAATCAAAATATAAAAATGTTTTTTGTTACTTTTGTAGGTATGTGATTGCCTAAAGAACTTTAATTCTTTAATTAGTCTTAGAAATTCTGAGTTTAATTGAATCTAGTTCCAACAAATCAAGTTTTCATATATTTGATTTTGAAAAATAAGGTATTTGTATTGACTTTTTAATATATATATATATATAAAATTGTTAGTAACAAACCAAAATATTCATAAGTTTTTTTTTCTTTAACTATTAATAGAGATTGATCGAGGAAGTACAGAGATATGTTTTTTTTTTTTTTTGAAAAATGGAGAGAGAGAGAGAGAGAGAGAGAGAGAGAGAGAGAGAGAGAGTAATTAGGAGAGAGTGCTTAATATGGTAATAACAGATTTAGGAGAGAGAGAGTTTAATACGTAATATTTAATCTAACGATTTATGAGAGATAATTTCTTTTTTTAATAATTTAATTAGTTTGGAGTGTCTTTAGAGTTTTTTTTTTGTTTTTTTTTTTGTTTTTTTGTCTTGTTTAGTAATTTTAACTCAGGTTAAAATTTTCATTAATAAAAAAAAATTAAATTGGAGTGTAAATAGATAATTTGTGGATTGTAAGAAAAAGCTCTAAAAAAATAATTTAAATATATATTAGGTTAACTACAGAAACAACACCTAAGATTTAGTAATATTACATGAATATGATGTGTTTGTCTAAATTTAATGAAATATAAATATTTTGTGGTTCCAAGTAAGTGGTAAAAATACACATAATATTAGGGCTTTTAATTATAGGATTAAGTCATTTATAAGTTTAAATAATTTTTTTTTTGAACTACATATTTAAATAATTGTTTATGCATAAATTTTACAATGTATTTTATATTATTGAGTAGTCCATTATTGGTGTCATCTTATTATTAAAAAAATTAAGCAAATAATATCATCAAGAATCATATAAAAATTTTATTATTCTTAATCAATGGCTCATATGTCTTTCACTGACTTTATTATATCAATGTGCATGGAGGAGGAAAAATGGAAAATCACAAGAGTTTTCTCTGCATTGCACACCGAATTTAATAAATTTAGTGTGAGAGTTTGTGAGTTATTAATTAAGTATTAGAAAATATTGACTAAACAAAGGCAGATTGAAACTATATAATATGTGTCTAAATTAACTGGGGGGGGGGGGGGGGGGGGCGCGGGCGGGGAATCAAGTTAATTACCAATTTTTTCTTAATTAGTCAATATTCAAAAAATCACCCAAATTAAACAAATACGTACAATCAACGAAATTTAAGTGCGGAAAACAATAAATTGCACGATGATTGATTTACATGAGAAACCTTTCAATTGGGCAAAACTCACGGGCTATTCTGTTAGCCACATACGGTCCTCAAATCTACTACTTGAATGAAAGATTACAATCTAGGTTGACCTCAAGTCAAACCATACTTGGTCACTAACCCTTCCACTCTACCCAATGGGCCTTTAATAGGGATCATAGACCAACTTGCTTGTGCACTAAAACACTTAGTCACAAGGCTTAACTCTCAAAGAAGAGAACACAACCTAAGTGAATATTAAATGCATAAAAGCTAGGTCAACACATTTAATGCTTATCTAATTGATCGAGCCAAAATTGGTATGATTTTAACCCTAATTTCTGTCTCTTTATGCTTGATTCTCGGGCGTTTCCCCGTATTTAATGTAGTTAAATCGAGTGTTTCAGGTTTATTTAGGCCTCAAGGGAATTTGTGAAGAAGATGAGGAGTTTGGTGCAAAAAGGAGCACAAGGTGGCAAAACAGAACTTTTTCGCCCTTTTGATGAAAATATGGTCGTTATGGCGACAGAGAGATATAAATGAAGCGTAGCTGTCGCTATGAGATGTCGCCCTGAGACAAATGGTGACATTGAAGAACACAAGGCGTCGCCACGAGTGTCGCCACGGTGATAGAAAGATTATTTCCAAGAGCAAAACTATCCGGTGTGGTGTCGCCATGAATGTCGCCACGGCGACAGAGAGTTTTCCCCCAAAGAAGTCATGTCGCCCTTTGGTGTCGCCATGAGACCAAGGGCGACCTCTCCATGAACAAAATGGCAACATGCTCAAATTCCTCAGGGTTGCTATTTGCACCATGGCGACAAAAGATGAAAATGGCCGCGACAATTGAATCTCAGATTGTGTAATCGCTTGCTGCCACAATGTCGCCATGGCAACATAACTAGCGACATCTTGCCACATCAGATTTTCAAGCAGTTATTAGTACAATTCCAAAGGCCACTATAAATATTCTTCTTCTCCAACTTGATTCATGATCCAACCATTACTTGAGCATGAAATTTACAGAGATTAGTTTTAGTTTTTCTCTTCCATACTTCACTCTTTCAACTTCCTCCATTCTCTAAACTTGTACTACCTTTTCCATCCAAAACCTCAACACCAAATCTTGATTACTTCACCCAACCATTCCTCTCTTCCCATTCTCTACACCTCAATACCTTTGTCACTCACCATTAGACACCCACCTATCTAGACACATCATCTTCTACCACTCTTTGCACTAGGAGCATCCAAGGAGAGGAATGAGCAAGCACTAAAGAAGGAGGCCCAAGGGTGATTTCCTTATCTATCACTTCCTTTCTATTTGTTTGTGACTATGTGTAACTAAACCCCTAATCTAGGGGATAGATGTGAGGAATAATTTGTTGTGGGTATTTGCTAAGCTATTTGTAATTGAATCTCTATATGTGTTCTAATTCACTTTATATTTAGATCCTAGTCACTATATGATTTGCTTTGTATTGTAGGGAAAAACGGGTGCACGCAGCGGAAGCGAGACTAAAATCGAGTTTAGTATAGTTTAAAATTTTTCCATAATTTGAACCTTAACCCTCTAATTAATTAACATATAATACTAAAGATATCATACCTTTGTCGCGTGATCCGATTGGTACTCCGCAAGATTTTCCAATCCAATCACGAACATGAATCACCTAGGAGCGTGGTCTCCCTTCTCTTTGAATTGTGTACCTGAGGATGGATTAACAAAACTTTTTCTTTTTCATTAGTCACAACAAGTTCCAAGAGACTACAAAGAATGTTCCGGTCACTTTTGAATTCACAATCTTTAGATCGAAACTCGCGTGAACCTTATTCGAAATTGTGCACAAAACCTTTTGATGCAAAAGTAACTAGTGCACTATCGAAATAAGAACAAACTTTTCTCTCCATTCCTCTTGGCCGAAAATCACACTAGTCTAAGAGTTGGATTCTATTTTTCTCTAGCAAAAGAAAAAACTCTCAAGTCCAAGACATTAGGGTTACCGAATTCTTTTCAAAGAATATATATATGGTTTATGCATGAATTCTATACAAAGAATATATATATATATATATATATATTTCGAATTCAACATGCCATCCAAAATATATATATTGCCCGAAAAAATAATATCTCTCTTATTATATGCGAATCCACTTAATATATATATCTGGCCATAGGTGAATCCAACTTGATATATATCTTTTTCGGCTAAGTGCCATAAAAATCATATATTTATATCTTAGCTAATTGCCATATAAATCATATGTTTATCTCTATCAATCTTTAGAATTCAACCATAATCCAACTCTTTAATGTATTTGTGACTATATAAAAGACTTCCTTATTTGACTAGATAAATAAATCCTTTGTTTATCTACTTACCAAATAAAGTCTTTTATATTTATTATACTACCACAATAGTATACTACTAAGAAACATATTTCCTAGTCAGAAAAAGATTTTAATTTTTAATTAAATAATTAACTAATAAATTAATTAATTTCCATTTAATCAATCAATAAAATAAAATAATATTTTAGACTATTATTCTAGTCTTGCCGCCCACACCATATACATGGGCCTAATATTATTTTCTTATTTTATTTAATCCATTAGACTTTAATTAAAAAGCCCACATGTGAACCAGACCCATTCTTACTAAAAGAAACAAGCCCACATACCTTTCATTAATATATTAATATAATTGATCAGCCCATTAAATAAATAATGTGCAAATTATATTCTGAATATATTAAATACAATTCTAGATGGACCCATAAATTGGTCCGGTAGAATATATCAAGTGATCCATGCAAGTCCGTGTGGATTGGGGATCTTGGCGGGCTATATAAATTTAAGCTTCAATAGACATAACCTAATCACAATCAACAAATGATTCACTTAGGTCCGATCTATTAATTTTAACTCATTCCACTAAAGAGCTAAAATTGAACTCTTAAATAAAGATAGAATAAGTAAATATTTCTCATTCGTACCCTATACAATCTTATTGGAGATGGTGTATCCTCGTGAAGAATATCAGTAATCGCCAAGAGCTCATAGACCGCCTATAGCTCTCCAAGTTACCATATTTACTCATATGGCCACATTTTGAACTTGGATATTTTGACTTGTCCAGAAGCCATGTTTCAATAGACTCTATCGAAAACTTAACGTTAAGATTCAATATCCAATACCTCAAAACATCCATATGATGATATTCTACTCTCATTTAAAAAATGGAGCCACGATGTCCATATCTATAAATGAAGTCCTCTATCGATTAACAAATGAATATCACCAAACTATCGAGGATAGACTATGCTATATAATCGTACTCATTGATAACTCAAATGATACCACTTGCAACCATAAGTCCATCATTTATCTCAGGATTAAGATAGACTCTCCGATTGTCCTGATAATGAAAAGACATTTATCTATTGACGGTTCTAGATAAAGTATTTCATTGTGATCCAGTTCAATGCACCCAGTGCACTAGATTCTTTTACTCGAAGACCCTCCGATGATTTTAGACTCATCATAACACATTTGATCCCACTCAAATGCTAGTAAAAGAATTCTACAACTTTAACAAGATAAAGGTGCCCAACCTTTAACTTAAGTTGTGAACATTATTCAAGACTAACTAAAGAATTGTGTCTACCTCATACATATCCAGATGTACAAACAATTCTTCTTTTCTCATAGTCTTTTGACCTTATGATTATTTACTTTTGACAATTATAATATTCAATCTATAAATGCTATAAGATTTGTTTAAATCAGAAATCACTTTATTAATATGAAAAGATTGTCAAAAACAATATTACACTCTTGCTATTGAGCATAATCCTAACATGTATATCACTAGTAGATCATAATCTTGTGTGGGATAATTTGTTGTGAAACCAATCTTGGATTGACACCCTTGATTGGTTAGGAGCATAGTGATTAGGATAGGTTACTGGTGGGAATATCAACCCCATTAATCGAAATCTTAATTTGTAACTAATTGATCATCCCACCTTGACCCCCTTTCCTTAATCGGTTAGGCATCTTGGTGGGAAGATGCCTAGGGTTCATAGTGATGACCCATGCACATTCTAGAAAACAAATGGTTAGCATATAAGAGATGGGTCATTAAAAAGGCTTTGAAAGCATTACCTATTCCCACTTGCTACTCCATCTATTTCCTAGCATCTATCTTAATAGTTTAAATCCATACTCTTATCAAGATTGTTGAGTCTTCTATTTGTTTTATCACTTTTTGTATGTTTATTTTACTTGCATTTTGGTGTTTATGACACCACACACTTATCCATTTACAATGATTATTTTTATTGCACTTTGGATTAGTCAATCAATTTAACACATTACTCCATCTCCTTGTGGAACGAATCTTGCTTGCCACTTGCTAAGAATTTATATCTTAAAGGATTTTTAAGTGGCTAAAACATGGTTTTCAAAAGATCAAACTAAAACATCATTTTGTTGAGTACACAAATGACGCTCATCACTAATCATGGATGAACATGTCAAACAATCCTAGATATCATGTTGCTACATGTCATATATGAAACTTAGCTATATAAAATAAATGCAACCCTAGATGTAATAGCTATCACAATACAACAACCCACAAACAACACAAAAATCTCAACTTGAAGCTAAGAAATTAATCTAGATGCAAACAAGTCATAACAGAGATTTCTTGTTAAGCAAGAACACTAAGATGAATGAGAATGGTGTTCTACTTACCAAGTCATGTGTGTTGATGATGACCCATGCAAGAACATAACCTAGATGATGCTAGATGATGTTGGATTCATGAATGAATGATAGGTATTTGGGTTTTTATCAAGAAAGATTGAATCTTTATTACTTTTCTTGCAAGACACACTCAAGCTTTCAAAGATGTGAATTTCTAAGCTCTAATTCGGCCAAAGAAAGAATAAGGCATAGATATATGAAGCCCTAGCCAAAGAGATGTCGTTTTGAGTTTTGAAGAAGAAACTCAAAACCCGTCAAAACAGCGGTGTGTGCCGCAGTATGGACAAAGTGTCCCCACCGCGGTTCACACAGCGTGGAGGCTAAATAGCATGCATGAGAATGTGATGATAAAACATAAATGCACACAATTTATGTAAGTGTGAAGTGAGTGAATAGCATGCATGAGAATAGATATAAACATGAATAAGCACCAAACATGTAACACATACAAGAATATACAACATGTGAAAATGCAAGAGTATGATGATAAAACATAATGCACACAATTAAGAGAAACACAAATGCAATCATTAAAATGCAATATGAAAATGTGTTGTAAATTCCTCAAGTTTTGATTGGCTTATTTCGTGGACAAACCACAATTGGAGTTTGTTGTAAGGGTAGCTTAGGTGCACAATTGTTGGTGATCAAGCACAACAAAGACTCTCTCAAGACCTCAAGATGATAAACACTTCAAAGGTAAAACACTTGTGCTTACTTGCATTGAAGAGACTTAGTTGCACACACACACAACTCATGCATATCTATACTTCTTGTATGTTGTGTGTTTTATGTATGTGCATTCATGTTATTGAACTCTCTTCATGCAGGTTTTAATTGATTGCATCTTGATTGATAATTGCCATGTCATTTTAGGCATTAGGATGCATTCTCTTCACACTTTACACTTACACATCTTTGATGATTTGTGTTGTGTTGTTAGTGTGTCATGTAATTTGTTTCCTGAAGATTGTTCGGAAACGTCCGCGCTTGCATGTTGGTGTGCTTGGTTCAGCACGAAGATCGTCTTCGAAGAATGCTCTTGGCTTCTCCTTTGGTTTCACCACAATTGGTGAAATGGCGGTTTGATCGGCAGCCCTGACCGTCGAATGGAACCGCCGTTTGATTCCAGTAGGTTTTGGAATGCTTTCTGTGGTTATGATTGGTGGCCTCGACCGCTGATTGAAACCGCCATTTAGACCTGATTGATTTTAATCTCTTGGTCTCAAATCGACGGTTGGAATCGGCGGCCATGAAACCACCGAATGAAATCGTCGTTGATACCTGACGCTCTCGGGTTCAATTCGGCGGTTATGAACATCGGTTGGTGGCCACCGAATGAAACCGCCGATTAGTGCGTTTCAAGGGCAAACATGTCTTTTCACCTAGCCTTTTCTTGCTCTCTATAAATATACCATTATCTCATTCTTTTGTTCTTAGCTTTTCATATCATGAATCCTAAAAGAGACATTAAGAGATACTTGAGAGAAAAGGCACAAAGATTGCTCATTTAATTCTCTGAACTCATTTCCATGTGCATCAAACATCATCTAAACATCATCTAGGATCATCTAGGATGTATCTGAAACAAATATTATAGCGTGCGTGTCTAATAAATACAAACTAAATGGGGTGAATGAGTTGTTAATCCAGTTATTACCAAATTTTTCAGATTAGTCAATATTACAAAAATAACCCCAAACACACAAATAAATAAATCAAGTATAAAGTGTGGAAATTAAAGAACACTTGATTTTTACGTGGAAACCTTCAACAAGGAAAGACCACGAGCTATTTAGCTAGCCACACTCGATCCTCGAATCCACTACTTGTAATGATGTTTACAACCTAGGTTGACCTCAATCATTTTCGGTCACTAACCCACCACTACTACACGTATGCCTTTAATAACGAACCTAGACCAACCCTCGACAACCTCTATATGAAGAGAAGGTTACACCCTCAAGTGATCTCCACGATCCACTACTTTTAGCGTGAGCATCTTCTAATCTACCCGTAGGCCTTTTACAGAGGAGCTAGTATATTGCTTGTGCAATTTCACCTAGAAGCCACAAGACTTTGACTCATTGAAGAGAATTAAAAGTCTATGTGCATATGACAATTATACTTAACACAAAATATGCTAGACAAACATATAATGCTTAACTAGATGTTATAATGCAAATCAACACTCTAGTTATCAACAATGCCTACATGCTCATACACGAGGACTCAATTAGATGCAAAGAGATTCTAGCAACCTAATTGTCAACAAAACAACACATAAACATTCAAAGGCTTAACTAGTTGATTAAAAGACAATCTATCAACCTAGTTATCAATAAATCACACAAGAATGTTTATGACTTAGCTTTTAGGCAAAAATGACCTAATTAATTAAGCTATCAAAATACAAACCCAATAAAGTTATCAAGACTCATAAATATATGCAATAAAAAGAGTCTAGGTATTTAATCAAGTAATAAATACCTAATCCATAGTAAAAAGAACATTAAATGTTATTCAACGAAGTTCTAACTTACCTAGTCATGAAACCAAGAAGACCCATGCTTTAAAGATGCTTAGATATGCATGAAGATGATGGGTTTTGGGTTTGGAAGAGTTAAAGAAGCAATCTTGGTGCTTTCTCTCACTAGGGAACTCTTAATCTCTCTCTATGGCTTTGTAGCTTTTTGTTCCTTGAATACAAATGAGAGAAAGAGATGTATTTATAGTGCTTAGATGATAGCCCTATAAATTTCGTGAATTTCCCTTTAAAAATGAGCCAAATCAGACTCCAAATGAGTGAGATATGGTCAAATTACAAAACAGGGGCGGAGCAGTACGCTGGTCCATTGCGCTGGTATAGATCCGCGTACTGGCAAATCAGCACAACAATGATTTTCGAGCGCCCCAAACGATGACCAAACGATATCAAAACCTTTCGTATGATATACCGTTGGAAAGGTATGGATGTCTACTTTCTACTAAATTTTATGGAATGGATGTTTTGATGTCTGTAGAAAGAGTTATGGTCAATAGAGTGACCAAATGTCAGACTTGGAAAACAGCAGAGATTCCCTATTTTAGTGGTCACTTTGGAGATATTGAAACCAATCCAAACGGTCATGAAATATTATGAATAATATACCGTTGGAAAGGTATGGGTGTCTAGTTTGTACAAAAATTTTCAACACTCATTTTGAAACTTTGTATAAAACGCTATGGTCACAAGACCATGCAAAGGTCAGTTTTGAAAACATTTAAAACATAAAATCCAATCTTTTGAAACTAGACACTTCACCCCTAACAACCAATCCAAATCTAACACTTATCCAAGAGAAGAATGAGTCCTTCTCAAGTGGTCAACCATCGTGCTAAGACATGCACACTATCGTGCAAGCACAGACGTGTTCGATCACACAAACGGAAATGAATTACACCACACTTAAGACTAACATGAAGCGTGAAACTAATTATGGTGTGATATAATATAAGTCTAGATGGAGGGGGGGGGGGGGGGGGGGGGGGTGAATAGATTTTAGCAATTTTACCTAATTTTCGTGTATAGTCAAGATTACGAAAATATCCTTATCTAGTAAAAGCAATATAACAAGTGTAATATATATGTGGAATTTAAATAACACTTGATATAACGTGGAAACCCTAAACAGGGAAAAACCACGGGTTAATATGTGCACCACACACGGACCTCGAATTCACTAATTGTAATAGAGTTTACAGCCTTGGTTGACCTCAACCTCTCACGGCCTATAACCCTCTACTACTACCCACGGGTCTATAAAAGCGGACCTAGTCCAATTTGCTTGTGGCCTAAGCAATCTTAGCCACAAGTCTTACTTCTCAATGAAGAGATAATTCAACCTATGTGAATATGTAAAATACTCAAAATGCAACAAGAGCTAGGTAACCCTATATGCTTATCTAGGATGATATTTCAATTAAAACAATTCTAAATATCAAAAGCTAAATGACATGTTAAAAAGCTTAGCTAAACATAGATTATGAAAACCTAGATAGCTATCACAAAACAACATCTAATCAAATCAACACAACAATCTCTATTTTGTTTAATAGCACATGATCTAAAAATAAACAAATAATAAAAGAGATGCCTTGATAAATAAATCACTAAAATTAGATGAATTTAGTGAAGAACATACCAAGGGATGTGTGTTGAACAAGACCCATGAATACAAGCATCCTAGATATGCTAGAAGATGCTAGATGAATTTTGATGCAAATGAATTTGGGTTTGAGTGTTTAAATGAGCTCTCTTGATTGGTTTTTCTCACAAAAATCTCTCTTTTAAAGTTAGGGTTCTTGATGATCAAAGAGTCACATTCAGAACAAGAGAAAGTGGTGTATTTATAGAGGCCAATAAATGGCTAAGTGAAAAGACGAGATTGCCCTTGAAACTCACCGATCGTTGGCTTCATTCGGTTGCCAGGCCACCGTTTACAACCACCGAATTGAGCTCGAGAAGAATAGAGCATCAATGGCGGTTTCATTCGGCGGTTACAAAACCGCCGAACCAACCACAGAATCAAACCCGAGAGATTAAATCAATCAGGTATGATCAGCGGTTTCGAACGGCGGTCATGGCTACCGATCATAACCGCAGAATCACTCTAGACCTTTTTGTACTGAAACGGCGGTTTCCATTTGGTGGCCAGGCCACCAATCAAACTGTCGATTCACCAAAAGTGGTGAAACCAAAAGAGAAGCCAAGAGCATTCTCCGTAGGCGGTCTTCGCGCTAAACCAAGCACACATTCGTGCAAGCGCGGACGTTTCCGAACATATTCGGGAAACGAATTACAAGACACACAAAACACATACCAAGATACAACAATCAAGGTGCAAGTGTGAAATGTGAAGAGAATGCACACAAGAGTAAAGCATACATATGTAAACATTACAATTGTGTGTGTGCAACAAAATCTCTTCAGTGAAAACTAAGCACTAGAGATTATACCATTGGCGTGCTTATCACCTTGAGGTCTTGAAAGGGCATTTGAGCTTGATCCTCAATCACTTAAACTACCCTTACACAATAAACCCCAACATGTGGTTTGTCCACGAAATAAGCCAATCAATAAACGGGAACCTTACAAAGTGCAAGTGTGGTTGTGAGAGGAATGCACACATAAACAATGAGGTACAAATGCATGAAGTGTGTGTGTGCACCCTAATCTCTTTAAGAATCAAGGTCAAGTGTTACACATTTTGAAGCTCTTAATCTTGAAGACATGGAGATGCTTAGAAGCTTGCCTTGATAATCATCCATGTAAGGATTCCCGTTGTTTTTAATTGGCTTATTTCGTGATCAAACCATATGTGGGGATTCTTTGTAAGGGTAGTTTAGATGTTGTTGTTTTTGCTTAGGCCCTTTGAAGTCCTCATTATTGACAAGCACCAAAGGTAATACTCTAAGTGCTTACTTGTCTTGAAGAGATAGTTGCACACACTCACAACTCATGCATATGTTTAATCTTTGTATGTTGTGTTTCTTTTTGTTGTGCATCAATGCCTATTTACATCTCTTCTTGCTTGGTATAATGATTGTATCTTGTGTTTATAACATCATAGCATTTAGGCTTTTAGGATGCATCTTAGTTTACCTTTGTTCCCCTTGCATGATTGCTTGTGGGGTTCAAAGTTGTGGGCTGTGCGCTGGTCCACCTGCTCCTGACGTCCAGCGCCGCTCACCGGCGTAAAACGCCCAGTGGCGTGCCGCTGGTCGTGCGCTGGTCCACACCAGCGCAGCCCACCAGCGCATATCGTCCAGTTCTCTGTCGCCGGTCGTGCGCTGGTCTACACCAGCGCAAGGTCACCAGCGCTGATCGCCCAGTGTGGCTCCGCTGGTCTGGCGCCTGTGTGAGCGCATGTCGTCCAGCGCCAATGCAAAAATGTGCGTGTGCGCTGGACTTGCGCCTGTCGTCCAGCGCAAGGCCACCAGCGCACAGAGCAATTTTTGGTGCGTTTTTCAAAACGACCACACTTCACTTATGGCCCCTATATATATAACACTTTGACTTTAGGTCAGCCAAGAGAGTTCATATTCAGAATTCATACTTAGGATATTTTTCAAAGAGAAGAAATATTCCAAGAACTCCATTCTTGATTCTCAAACACTTTTTCATGATCATCAATCATCATCTAGCATCATCTTAGATCATCTAGATGTCATCTAGCATGGAATCTTCATCATACTTTGCTTGGTAAGCTTTTCACTAATATCTTACATGTTTTGTGTTTCTCTTATCTAGCAATCTCAATTAATTACTTGTTTGTTATTTTGTATGCTTTAGATACAATATTGAGATGAGTATGATGTATGTTTGAGATTTTATATTGTGCTTGCATATTAGGTTTTGTGCTTAATATTGATTAGCTAAACTAATTGACATGTCATTTAGTTTTGATATCTAGGATTGCTCTTAATTGCATATTAATCATCTTAGATAAGCATATAGGGTTTCCCTTGCTCTATGTTGCATTTTGGATATTCACATATATTCACCTAGGGTTGTATTCTCTTCATAGAGAAAGTAAGTCTTGTGTGTAGCATCCGGGATTAGGTTGCTTAGAACGCAAGTAAATTGGACTAGGTTCACTCATACCGGGATTAGGTAGGTGTGTGATTACTTCCGGGATTAGGTTGTAATCGTTTGCACATTTAGTGGATTCGAGGTTCGAGTGTGGCTTACTTACATAGCCCGTGGTTTTTCCCGTGAGGGTTTCCACGTAAAAACCAAGTGTTGTTTTAATTTCCGCACCATATTACAATTGCTTGGTTATATTATCTTGAGGGCATTTTCGTAATTTTGACTAACACGAAAAATTGGGTAAAAAGCGTAAAATCTATTCACCCCCCCTCTAGATAGCTTTATACACACCGTGCTATTATTTGTTTCAATTGGTATCAGAGCGGGTTCCTAGACATACATAGGTGATCCTTGCTTATTTTGGTGTGTTTTGCATTTTGTGTGATTTTTGATCATTCATACATTTGCATTCATTTCATTCATTCATAAACACTATGAGTGGAAACGGTGGAAATGGTGGTGGCCACGAAGGAGCTTCTAGCACAAGGCCTCCACTTCTTACCGGATTGAACTATTCCCAATGGAAAGGGAAGATGGAATCCTACATATGCCAAATTCATGACCGTGCATGGATGGCGGTGGAAGACGGATATGATCTCCCTATGATGACTCCCGATGGTGGAGGACAAGATGTTTTGAAGCCTAAGGCGCAATGGAACGCGCAAGAGTTTGAGGCTTCTAAGTGGAATAGGAAGGCTATGCATGCCATTATGTGTGCTATGGATGAGAATCAGTACAAGCTTATTCAGAATACTCAGATTGCCAAAGTGGCATGGGACATCCTTCTAGTTGCACATGAGGGAACCGAGGTGGTGAAGGAGTCCAAGCTTCAAGTCCTCCAAACTCAGTTTGAGCTACTTAGGATGGGAGAGGATGAATGCTTCAATGACTTCGAAATCAAATTGATGGATATTGTAAATCAAAGCCATCAACTCGGAGACCCGTATTCGGATAGGAGAGTCAAGCAAAAAATTATGAGATCTCTCCCCGATAGGTTTGAATCCAAGGTGACGGCCATAGAAGAAAATAGTGGCTACATGGATATGAAGCCAAGTGAGGTGATTGGGCGTCTCCTTGCATATAAGTCTAGGAAGGCTCCTAGCACCACTACTCCTCCTAAGAAGTCTAAAGGAATAGCTTTGAAAGCATCTAAGGATGCAAAGGAGGCAAAGCATGAATCGGATGAAGACCTTGCCTTATTTGTGAAAAGGTTCAACAAGGTTATGGGGTTCAAGAAGAAGAAGGGATTTGGGTCAAGAGGACAAGATTTTAAGAAAAAGAGTTCCTTCAAGAAGTTTGAGCCTAGACAAGAGAGGACCGAAAGGAAAGGGGTCCGATGCTTTGAATGTGGTGGGATTGGTCACTTTGCCCCCGAATGTGCTAATCACAATGATAAGAAGAAGAGCAAAGTGATGGCCGCCACTTGGAGTGGGAGTAGTGATGACTCCAATGAGGAAGATGAGTCTTCAAGTGAAGAAGAGCTCATGGCTAATCTCCTAGCTTTTGCCTCCTCCCATAAAAGCAAAAGTGCTAGTGAGAAAGAGGAAATGAGTCAAGAGGAAAATGACTCAAGTGAAGAAAAAGTGATTCCTCATCTAACTCCATAAGTAGTTTGTGGAGAAAAAGGTGCTTGCTAAATGCCATGCCGAGTTTAATGATTTAGCAATCAAGAGCACAAGAAAGATCAAGATGTTGAGAGAAGAAAATCTTGAGCTTACATCTCATAATGACCACTTAGGTGAACAAGTGGAAAAATTCAAGAAGATAGAAGATAAGCTAAGAGAGGAGTTAGCTTTATCTAGGAGGAATGAAGAAAGTCTAAAGAGTGAGCTTGAAGAAGTTAGAAATTCTATGACTAGGATGGATTCTAGCACCAAGAAGCTTGACCATATGCTTGGTGTTGGAAAGAGTCCATGTGACAAGAGGGGTCTTGGGTATGAAGATGACAAGAAGATCTCTACCTCTAACAAGACCGTGTTTGTCAAGAGCTTGAAGAAAGAAGAAACTTCATTTGTGCAAGCTCCTAGAAAGAAATTAGAAGTAGGACAATGCTCTAATGCACAAGTGAAGATGGGGCCAAGAAGGAAACCTCAAGCTCAACCCCCTAGGGTCTCTCAAGCCAACATTCCTCCTCAAATGGCTCACAAAGGAAAGAGACCTATCATGCAACCTCAAGCTAGGAAGCAACCAAGACCGGTTCAACAACGAAATAGGATTGAACCCTTTCATCCACAAAGACAAGGACAAGGTATGATTCCTTATTTCACTCCTATATGTCATTTTTGTGGATTTGATGGTCATATTAGACCACATTGCTTTCGATATATAAAAATGTGCAAAACTAGAAGCATGATAGAGAAGAAAAAGAAAAGAGCCATGACGCATGTTCCTAGGAATGATAATATTATTATGCATGATCCTAGGACATCTAGAGCCCATATACCAAAGACCACTAAGAAAGCTAAGATTGTTTCTAGGTGGATTAGAAAGAATGATATTGTTTGCCATGTTGCTCAAATAGCCTTGAAGGCAAATTCTTCTAATTTTTGGTATTTAGATAGTGGGTGCTCTAGGCACATGACGGGAAACAAGAGTTTCTTCGAGACTCTTGTTATGGAGGAAGGTGGATATGTCACTTTTGGTGATGGATCCAAAAAGAAAGTTGTAGGGAAAGGAACCATTTCCGTTCCCGGATTACCCTCCTTATCCGATGCTTTATTTGTTGATGGCTTGAAAGCCAATTTAATAAGCATTTCACATCTAAGTGATGAAGGATATTCCGTCTTGTTTTGTAAAGATGATTGCTCAATCCTAAAGCCCGATGGACAAACCTTATTGAAAGGTATGAGATCTAGCGACAATTGCTATTGTCTTGAAGCTAGAATAGTCTCAAACAATGTGTCCATGGATGAGCAAATTGAGTTGTGGCATGAAAGACTTGGCCACATGAACTTTAGGGATCTACGGACCCTTGGAAAGTTCGAGTGTGTGCGTGGCCTCCCTAAGCTTGGGAAGAAAGCCAATGGTGTTTGTGGACCTTGCCAACAAGGAAAGCAAACTAAAAGCATGCACAAAAGGGTAAGTATCTCACCACCAAGGAGCCTCTTGAGCTTCTCCACATGGACCTCATGGGTCCCATGCAAACCGAAAGTTTGGGTGGAAAGAGATACATTTTTGTATGTGTTGATGATTTCTCTAGATTTACATGGACATACTTTCTTAGAGAAAAATCCGAAACTTTTGATAAGTTTAAAATGCTTTGTACTAAATTACAAAATGAAATGAAATCTAACATTAGAAGCATTAAACGGATTAGAAGTGACCATGGGAGAGAGTTTGAGAATGCCTCTTTTGAAAGCTTTTGTGATAGCTTAGGCATCTCCCATGAGTTTTCGGCTCCTAGGACACCTCAACAAAATGGAGTTGTTGAGAGGAAGAATAGGGTCCTCCAAGAGATGGCCCGAGTGATGTTGCTTAGCAACAATGTCCCTAGGAACCTATGGGCCGAAGCCATCAATACGGCTTGCTATATAGGAAATCGTGTGTTCCTAAGGCCCGGTTCTAGAAACACCTCCTATGAGCTATGGAAGGGTAGGAAGCCAAATGTTAGCTACTTCCACACATTTGGAAGCAAATGCTACATTTTAAATGACCGTGATCAACTTGGCAAGTTTGATGCTAAGAGTGATGAGGGTATCTTTATTGGCTACGCCTTGAATAGTAAAGCCTATAGAGTTTTCAACTTGAAGACTCGAACCGTCATGGAATCATCAAATGTGGTCATTGATGATACTAGGCTCAAGTCTAATAACCATGAGGAGGAGGATGTTCTAGAGGATGACTCTCCTTTGGAGAGGGTTGTGGTGACTCCCAATGTTGGGACATCTAATGAAGTCACACAACCCATTACTAGAGTTCCTAACTTGGACTCTAATGAACCCGCTCCATGGGTTAGAAGACTCCATAACAAAGAGGATGTTATTGGAGATGTTAATGAGGGTGTTTGGACTAGACGTCAACTTGCTAATCTTATTAGCTATACTTGCTACACCTCTCAAATTGAACCCAAAAAGGTTGAAGAAGCCTTACATGATGAATTTTGGGTTCTTGCCATGCAAGAAGAGCTAAACCAATTCGAAAGGAATGAGGTTTGGACTCTAGTTCCTAGGCCTAAGACCACTAATGTCATAGGCACTAAATGGATATTTAGGAACAAATCCGATGAGGATGGCAACATAGTGCGGAACAAGGCTAGACTTGTAGCACAAGGGTACTCTCAAATTGAGGGTATCGACTTTGAGGAGACATTTGCTCCCGTTGCCCGTCTAGAGTCTATTAGGCTTCTCTTGTCCATCTCTTGTGTGCACAAGTTCAAATTGCACCAAATGGACGTCAAGAGTGCCTTCCTCAATGGCTTCTTGCAAGAGGAAGTGTTTGTTGAACAACCCAAGGGGTTTGTGGATGCACACCACCCCAACCATGTCTATCGCCTCAAGAAGGCACTATATGGGTTGAAACAAGCACCGAGGGCTTGGTATGAGCGCCTCACTCAATTTCTTGTTGACAATAACTACACAAGAGGTAGTGTTGACAAGACACTATTCATCAAGAGAGACAATGATGAGCTTTTCATAGCTCAAATATATGTCGATGACATAGTGTTTGGCTCCACCAACAACACCAAGGTCCAACAATTTGTTGATGTTATGTCTCATGAATTTGAGATGAGTCTTGTTGGTGAGCTTAATTACTTCCTAGGTTTGCAAATTAGGCAACTTGATAATGGGATCTTCATAACCCAAGCCAAATATGCCAAAAACCTTGTGAAGAAGTTTGGTCTTGAAAAAGCCAAACATTGTGACACTCCTATGAGCACCACTTTGAAGCTAAGCAAGGATGCTAGCGGTAAAAGTGTGGACCAAACCTTATATCGTGGCATGATAGGGAGCTTGCTCTATTTGACCGCAAGTAGGCCCGATATATCATTTAGTGTAGGAGTTTGTGCTAGGTACCAATCCGATCCCAAGGAGTCCCATCTCTCTTCGGTTAAGAGAGTCATTCGCTTTGTGAATGGGACTTCCAACTATGGGATTTGGTACTCATTTGACACTAATCCTAGTCTTGTAGGATATAGTGATGCGGATTGGGCAGGAAATTGTGATGATAGGAAGAGCACATCGGGCGGTTGCTTCTTTCTAGGCAACAACTTGGTGTCTTGGTTTTGCAAGAAGCAAAACTCGATTTCCTTGTCCACGGCGGAAGCCGAGTACATAGCCGCGGGGAGTGGATGCACTCAACTTATGTGGATGAAGCAAATGCTAGTGGATTACGGATTCAACCAAGGTACTCTCACTCTCTTTTGTGATAACATGAGTGTCATTAATATTTCCAAGAATCCGGTGCAACATTCTAGAACTAAGCATATTGACATCCGCCATCACTTCATTAGAGAGCTTGTTGAAAATAAATGCATAGTACTTGAACATGTAGGTACTAATGATCAACTTGCGGACCTATTTACTAAACCCTTAGATGCTACTCGATTTAAAACTCTTAATAGATCTATTGGGGTATGTCTTGTGGAGTGATGTTCTATGATTGACCCCATATGGGGAACTCAAGCAAAGAGAGCTATTTTGCATTCTTGTATCTTGTAAAAAATTTGAAATATCTTATGCCTCTTCTTTTAATTGCTTGAGTAAGCTTGGTTGTACATATGTATATATGTTTTAAAATTCCATAAGTGTGAACCTTGCTTGTCTACAATCCATGTCATATTTATGTTCAAACATGCATTTTTGGACTAGGAGATTTACATTGGAAGTATGATTTGAATGACCTATGATTATCTCCATGACATGATGATTCTTTAATAACATGCTAATGACAAATGAAAAAGCATGAAATTCATATAACATGCTCACATGAAAAGCATGAATTGATGATTGCATATTCTTAAAAATGCAAAACTTGTGTGAAAACTTATGAGACTCAAATGAATAAAGGATCTTGTATCCATTCAAAGGAATTTACATTCCAAATGTCTCTCTTTCTTTATTAGTTGAACATGGTTACTATCATACGGATAATTTTATCCGGAAAAATCAAATAGGGTGCAAAGTCGCTCATGCCATGTTTCGCTTATAAAGTTGGATATAGTTGCTCTTAAATTGAAATCAATAATCTCTATATCCTTGCTTTTCCCATGACATTGGTGAAATTGGTTTGAATTCTTATTAGAAACCTTTGTCATTTGCTTTGCCAAATACCATTGTGTTTTGGACTTGAATGCTATATGTCTTGTATGCAAAGCATGTTGGATTCACACATTTTCTCAAAATAAATCTCCTTGTTTCTCTCAAATTAATTGAAGTGCATAAAGTGACTTATATGTATATGCATATCTTGCATGCTTCTATCTCTCGTTGCTATGAGTGACCCGGTTGGGGACTACTCCTTTGCCTATATCATGACAAAAAGGGGGAGTAGGATATGGTAAGGGGAGGTGCAAAATATAGAAGCTTTTGTGCACTTTGGGGAAAACATACATTGAGGGGGAGTAACCCGTTGAGGGGGAGCATTGCATTTATCATACATTGCATACATTTGGTAATGTTGTGCCTAAATTCTAAAAATGCAAATGCTTGGTATTGTTCTCACATGATTAATCTCACACTTTTCTTGTATTAGAAATGTTAGAAACTCTTTTCAGGGATTGATTATTCTACAAGAGGATTGAAGACTTCAAGTTGCATTCTCTTATCTCTTTGTAATGTAGAATATCATTGTAGTCCCGTAGTTTCTATTTTTTTGTGAGGAATCAATGTGAGTGATGGTTTTGTCACGAAATAGCCAAATGGGGAGATTGTAAGGATTCCCGTTGTTTTTAATTGGCTTATTTCGTGATCAAACCATATGTGGGGATTCTTTGTAAGGGTAGTTTAGATGTTGTTGTTTTTGCTTAGGCCCTTTGAAGTCCTCATTATTGACAAGCACCAAAGGTAATACTCTAAGTGCTTACTTGTCTTGAAGAGATAGTTGCACACACTCACAACTCATGCATATGTTTAATCTTTGTATGTTGTGTTTCTTTTTGTTGTGCATCAATGCCTATTTACATCTCTTCTTGCTTGGTATAATGATTGCATCTTGTGTTTATAACATCATAGCATTTAGGCTTTTAGGATGCATCTTAGTTTACCTTTGTTCCCCTTGCATGATTGCTTGTGGGGTTCAAAGTTGTGGGCTGTGCGCTGGTCCACCTGCTCCTGACGTCCAGCGCCGCTCACCGGCGCAAAACGCCCAGTGGCGTGCCGCTGGTCGTGCGCTGGTCCACACCAGCGCAGCCCACCAGCGCATATCGTCCAGTTCTCTGTCGCCGGTCGTGCGCTGGTCTACACCAGCGCAAGGTCACCAGCGCTGATCGCCCAATGTGGCTCCGCTGGTCTGGCGCCTGTGTGAGCGCATGTCGTCCAGCGCCAATGCAAAAATGTGCGTGTGCGCTGGACTTGCGCCTGTCGTCCAGCGCAAGGCCACCAGCGCACAGAGAAATTTTTGGTGCGTTTTTCAAAACGACCACACTTCACTTATGGCCCCTATATATATAACACTTTGACTTTAGGTCAGCCAAGAGAGTTCATATTCAGAATTCATACTTAGGATATTTTTCAAAGAGAAGAAATATTCCAAGAACTCCATTCTTGATTCTCAAACACTTTTTCATGATCATCAATCATCATCTAGCATCATCTTAGGTCATCTAGATGTCATCTAGCATGGAATCTTCATCATACTTTGCTTGGTAAGCTTTTCACTAATATCTTACATGTTTTGTGTTTCTCTTATCTAGCAATCTCAATTAATTACTTGTTTGTTATTTTGTATGCTTTAGATACAATATTGAGATGAGTATGATGTATGTTTGAGATTTTATATTGTGCTTGCATATTAGGTTTTGTGCTTAATATTGATTAGCTAAACTAATTGACATGTCATTTAGTTTTGATATCTAGGATTGCTCTTAATTGCATATTAATCATCTTAGATAAGCATATAGGGTTTCCCTTGCTCTATGTTGCATTTTGGATATTCACATATATTCACTTAGGGTTGTATTCTCTTCATAGAGAAAGTAAGTCTTGTGTGTAGCATCCGGGATTAGGTTGCTTAGAACGCAAGCAAATTGGACTAGGTTCACTCATACCGGGATTAGGTAGGTGTGTGATTACTTCTGGGATTAGGTTGTAATCGTTTGCACATTTAGTGGATTCGAGGTTCGAGTGTGGCTTACTTACATAGCCCGTGGTTTTTCCCGTGAGGGTTTCCACGTAAAAACCAAGTGTTGTTTTAATTTCCGCACCATATTACAATTGCTTGGTTATATTATCTTGATGGCATTTTCGTAATTTTGACTAACACGAAAAATTGGGTAAAAAGCGTAAAATCTATTCACCCCCCCTCTAGATAGCTTTATACACACCGTGCTATAATTTGTTTCAATCCAGATGACCTAAGCTACCCATTACATAATCATCCCCAATGTGGTATGTCATGAAATAAACCAATCACAAAATAGAGGTCCTTACAGTATCTATGCATGGGTCTTCTTCAACACACATGACTTGGTAAGTTGAACACTATCTATTAATTTTTGTGTTCTTTCTTAGCAAGAAATCTCATTTATTACTTGTATTCATTTAGATTATATTCTATCAACAAGATTGAGATTATGTGTTGATTGATTGAGTAGTTTTGTGTAGCTAGGTTTTCAAGTTTATATAACTTCTAGTTAATTTATCTCATTAATTGATTGAGATTGTTAGTGATAGCTATTGTATCTAGGATTGGTTATCCTTTTCATAGCTAAGTTGTATGCCATGATATATAACATTATTGATATCTAGGATTATTCTTATTGACATCTTGAAATCCTATATAAGCATTTAGTGTAACCTAGCATTATTTGCATCTTGAATATCATTATATTCACATAGGTTATTGATCTCAAACACACCTAAACTATATGAAATTTATGCAAGTGTGAAGTGAGTAAATAGCATGCATGAGAATAGATATAAACATGAATAAGCACCAAGCATGTAACACACACAAGAATATACAACATGTGAAAATGCAAGAGTGTGATGATAAAACATAAATGCACACAATTAAGAGAAACACAAATGCAATCATAGAAATGCAATATGAAAGTGTGTTGTAAGTTCCTCAAGTTTTGATTGGTTTATTTCATGGACAAACCACAAATGGGGTTTGTTGCAAGGGTAGCTTAGATGCATAATTGTTGGTGATCAAGCACAACAAAGGCCCTCTCAAGACCTCAAGATGATAAGCACTTCAAAGGTAAAACACTTATGCTTACTTGCATTGAAGAGACTTAGTTGCGTGCACACACAACTCATGCATATGTATACTTCTTGTATGTTATGTGTTTTATGTATGTGCATTCATGTTATTGAACTCTCTTCATGCATGTTTTAATTGATTGCACCTTGAATGATAATTGCCATGTCATTTTAGGCATTAGGATGCATTCTCTTCACACTTCATGCATGTTTTAATTGATTGCACCTTGAATGATAATTGCCATGTCATTTTAGGCATTAGGATGCATTCTCTTCACACTTCACACTTGCACATCTTTGATGATTTGTGTTGTGTTGTTAGTGTGTTGTGTAATTCGTTTCTCGAAGATTGTTCGGAAACATCCGCACTTGCACGTTAGTATGCTTGGTTTAACACAAAGATCGCCTTCGGAGAATGCTTTTGGCTTCTCCTTTGGTTTCACCACAATCGATGAAATGACGGTTTGATCGGCGGCCCTGACCGCAAAATGGAACCGTCGTTTGATTCCAGTTGGTTTTGGAATGCTTTATGTGGTTATGATCGGCGGCCCCGATCACCAATTGAAACCGCTGTTTAGACTTAATTGATTTTAATCTCTCGGTCTCAAATCAGCGGTTGGAATCGGCGGCCATGAAACCATCGTTGATACCTGATGCTCTCAAGTTCAATTCAGCGGTTGTGATCGGCGGTTGGTGGCCGCCGAATGAAACCGCCGATCGGTGTGTTTCAAGGGCAAACTTGTCTTTTCACCTAGCCTTTTCTTGCTCTCTATAAATATACCATTATCTCATTCTCTTGTTCTCAGCTCTTTATATCAAGGACCTTAAAAGAGACATTGAGAGATACTTTAGAGAAAAGGCAAAAAGATTGCTCATTTAATTCTCTAAACTCATTTCCATGTGCATCAAACATCATCTAAACATCATCTAGGATCATCTAGGATGTATCTATGCATAGGTCTTCTTCAACACATATGACTTGGTAAGTTGAACACTATCTATTCATTTTTGTGTTCTTTCTTAGCAAGAAATCTCATTTATTACTTGTATTCATTTAGATTATATTCTATCTATAAGATTGAGATTATGTGTTGATTGTTTGAGCAGTTTTGTGATAGCTAGATTTTCAAGTTTATATAACTTGTAGCTAATTTATCTCATTAATTGATTGAGATTGTTTGTGATAGCTATTGTATACAGGATTGGTTATCCTTTACATAGCTAAGTTGTATGTCATGACATATAGCAATACTGATATCTAGGATTGTTCTTATTGACATCTTGAAATCCTAGATAAGCATTTAGTGTAACCTAGCATTATTTGCATCTTGAATATCATTATATTCACACAAGTTATTGATCTCTTCAGTGAGAATTAAGTCTTGTGGCTAAGTTGCTTAGTGCGCAAGCAAGTGGGTCTAGGTTCTCTGTTAAAGGCCCGTAGGGTAGAAGTGGTAGGTTAGTGACCGAGAATGGTTGAGGGCAACCTAGGTTGTAAACATTATTACAAATAGTGAATTCGAGGACCATGTGTGGCTAGCATAAAAGATCGTGGTTTTTCCTTGTTGAAGGTTTCCACGTAAAAATCAAGTGTTCTTTAATTTCCGCATTTTATATTGATTTTATTGTTTGTTTGTAAGTTCCTCAAGTTTGATTGGCTTATTTCGGTGACAAACCACATTTAGGGTTTGATGTAAAGGTAGCTTAGGCTTTTGATTGTTGGTGCTCATGCACAACAAAGGCCCTCTCAAGACCTCAAGAGAAGAAGCACATTAAAAGTAAAATGCTTGTGCTTACTTGCATGAAGAGATTTAGTTGCACACACGCAAAACTCATGCATATCTCTTCTACTTGTATGTTGTGTGTCTCTTGTATGTGCATTCTAGTGTTTAACTCTTCTTGCGTTTGTTCATTGTCATCCCTTAGTAGCTTAAGAATGCATATTTTTCACTTAAGCTTTGCATGGTTCAGGCAACCGCTGTCGGTACCGCTGCTGGTTTCCACAGCGGTAACCACAGCGATGAGATGCTCTGTCTCAGCCGCCCTGTCAACCGCTGTGGGTTTTCGTAGCAGTAGGAATAGTGGTTTGTGCCCAGTGCATACCACTGTCATAACCGCTGTGGAAGCTACAGTAGTTAAAGCAGCGCTTTTGACACCTGATTACCATTTTGTCCACCGCTGTGGCTTTGGAAGCGGTACCCGTAGCGGTTTGCCCTGTTTTTGTCAAAACGGCGTGGCTTCATTTGGGACACCTATATAACCAATGCTTTCACTTTAGGTCATACCTAATGACTCAAAAATCATATTTTTAATTGAGAGCATTTTCAAAGAGAGTTTTTTATTCAAGAATTCATATTTGATCATCTTTGATCACTCAAATCATTTTCCATATGCATAAATCATCATTTAAGCATCATCCATGGTATCTGTGATGTGCTAGTGCATAGGTCTTCATCAACACACATGCTATGGTAAGTTGAACACTAATTTCATCTAATCTTAGTGTTTTAACTTAGCTATTTATCTCATTGATAACTTGTATGCTCTTAGATTAATTTCTAATTACAAGATTGAGATTATGTGTTGAATGTTTAAGTGTTGTATTTTGATAGCTATACATAGGATTATCCTATCTTATATAGCTATGCTTTATGCCATGACATATAGCAATTGATATCTAGGATTGATTTAATTGTCATCTTTTAATCCTAGATAAGCATTTAGTGTAACCTAGCATTAAATTGAATATTGGATATCATGCATATTCACTTAGGTTGATTTATCTCTTCATTGAGAAGTAAGACTTGGGGCTAAGGTTGCTTAGGCCTCAAGCAAATTGATCTAGGGTTGCTACTAAAGGCTGTGGGTGGTAGAGGTTGGTTAGTGACGGTGTAGGGTTTGACATGGTCAACCTAGGTTGTGGACACCTTTACAAATAGTGATTTCGAGGATCATGTGTGGCGCACATAACAACTCGTGGTTTTTCCTTGTTGAAGGTTTCCACGTAAAAATCAAGTGTCATTTATTTTCCACACTATTACACTTGATTTATTGTTTTGACTATATTGGGGTTATTTTTGTAAAATTGACTAATTTAAAAAATTGGGTAATAACCGAATTAAAATCTATTCCCCCCTCTAGATAGTTTTATACACATCGGCATAATTAGTTTTGAAAATAAATACGCGTGTGTCTAAAACAACCTAGAGGGGGTGGTGAATGGGTTGTTAATCGATTATTACCAATTTTTTTATTAGTCAAAGTTAACATATGAAAACCCAAACACACAACAAAATAAATCAAGTGTAAATTGCGGAAATTAAAGAACACTTGATTTTTACGTGGAAACCGTCAACAAGGAAAAACCACGGGCTAATATGTGCGCCACACACGATCAGGGGCGGACCTTATAGAGGGCTGACCCGGGCTGTAGCCCGGGTCAGCTTTTTGAAAAAAAATATATTTATAATTAATATAATATTATTTTAATTGTACATCACTTGTTTTATTAGTAGTTTAGTTTTCACATTATCATCTCTTCCCTCCCAGTACAATCCTTTTCACAATTAATATCCTTGTCAGACAAGGTCATATCACACCTATTAAATACTAAAAAAATCAACATCCATCATCCATCCTATAACCTATATTCCTATCTATTAATCTATATATATATATATATATATATATATATATAATATATATATATATATATTAATATATCTCTCTCACACACAACCTAGGCTACGCCCACTCTGACTTTCTAGTCTCTCTCTCTCACTAAATTCGGAATCCATTTCTCTCTCTCCTGTGCCATTACATTCTCATCCTGGTTACTTGGCTAGTATTGGCTCGGTTCCTTGAAAGTTTCAATTACAAAATTGAAAATAAAATATTCATTCTTCAATTCAGGTATTTTTTTTAGATTTTTTTATTTTTATTTTATTTTTTTATTAACAAGTTAAGATTTTTGTTTGTTATTGGAGTTTGTTGCTAAGGGTTTTAGCTAGGTGCACAATGTTGGGATCAGCCAACAAAGGACTCTCTCAAGACCTCAAGATGATAAACACTTCAAAGGTTTTGAAACACTTGTGTCTTACTTGCATTGAAGGATTAGTTGACACAACACACAACTCAGGCATATCTATAACTTCTTGTATGTTTTGTGTTTTATGTATGGTGCATTCATGTTATTGAACTCTCTTCATGCAGGTTTTAATTGATTGCATCTTGATTGATAATTGCCATGTCATTTTAGGCATTAGGATGCTTCTCTTCACACTTTACACTTAACCATCTTTGATGATTTGTGTTGTGTTGTTAAGTGTCGTGTAATTTGTTTCCTGAAGATTGTTCGGAAACGTCCGCGCTGCATGTTTGTGTGCTTGGTTCAGCACGAAGATCGTCTTCGAAGAATGCTCTTGGCTTCTCTCCTTGGTTTCACCACAATGGTGAAATGGCGGTTTGATCGGCAGCCCTGACCGTCGAATGGAACCGCCGTTGATTCCAGTAGGTTTTGGAATGCTTTCTGTGGTTATGATTGGTGGCCTCGACCGCTGATTGAAACCGCCATTTAGACCTGATTGATTTTAATCTCTTGGTCTCAAATCGACGGTTGGAATCGGCGGCCATGAACCACCGAATGAAATCGTCGTTGATACCTGACGCTCTCGGGTTCATTCGGCGGTTATGAACACGGTTGGTGGCCACCGAATGAAACCGCCGATTAGTGCGTTTCAAGGGCAAACATGTCTTTTCACCTAGCCTTTTCTTGCTCTCTATAAATATACCATTCTCTCTCATTCTTGTGTTCTTAGCTTTTCATATCATGAATCCTAAAAGAGACATTGAGAGATACTTGAGAGAAAAGGCACAAAGATTGCTCATTTAATTCTCTGAACTCATTTCCATTTGCATCAAACATCATCTAAACATCATCTAGGATGTATCTGAAACAAATATTATAGCGTGCGTGTCTAATATACAAACTAAAGGGGGTGAATGAGTTGTTAATCGTTATTACCAAATTTTTCAGATTAGTCAATATTACAAAATACCCCAAACACACAAATAAATAAATCAAGTATAAAGTGGTGAATTAAAGAACACTTGATTTTTTACTGGAACCTCAACAAGGAAGACCACGAGCTATTTAGCTAGCCACACTCGATCCTCGAATCCACTACTTGTAATGATGTTTTACAACCTAGGTTGACCTCAATCATTTTTCGTCACAACCCACCACTACTACACGTATGCCTTAATAGCGACCTAGACCAACCCTCGACAACCTCTATATGAAGAGAAGGTTACACCCTCAAGTGATCTCCACGATCCACTACTTTTAGCGTAGCATCTTCTAATCTACCCGTAGGGCCTTTTACAGAGGAGCTAGTAGATTGCTTGTGCATTTCACCTAGAAGCCACAAGACTTTGACTCATTGAAGAGAATTAAAGTCTATGTGCATATGACATTTGCTTAACACAAAATATGCTAGACAACACTATAATGCTTAACTAGATGTTATAATGCAAATCAACACTCTAGTTATCAACAATGCCTACATGCTCATACACGAGGACTCAATTAGATGCAAAGAGATTCTAGCAACCTAATTGTCAACAAACACACATAAACATTCAAAGGCTTAACTAGTTGATTAAAAGACAATCTATCAACCTAGTTATCAATAAATCACACAGAATGTTTATGACTTAGCTTTTAGGCAAAAATGACCTAATTAATTAAGCTATCAAAATACAAAACCCAATCAAGTTATCAAGACTCATAAATATATGCAATAAAAAGAGTCTAGGTATTTAATCAAGTAATAAATACCTAATCCATAGTAAAAAGAACATTAAATTTATTCAACGAAGTTCTAACTTACCTAGCCATGAAACCAAGAAGACCCTGCTTTAAAGATGCTTAGATATGCATGAAGATGATGGGTTTTGGGTTTGGAAGAGTTAAAGAAGCAATCTTGGTGCTTTCTCTCACTAGGGAACTCTTATCTCTCTCTATGGCTTTGTAGCTTTTGTTCCTTGAATACAAATGAGAGAAAGAGATGTATTTATAGTGCTTAGATGATAGCCCTATAAATTTCGTGAATTTCCCTTTAAAATGAGCCAAATCAGACTCCAAATGAGTGAGATATGGTCAAATTACAAAACAGGGGCGGAGCAGTGCGTTGGTCCATTGCGCTGGTATAGATCCGCGTACTGGCAAAATCAGCACAACAATGATTTTCGAGCGCCCCAAACGATGACCAAACGATATCAAAACCTTTCGTATGATATACCGTTGGAATGGTATGGATGTCTACTTTCTACTAAATTTTATGGAATGACGTTTTGAGATGTCTGTAGAAAGAGTTATGGTCATAGAGTGACCAAATGTCAGACTTGGAAAACAGCAGAGATGCTTGTTTTAGTGGTCACTTTGGAGATATTGAAACCAATCCAAACGGTCATGAAATATTGAATAATATACCGTTGGAAAGGTATGGGTGTCTAGTTTGTACAAAAATTTTCAACACTCATTTTGAAACTTTGTATAAAACGCTATGGTCACAAGACCATGCAAAGGTCAGTTTTGAAAACATTTAAAACATAAAATCCAATCTTTGAAACTAGACACTTCACCCCTAACAACCAATCCAAATCTAACACTTATCCAAGAGAAGAATGAGTCCTTCTCAAGTGGTCAACCATCGTGCTAAGACATGCACCACCATCGTGCAAGCGCGGACGTGTTCGATCACACAAACGGAAATGAATTACCCACACTTAAGACTAACATGAAGCGTGAACTAATTATGGTGTGATATAATATAAGTCTAGATGGAGGGGGGGGGGGGGGGGGGGTGGGGGGGGGGGTGAATAGATTTTAGCAATTTTACCCTAATTTTTGTGTATAGTCAAGATTACGAAAATATCCTTATCTAGTAAAAGCATATAACAAGTGTAATATATGGTGAATTTAATAACACTTGATATAACGTGGAAACCCTAAACAGGGAAAAACCACGGGTTATATGTGCACCACACACGGACCTCGAATCCACTAATTGTAATGAGTTTACAGCCTTGGTTGACCTCAACCTCTCACGCCTATAACCCTCTACTACTACCCACAGGTCTATAAAAGCGGACCTAGTCCAATTTGCTTGTGGCCTAAGCAATCTTAGCCACAAGTCTTACTTCTCAATGAAGAGATATTCAACTATGTGAATATGTAAAATACTCAAAATGCAACAAGAGCTAGGTAACCCTATATGCTTATCTAGGATGATGATATTTCAATTAAAACAATTCTAAATATCAAAGCTAAATGACATGTAAAAAGCTTAGCTAAACATAGATTATGAAAACCTAGATAGCTATCACAAACAACACCTAATCAAATCAACACAACAATCTCTATTTTGTTTAATAGCACATGATCTAAAAATAACAAATATAAAAGAGATGCCTTGATAAATAAATCACTAAATTAGATGAAATTAGTGAAGAACATACCAAGGGATGTGTGTTGAACAAGACCCATGAATACAAGCATCCTAGATATGCTAGAAGATGCTAGATGAATTTTGATGCAAATGAATTTGGGTTTGAGTGTTTAAATGAGCTCTCTTGATTGGTTTTTCTCACAAAAATCTCTCTTTTAAGTTAGGTTCTTGATGATCAAAGAGTCACACACATTCAGAACAAGAGAAAGTGGTGTATTTATAGAGGCCAATAAATGGCTAAGTGAAAAGACGAGATTGCCCTTGAAACTCACTGATCGTTGGCTTCATTCAGTTGCCAGGCCACCGTTTAAAACCACCGAATTGAGCTCGAGAAGAACAGAGCATCAATGGCGGTTTCATTCGGCGGTTTCATTCGGCGGTTACAAAATCGCCGAACCAACCACAGAATCAAACCAGAGATTAAATCAATCAGGTATGATCAGCGGTTTCGAACGGCGGTCATGGCTACCGATCATAACCGCAGAATCACTCTAGACCTTTTTGTACTGAAACGGCGGTTTCCATTTGGTGGCCAGGCCACCAATCAAATTGTCGATTCACCAAAAGTGGTGAAACCAAAAGAGAAGCCAAGAGCATTCTCCGTAGGCGGTCTTCGCGCTAAACCAAGCACACATTCGTGCAAGCACGACGTTTCTGAACATATTCGGGAAACGAATTACAAGACACACAAAACACATACCAAGATACAACAATCAAGGTGCAAGTGTGAAATGTGACATGTGAAATGTGAAGAGAATGCACACAAGAGTAAAGCATACATATGCAAACATTACAAGTGTGTGTGTGCAACAAAATCTCTTCAGTGAAAACTAAGCACTAGAGATTATACCATTGGCGTGCTTATCACCTTGAGGTCTTGAAAGGGCATTGAGCTTGATCCTCAATCACTTAAACTACCCTTACACAATAAACCCCAACATTGGTTTGTCCACGAAATAAGCCAATCAATAAACGGGAACCTTACAAAGTGCAAGTGTGGTTGTGAGAGGAATGCACACATAAACAATGAGGTACAAATGCATGAAGTGTGTGTGTGCACCCTAATCTCTTTAAGAATCAAGGTCAAGTGCTATACATTTTGAAGCTCTTAATCTTGAAGACATGGAGATGCTAGAAGCTTGCCTTGATAATCATCCAGATGACCTAAGCTACCATTACATAATCATCCCCAATGTGGTATGTCATGAAATAAGCCAATCACAAAATAGAGGTCCTTACAGTATCTATGCATGGGTCTTCTTCAACACACATGACTTGGTAAGTTGAACACTATCTATTAATTTTTGTGTTCTTTCTTAGCAAGAAATCTCATTTATTACTTGTATTCATTATATTATATTCTATCAACAAGATTGAGATTATGTGTGATTGATTGAGTAGTTTTGTGTAGCTAGGTTTTCAAGTTTATATAACTTCTAGTTAGTTTATCTCATTAATTGATTGAGATTGTTAGTGATAGCTATTGTATCTAGGATTGGTTATCCTTTACATAGCTAAGTTGTATGCCATGATATATAACATTATTGATATCTAGGATTATTCTTATTGACATATTGAAATCCTATATAAGCATTTAGTGTAACCTAGCATTATTTGCATCTTGAATATCATTATATTCACATAGGTTTTGATCTCAAACACACCTAAACTATATGAAATTTATGCAAGTGTGAAGTGAGTAAATAGCATGCATGAGAATAGATATAAACATGAATAAGCACCAAGCATGTAACACACACAAGAATATACAACATGTGAAAATGCAAGAGTGTGATGATAAAACATAAATCACACAATTAAGAGAAACACAAATGCAATCATAGAAATGCAATATGAAAGTGTGTTGTAAGTTCCTCAAGTTTTGATTGGTTTATTTCATGGACAAACCACAAATGGGGTTTTTGTTGCAAGGGTAGCTTAGGTGCATAATTGTTGGTGATCAAGCACAACAAAGGCCCTCTCAAGACCTCAAGATGATAAGCACTTCAAAGGTAAACACGTATGCTTACTTGCATTGAAGAGACTTAGTTGCGTGCACACACAACTCATGCATATGTATACTTCTTGTATGTTATGTGTTTTATGTATGTGCATTCATGTTATTGAACTCTCTTCATGCATGTTTTAATTGATTGCACCTTGAATGATAATTGCCATGTCATTTTAGGCATTAGGATGCATTCTCTTCACACTTCATGCATGTTTTAATTGATTGCACCTTGAATGATAATTGCCATGTCATTTTAGGCATTAGGATGCATTCTCTTCACACTTCACACTTGCACATCTTTGATGATTTGTGTTGTGTTGTTAGTGTGTTGTGTAATTCGTTTCTCGAAGATTGTTCGGAAACATCCGCACCACTTGCACGTTAGTATGCTTGGTTTAACACGAAGATCGCCTTCGGAGAATGCTTTTGGCTTCTCCTTTGGTTTCACCACAATCGATGAAATGACGGTTTGATCGGCGGCCCTGACCGCAAAATGGAACCGTCGTTTGATTCCAGTTGGTTTTGGAATGCTTTATGTGGTTATGATCGGCGGCCCCGATCACCAATTGAAACCGCTGTTTAGACTTAATTGATTTTAATCTCTCGGTCTCAAATCAGCGGTTGGAATCGGCGGCCATGAAACCATCGTTGATACCTGATGCTCTCAAGTTCAATTCAGCGGTTGTGATCGGCGGTTGGTGGCCGCCGAATGAAACCGCCGATCGGTGTGTTTCAAGGGCAAACTTGTCTTTTCACCTAGCCTTTTCTTGCTCTCTATAAATATACCATTATCTCATTCTCTTGTTCTCAGCTCTTTATATCAAGGACCTTAAAAGAGACATTGAGAGATACTTTAGAGAAAAGGCAAAAAGATTGCTCATTTAATTCTCTAAACTCATTTCCATGTGCATCAAACATCATCTAAACATCATCTAGGATCATCTAGGATGTATCTATGCATGGGTCTTCTTCAACACATATGACTTGGTAAGTTTGAACACTATCTATTCATTTTTGTGTTCTTTCTTAGCAAGAAATCTCATTTATTACTTGTATTCATTTAGATTATATTCTATCTATAAGATTGAGATTATGTGTTGATTGTTTGAGCAGTTTTGTGATAGCTAGATTTTCAAGTTTAATAACTTTTAGCTAATTTATCTCATTAATTGATTGAGATTGTTTGTGATAGCTATTGTATCTAGGATTGGTTATCCTTTACATAGCTAAGTTGTATGTCATGACATATAGCAATACTGATATCTAGGATTGTTCTTATTGACATCTTGAAATCCTAGATAAGCATTTAGTGTAACCTAGCATTATTTGCATCTTGAATATCATTATATTCACACAAGTTATTGATCTCTTCAGTGAGAATTAAGTCTTGTGGCTAAGTTGCTTAGTGCGCAAGCAAGTGGGTCTAGGTTCTCTGTTAAAGGCCCGTAGGGTAGAAGTGGTAGGTTAGTGACCGAGAATGGTTGAGGGCAACCTAGGTTGTAAACATTATTACAAATAGTGAATTCGAGGACCATGTGTGGCTAGCATAAAAGATCGTGGTTTTTCCTTGTTGAAGGTTTCCACGTAAAAATCAAGTGTTCTTTAATTTCCGCATTTTATATTTGATTTTATTGTTTGTTTGTAAGTTCCTCAAGTTTGATTGGCTTATTTCGGTGACAAACCACATTTAGGGTTTGATGTAAAGGTAGCTTAGGCTTTTGATTGTTGGTGCTCATGCACAACAAAGGCCCTCTCAAGACCTCAAGAGAAGAAGCACATTAAAAGTAAAATGCTTGTGCTTACTTGCATGAAGAGATTTAGTTGCACACACGCAAAACTCATGCATATCTCTTCTACTTGTATGTTGTGTGTCTCTTGTATGTGCATTCTAGTGTTTAACTCTTCTTGCGTTTGTTCATTGTCATCCCTTAGTAGCTTAAGAATGCATATTTTTCACTTAAGCTTTGCATGGTTCAGGCAACCGCTGTCGGTACCGCTGCTGGTTTCCACAACGGTAACCACAGCGATGAATGCTCTGTCTCGGCCGCCCTGTCAACCGCTGTGGGTTTTCGCAGCAGTAGGAATAGTGGTTTGTGCCCAGTGCATACCACTGTCATAACCGCTGTGGAAGCTACAGTAGTCAAAGCAGCGCTTTTGACACCTGATTACCATTTTGTCCACCGCTGTGACTTTGGAAGCGGTACCCGTAGCGGTTTGCCCTATTTTTGTCAAAACGGCGTGGCTTCATTTGGGACACCTATATAACCAATGCTTTCACTTTAGGTCATACCTAATGACTCAAAAATCATATTTTTAATTGAGAGCATTTTCAAAGAGAGTTTTTTATTCAAGAATTCATATTTGATCATCTTTGATCACTCAAATCATTTTCCATATGCATAAATCATCATTTAAGCATCATCCATGGTATCTGTGATGTGCTAGTGCATAGGTCTTCATCAACACACATGCTATGGTAAGTTGAACACTAATTTCATCTAATCTTAGTGTTTTAACTTAGCTATTTATCTCATTGATAACTTGTATGCTCTTAGATTAATTTCTAATTACAAGATTGAGATTATGTATTGAATGTTTGAGTGTTGTATTTTGATAGCTATACCTAAGATTGTCCTAGCTTATATAGCTATGCTTTATGCCATGACATATAGCAATTGATATCTAGGATTGATTTAATTGTCATCTTTTAATCCTAGATAAGCATTTAGTGTAACCTAGCATTAAATTGCATATTGGATATCATGCATATTCACTTAGGTTGATTTATCTCTTTATTGAGAAGAAAGACTGCTAAGGTTGCTTAGGTCTCAAGCAAATTGATCTAGGGTTGCTATTAAAGGCCTGTGGGTGGTAGAGGTTGGTTAGTGACGGTGTAGGGTTTGACATGGTCAACCTAGGTTGTGGACACCTTTACAAATAGTGATTTCGAGGATCATGTGTGGCGCACATAACAACTCGTGGTTTTTCCTTGTTGAAGGTTTCCACGTAAAAATCAAGTGTCATTTATTTTCCACACTATTACACTTGATTTATTGTTTTGACTATATTGGGGTTATTTTTGTAAAATTGACTAATTTAAAAAATTGGGTAATAACCGAATTAAAATCTATTCCCCCCTCTAGATAGTTTTATACACATCGGCATAATTAGTTTTGAAAATAAATACGCGTGTGTCTAAAACAACCTAGAGGGGGTGGTGAATGGGTTGTTAATCGATTATTACCAATTTTTTTATTAGTCAAAGTTAACATATGAAAACCCAAACACACAACAAAATAAATCAAGTGTAAATTGCGGAAATTAAAGAACACTTGATTTTTACGTGGAAACCGTCAACAAGGAAAAACCACGGGCTAATATGTGCGCCACACACGATCAGGGGCGGACCTTATAGAGGGCTGACCCGGGCTGTAGCCCGGGTCAGCTTTTTGAAAAAAAATATATTTATAATTAATATAATATTATTTTAATTGTACATCACTTGTTTTATTAGTAGTTTAGTTTTCACATTATCATCTCTTCCCTCCCAGTACAATCCTTTTCACAATTAATATCCTTGTCAGACAAGGTCATATCACACATATTAAATACTAAAAAAATCAACATCCATCATCCCATCCTATAACCTATATTCCTATCTATTAATCTATATATATATATATATATATATATATATATATATATATATATATATATATTAATATATCTCTCTCACACACAAACCTAGGCTACGCCCACTCTGACTTTCTAGTTCTCTCTCTCTCACTAAATTCGGAATCCAGTTCTCTCTCTCCTGTGCCAATTACATCTCTCATCCTGGTTACTTGGCTAGTATTGGCTCGGTTCCTTGAAATTTTCAATTACAAAATTGAAAATAAAAAATATTCATTCTTCAATTCAGGTATTTTTTTAGATTTTTTATTTTTATTTTATTTTTTTATTAACAAGTTAAGATTTTTGGTTTGTTATTCATAAGTTTAAATTAGTATTTTGTTATTTTTTTTATGAATTTATTTTCCAACTGCAATTTATTATTTCAAGTGTTATATTATAATTTATAAAGTATTAATTTAACTAAATTGTTTGATAATTTTAGGTTACAATGTCAAACAACCACACATTAAAGCCGAGAAAAACTATGATTTCATACTTTGGAAAAAAAAAAGATAATCAATCATTGGATGGGGGTGGATCAAGTTCTCCATGTAACGTCGGGGACGAGGGTTCAAGTTTTCCTTCTTCATCTCAAAGATTTGAAATTGAGAATGTTAACACTCCATCAGATATTAATACTCCTTATTATGAACGTGATCCTGGATTACGCTTCCCAATAGAAGTTTATCCTGCTGATAAGCGTGATGATGTACGAAAAGCTTATATCAAAATGGGTCCTTATCAACCTATGTTGGATAAATATCCAACCATTCTTGATGGTAAACAAACTCGGCGATTTCAATATTCTTGGTTTAAACGATTTTCATGGCTCGAATATTCAATAAAGAAAAATATGGCATTTTGTTTCCCATGCTATCTTTTTGATACTGTTCCATCAAAGCATCCCACGTTTACAATAGATGGTTTTCAAACTTGGAAAAGAATCAATTGTGGGAAAAAATGTACATTTGCGCAACATGAAGGGGAGCATAATTCACAACATAGTTTTGCCATGCAAAGATGGAATAACTTAAAAGATTCATCTCGACATATCGACAAAGTCATGAATACATTCTCTATACAAGAAACTTTGCAAAATCGATTACGACTCAAAACCTCTGTAAGGATTCCCTTTTGTTGATTGGCTTATTTCGTGGTCAAACCACATGTTGGGGTTTGGTTGTAAGGGTAGTCTAGGTCATTAAGGTTGAAGATCAAAGACCCTTTCCAAGACCTCAAGAGGACAAGCACCAAAGGTATATCTTGTGCTTACTTTGGCTTGAAGAGATATAGTTGCACACACACACAACATGCATAACTCTTATTCTTGAATGTTGTGTTTATATTTTGTGTGCATTGTGCTTTATTGTTTATTCAATGTCTCTTCTTGCATTAAATTGATTGCATCTTGTTTTATGAAATGCCATGACATGATAGGCATTAGGATGCATTCAATACCCACACTTGCACTTCATGTATGTTAGCTTTTAGTGTGGTGTAATTCGTTTCCCGAAGGATGTTCGGAAACGTCCGCGCGTGCACGTTAATGTGCTTCATTTTGCGCGATGATCGCCGGTGGAGATGCCTTTGGCTTCTCCTTGGTTTCACCATTTTTGGTGAAACGGTGGTTACATTCGGCGGCCTGGCCACCGTTCGAAACCGCCGAATGAGACCTGATTGAAATATATCTCTCGGGTCCAAAACGGCGGTTGGGATCGGCGGTTTAGAAACCGCCGAACGAAGTCGCCGAAGTTCCCCTGTTCCGCTCGGGAGCCATTCGGCGGTTCAATTCGGTGGCCTGGCCGCCGATTGAAACCGCCGATTGAAACCGCCGATCGGTGCGTTTCAAGGGCAAAATTGTATTTTCACCTACCCTATTTTTGGTCTCTATAAATACATCCTTATCTCTGGTTCAGATTACAAGTCTTGCATCCCAAGAACCCTAGAGAGATATTTAGAGAGACTTGAGAGAAAAAGCTTAAAGATCACATCTTTAATTCTCTAAACCCATTCCCACATGCACAAATCATCATCTAGGCATCATCTAGGTTCATCTAGTATATGCTAATGCATGGGTCTTCTTCAACACACATGGTATGATTTGTTGAACACTTTTATCTTACATAATTAGTGTTTCAACTTATCAATTTTATCTCATATTTTACTTATATGTGTTTAGATTAATTTCTACATATAAGATTGAGATTATGTGTTGATTGGGTTATTATTTGATAGCTAGGCTTTAATGTTCATATGCCATATAGCTAATTGATCTCATTTGTTAATTGAGATTATTTTTCATAGCTTATTTGATTAGGTCATTATTGCCTAAAAGCTATGCCATGAACATTCTTGTGTGATGTATTGATAACTAGGTTGATAGATTGTTTTTTTAATCAACTAGTTAATCCTTTGAATGTTTGTGGGTTTTATATGATAGCTTTGTATCTAGGATTGGTTATCCTTTACTTAGCTAAAGCTATATGCCATGACATATAGCTATATGTGATATCTAGGATTGATTATATTGTCATCTTATAATCCTAGGTAAGCATTTAGAGTACCCTAGCTCTTATTGCTTTAATTGAATATTCATACATATTCACATAGGGTTGTGCATCTCTTTTGAGAGATTGAAGTCTTGGTCTAGGGTTGCTATTACAGGCCCGCTGGGTAGTAGTGGTGGGTTACAGACCGGGATTAGGCTGTAAACATCATTACAAGTAATGACTTCGAGGATCAAGCAAATTGGACTAGAGCCGCTATAAAAGGCCCGCGTGGTAGATTAGAGGGTGCTCACGAGAGTAGTGTATCAGGGGATATCAATAGGGATTGAACCAAGAGAGGCGAGTGGTAGTGTCCATAGCCTGAGGTTATCTAGGGTGAGGGTCCGAGAATCACTTGAGGGTGTAATCATCTTTTCATATAGTGGATTTCGAGGTTCGAGTGTGGCGCACTTACCAGCCCGTGGTTTTTCCCTGTTGAGGGTTTCCACGTAAACATCAAGTGTCATTTATTATTTCCGCATCTTATTACACTTGTATATATTGTTGACTTGCTAGAGGTATTTTCGTAAAATTGACATGCACGCGAAAATTGGGTAATAATTAGATAAAATCTATTCACCCCCCTCTAGCTTTATATTGATAAACACACCGAGCATTATTTAAGAACTTTCAACCTCACTAGAGACGGTGAAGTGGCTAGCAATGCAAGAATGTGCTTTTCAGGGACATGATGAATCCATGAATTCTACTAATCGTGGGAACTTCATTGAGATGATAAAATTGCAAGCAAAAGTAAATCAAGAAATTGCTGGGATTGTTCTAGAAAATTCTCCGCAAAATGCCAAGTATACATCACCCAGAATTAAAAAAGAGTTGTTGAATATTCTTGCTAATAGAGTGCGGGCTAATATCCGTGAGGAAGTCGGGGATGCTAAATTTTGTATTCTTGTTGATGAAGCAGTTGATGAATCCAACAAAGAACAAATGGCAATTATTTTGAGGTATGTTGATTCCAAAGGATTTGTTAGAGAACGTTTTTTTCAAGTTGTGAGTGTTAATGATACAAATTCCTCAACTCTTAAAAAAGAAATATGCAATGTCCTTGCTCGATATGATCTATCGATTGAAAACTTGCGAGGTCAAGGATACGATGGTACAAGCAACATGAGGGGTGAATGGAATGGTTTACAAGCCTTATTTCTCAAAGATTGTCCATATGCCTATTACATACATTGTTTTGCACATAGGCTTCAACTTGCTTTAGTTGCAGTAGCTAAGGAGGTGCATGATATTTGGCAATTTTTTTCAAAATTTAATTCTATTGTCAACTTTGTGAGTGCTTCTTTCAAGCATCACTCGGAGTTGAAATCTATTCGAGTAGGAGAAATTCAGGAGTTGACAACTTTAGGAGAACTTGAAACTGGTACAGGGGCTAATCAAATTCGTACTTTGCAACGACCTGGAACTACCCGTTGGAGTTCTTATTTTACTTCTATTAGTAGATTGATTAATATGTTTGGTTCAACTTCCACTCTTCTTGAAAATTTGATTGACAAGGGACTGAACAGTAATATACGTGGAGAAGTCAAAGGTGCGTATAAAGATTTAAGATCCTTTGAATTTGTGTTTATCTTGTTATTATTGCACAAAGTTTTAGAAATCTCTGATATGCTTTGTCAAGCTTTACAATTGAAATCTCAAGATATCTTAAATGCTATGAATTTAGTGTCAACTACAAAAATGCTTCTTCAAAAGTTAAGAGAGACTGAATGGGATATTTTTCTTGAAATTGTAGTGTCATTTTGTGAAAGGTATGAAATTGATATACCTAATATGAATGCACGTCATATAGAAGGGACAAAACGTTCTTGTCAGCAGAAAGTTAATGTCACAGTTGAGCATTACTATCACTTTAGTATATTTATTGCTGTGATAGATTTTCAATTGATGGAATTGAATAATAGATTTCTAGACCAAACAATATAACTTCTTACTCTTAGCATGGCTTTGAGCCCTATTGACGTGTTTAAATCCTTTGATGTTGATGATATTTGCACTCTTGCCAAGAAATTCTACTCTCAAGATTTCAGTAAGAATGACATTAAAGATTTGAGAAGACAATTGAGTCATTATTGATGTTCTTGGTTGTCCGGAATTTCAGAATTTGGCTTCTCTTTCGGAATTATGTCAATGTTTAGTTGAAACAAAAAGGTCAGAACACTACACCTTGATTGATAAATTGATTCGTTTAGTCTTAACTCTTCCTGTATCCACTGCAACAACAGAACGAGCATTTTCAGCGATGAAGCTTGTTAAAACACCACTTCGCAATAAGATGGAGGATGATTTTCTTACTGATTGTATGGTCATATATATTGAGAGAGAGATTGCTGATATCATTGACTTAGATTCCATAATAGATGAGTTTGATGATGTAAAACCTCGTAAGACAAAGTTTAAATAGTGCGTATTTGTATTTAAATTTTTTTTTCGAAGGAATAAATTTTTTTTTTAAATAGTGCCGAAGTTCAGTAATTTTTTTTAATATATATATAGTTTTATTTTAGCCCACCCTCGTAAAAAATCCTGGGTACGCCCCTGCACACGATCCTCGAATCCACTATATATAATGATGTTTACAACCTAGGTTGACCTCAACCATTCTTGGTTACTAACCCACCACTACTACCCGTAGGCCTTTTATAGCAAACCTAGACCAACCCTAGACAACCTCTATATGAAGAGAAGGTTACACCCTCAAGTGATCTCCACGATCCACTACTATTGGCATGAGCACTTTCTAATCTACCCGCATGCCTTTTACAGAGGAGCTAGTACAATGCTTGTGCAACTTCACCTAGAAGCCACAAGACTTTGATTCTTGAAGAGAATAAAAAGTCTAAGTGTATATTAAAATGATGCACAAATGCAATGAGTGCTAGACTAAACACTATATGCTTAACTAGATGTTATAATGCAAATCAACATCCTAGTTATCAACAAAGCCTACATGCACATACATGAGGTCTTAATTAGTTGTAGAGATTTCTAACAACCTAATTGTCAACAAACAAAACCAAATCAACACAAGTTGTCAATAATCATGGCAAGGACTATAAATATGCAATTAACAAATGCAATCAAGGAGTCCTAATCAACAATGTCTAAATGCAAATCATATAGACTTAGCTAGATGTTATCAATCACAAAACAATCCTAGCTATCAAACAATGTCAACATGTCTATACATGTGAACTCAATTAGTTGTAGAGAATTTCTAACAACATAATTGTCAACCAAACACTCATAAACATTCAAAGCCTTAACTAGTTGATTAAAAGACAATCTATCAACCTAGTTATCAATAAATCACATAAGAATGTTTATAACTTAGCTTTTTAGGCAAAAAGACCTAATCAATTAAGCTATCAAAATACAAACTCAATCATGTTATCAAGCTCATAAATATATGCAATAAATAAAGTCCAGGTATTTAATCATGCAATAAATACCTAATCTAGAGTAAGAAGAACATTAAATGATATTCAATGAAGTTCTAACTTACCTAGTCATGAAACCATGAAGACCCATGCTCAAATGATGTTGAATGATACAAGATGGAGATGGGTTTTTGGGTTTGGAGAGTTAAAGAAACTTTTTTGAAACTTTCTCTCTCTAGGAAACTCTTAATCTCTCTAAGGTTGTGTATCTTTTGTTCCCTTTAATACAAATGAGAGAAAGAGATGTATTTATAGTGCTTAGATGATAGCCCTATAAATTTCATGAATTTTGCTCCAAAAATGAGCCAAATTGGACTCCAAATGAGTGGGATATGGCCAAATTACGAAACAGGGGCGAAGCATTGTGCTACTTGTCATGCGCCACACAAGCACAACATCTCTGGACCAAAAGCGCTGATCAAGCAGCGCCACACCAGCGCATAGGCTCTACAGCGCAACAGCTCAAGATTCGAGCGCTTCAAAACATGACCAAACGAAATTAAAACCTTTTGTATGATATATCGTTGGAAAGGTATGGAAGTTTACTTTCTACTCCAATTTATGGAATGACATTTTGATGTCTGTAGAAAAAGTTATGGTCAATGGATTTACCAAAGGTCAGATTCGGATAACAGATGTGAAGCCCTGTTCTAATGGTCACTTTGGAGATTTCAAAAACCAATCCAAATGATCATAAAATATTACGAATAATATACCGTTGGAAAGGTATGGGTGTCTAATTTGTCTAGCATTTTACTAAACTTAATTTTAATCTTTTTATAAAACGTTATGGTCACAAGACCATACAAAGGTCAGTTTTGAAAAACATTTAAATCATTGAAATCCAATCTTTTGAAACTAGAGACTTTACTCCAAATAACAAAACTGAATCTAACACTTATCCAAGAGATGAATGAGACCTTCTTAAGTGGTCAACCATCGTGCTAAGACATGTACACCATCGTACAAGCGCGGACGTTTCCGATCACACAACCGGAAACGAATTACACCACACTTAAGACTAACATGAAGTGCAAGTGTGGTTGTGAATAAATAACATGCATGGGAAAGGATAACATCATGAATAATCACCAAGCATGTGACACATAAAAGATATGCAATATATGAAAATGCATAAGTGTGATGATAGAGCATATAAGCACACAATTAAGAGAAACATAAATGCAATCATATAAATGCAATGAAAGTGTGTGTGTGTGCTAAATGACATAGATGCACGAATCAATGAAATACACATGCATGGTAACAAATGCAAGATAGATAAAGATGCATGCAAGTGCATGTGTGTGTGCACCTAATCTCTTCAAGAATCAAGGTCAAGTGATATACCTTTTGAAGCTTTTGATCTTGAAGTCATAGAGATGCTTGGAAACTTGCCTTGATAATCATCAAGATAACCTAAGCTACCCATTGCACAAGCTTGCCTTGATAATCATCAAGATGACCTAAGCTACTCATTGCACAATCATCCCCGATGCTTGGAAGCTTGCCTTGATAATCATCAAGATGACCTAAGCTACCCATTGCACAATGAAACAAATTATAGCACGGTGTGTATAAAACTATCTAGAGGGGGGGAGGGGGTGAATAGATTTTAAGCTTATTACCCAATTTTTCGTGATTAGTCAAAATTACGAAATTACCCATAAATAGATAAAGCAATAAATCAAGTATAAAATGCGGAAATTAAATAACACTTGATTTTTACGTGGAAACCCTCACGGGAAAAACCACGGGCTAGTAAGTAAGCCACACTCGAACCTCGAATCCACTAAATGTGTAAAACGATTACAACCTATCACACACCTACCTAATCCCGGTATGAGTGAACCTAGTCCGATTGCTTTAGGATTGATTTAATTGTCATCTTTTAATCTTAGATAAGCATTTAGTATAACCTAGCATTAAATTGCATATTGGATATCATGCATATTCACTTAGGTTGATTTATCTCTTCATTGAGAAGTAAAACTTGGGGCTAAGGTTGCTTAGGCCTCAAGCAAATTGATCTAGGGTTGCTATTAAAGGCCCACGGGTAGTAAAGGTGGGTTAGTGACCATGTAGGGTTTGACGTGGTCAACCTAGGTTGTGGACACCTTTACAAATAGTGATTTCAAGGATCGTGTGTAGCGCACATAACAGCCCGTGGTTTTTCCTTGTTGAAGGTTTCCACGTAAAAATCAAGTGTAATTTATTTTCCACACTATTACACTTGATTTATTGTTTTGACTAGATTAGGGCTATTTTCGTAAAATTGACTAATTACGAAAATTGGGTAATAACCGAATTAAAATCTATTCACCCCCCATCTAGATAGTTTATACACACCAGCATAATTAGTTTCATAGTCTCTTCAAAGGGTTAAGCACGAGCGATATACCTTCAATGAGTACTTGAGTTTGAAAGGCTTGAATTCCATTTAAGCTTGATCACGAACAATGAAGCCCTAATCTACCCTTACAAAATTAAACCCCAATTGTGGTTTGTCAATGAAATAAGCCAATCAAAAATGAGGAACTTACACAGATAAATCCAACTATTGATAGCTAGTGAGTTGTCTTTGTAATGTCAGTGTGTAATGAGGAAAAAAAAGACATTTATACATATAATTTAGCCCAGGTAGCAAATATTTCCTTAGTACACCCTTGGGTGAGGTGTTCAAATCCCACCATGCGCATTTAACAAGCATGTGTGAGAAGTTTTCTTCCCGAATTGTGGGAGTAGTTATCTCCCATTATGGGTGTAGATATCCGGGCCGCACATGTAATGTTTGATCTTGACAGGTCCCGGCAGTCCAATTTTAATAGTTTAGCTTAAGAGAAATACTAGTATAAATTCAGTTATAAAGATTTGTTTTTGTTTGAATTCACCTATAAATTCGTGTTAACCTGTGCATGCGGTGGCCGTAGTATCATATATCATATATAATAATATAATAATAGCATTTTTTAACCAAAAGCTGACATGTGTCATCTTAATTAATTAAAATAATTATAAAATTATATATCATATCTATATAATATAGTAAAATGGAATCTCACAGTGCCACGTGGCATCGTGAGAGAGCTTTGACATTAAATCATAATTCACCACCTATCTAATAATTGGTTTATTGGCATTAAATTCTAAGAGAGGTTTAGAATTACATTAATAATTGTCTTTTATACCGATGAAAACATTTTTCTGAGGCTTTTCTATTGCTACATGACATTATAAAAAAATTGAAGCAATGAATGCGAAGAAAACACCAAACCTGACACAAAAATTTTTAAAACTGACTTTATAAAAAACTGAAGCAATGAATGAGAAATCAAAAGAACAAGAGGTATATATGCATTAATTTTTTTTATTCATATAAAGTCATATATATATATATATATATATAACACAACATTATAGAAAACCCAAAGGACTTGATCTTTATTATATCCTAATTAAAAGCATCTATATATATATATATATATAATATAGTAAAATGGAACCCTTCCTTAACACGTGTCGTCGTATACAGACTTTATCATTAAATTTTTATTAATTATTAAGTGTCAATGGGAGGAGCTTTGGCCACATATTAATTACTGATAATAATTATTGTTCCAATTATCACTCCTTCAAATTGCTTATTAAAGTTATTATAAATTGCCAGTCATGCCATGCATGCATAGTCCATTAGTCCATAGAGAAGGGAGAAAGACAAGCTCATTTAAAGCCATAAATCACACATATTCTGGACGTTTTATTGTAACATCATTCAATACAACCTTATTAATTACTAATAAGAATTATGAGTATATTTGTGAGCAATCGTACAATTTACAAATCTATATAAATTATGTTTTATATCTATATGGAACCCTCAAGGAGGCATGTATCTGCATGAGAAGGTTTGTCAATTAATTAATTGATTGATTTGACTTTTATTTTGTTATTGCTTTCTTTTAAAAAAAAAAATTATTAATAATTGTAGCATTTAATTCACCTATATTGGACCTGTCAAAAAAATAATTCGCTCTTATTTGTCCATTAATTCTTCTTGATTTCTTATCTCTAATTTCTCTCTCTATAGTCTATAGACTCTTCTTTTCCCTATAACAGAAAATTTATATTAATTTATTCATTTACAAATGCACGCATGACTCTTGAGATGTAAAATTTTGGTTGTTTCATGCCATATTTAATTTAAGTTTATATTAATTTATTCAATATACAATGATGAATGCATGACTCTTGGGCTCTTGGCTATTGGGATGTAAAACGTTGTTGTTTCATACTATATTTAAATATAAACTTTGTGAACATCTATACTATACTAATGCTCACAACAATCATTGTTATTTTCAAGCAAGTCACATTTGCTATTGTAGCCCTTTCTACATTTTTTTTTTTGAATTTCACTATTTTTCTCTCAATTTCTTTGTGTTCTTTTTGTTGTATAGGATTTGAATCCAAGAGCTTCAACAAAATCTTTGTTTCCTTCAAGGTATTGCTCTTCTTTTTCCCTGGTTTTGTTTCCAAGTGTTTTTCTAAATGTTGTTTTTATTTATTTTTTTATTTATCATAAAATAGTTCAAATGTTCTTTCGTAATCATTTACAAAAACATTTCATAAAAAAAATAAACTCTAAGATGATTTCAGTGTTTTCCACTTTCATGTATTTATTTAAGCCCAAAACTAAATAAATCAGGTTCTCATATGTTCATTATCAACACAGTCTCAATAAGCCTCTCTACTTCAAGATTGTGTCACTAACAACCACAACTTCAATATAATTAAACCCATATTACTATCTAATTACACTACTACAAAAAATGCAAAAGAAATCGGTTATTTTACATGGAAGAAATCGGTTTTTAAAATTTTTAAAACCGATGTCTATTTTAGTGATTTAGAAAACAACGCGCTAAAGACATCGGTTTTTAACCGATGTAAAAACATGCGAAAACACATCGGTTATATATAAAACCGATTTAAAAACCGCAAAGTAAAATTGATGTATTACGAAAATTAATCCCGCTGTCCGAATGCTCCACCGTCGTCCGGCCCGCCCCCACCTCTGATAATAATAAGGATTAATTGTCATTATGAGGAATTGAACTTGCATCCTCAAAGTCAAAATGGTAAACCTTTACCGCCTGACTACAAGATTGGATGTGTTAACAATTGCACAATATTTATATATAACTTATATGAGTTGTTAGGAAAAAAAAAAAAAAAAAAAAAACTTGTTTGATAAATTTAAATTTACTAAACTAATTTAAATTCTAATTTCTACTACAAACATATATTAAAATATATTATTGGTGGGTTTATTTTGCATTTCATTTTTTGTGTGGTTTTGTGTTCTGTTGGAGATATTTTTGTGCAAACATTTTCCTTAAAACTGTATCTTTTGGCAAGGAAATAAATTTTTTCGTCGATGTTAGGTTCTTCGATTTTTCGATACGAATCCAACGGTATAAAGAACGTAAAATTCTGGGCGATATTTTGAAAGTTATGATTAATTATTCAGTCAAATGTCAGAAGCGATTGGAGATATTTTTGTGCAAACGTTTTCCTTAAAACTGTATCTTTTGGCAAGGAAATTGTAAGGATTCCCATATCTTGATTGGCTTATTTCGTAGACAAACCATGTGTTGAGGATTGTATGTAAGGGTAGCTTAAGTGATGCATTATCAAGCTCAAGACCCTTTCAAGTTCTCAAGGTTGTCAAGCACTCCAAATGTATACTTCTAGTGCTTAACTTTCTTTGAAGAGATTTAGAAGCACACACACATTTAGCATACTTGCATTTGTGTGCATACTCTTCACATGTCACTTTACACATTAGCACTTTGATTGATATATCTTGTTGTGTGTATATGTGCCAAGTAATTCGTTTCCCGATATTATTTGGAAACATCCACGCATGCACTAGAATGTGCTTGGTTTTACGTGAAGACCGCCTACGGAGAATGCCCTTGGCTTCTCCTTGGTTTTCACCTCTGTTGGTGATCGGCGGTTATGATTAGCGGCCTGGCCGCCGAATGAAACCGCCGTTTGTGTCCAGAAGTGTCTGGAGCAATTATGTGGTTAAGATCGGCGGTCATGACCGCCGTTCATACCTGATCGATTTAATCTCTCGGGTTTGATTCTGCGGTTGGATCGGCGGTTACGAAACCTCCGAATGAAACCGCCGTTGATGCTCTGTTCTTCACAGGCTCAATTCGACGATTATGATCGGCGACCTGGCCGCCGATTGAAACCGCCGATCGGTGCGTTTTAGGGGCAAAATTATCTTTTCACATGCCCTGTTCTTGATGTCTATAAATATCTCACTTTCTCATTATCTGAATAAGTTCTTTTACTCCTTAGAACCCTAAACTTCAAAGAGAGATATTTAAGAGAAAATCAAATCAAGAACTCACCTTTAACCACTCAAACCAAATCCTTTTTGTATCAAATTTCATATTGCATCTTCTATGACTATATAGAATGCATTCATGTATGGGTTTGCATCATCACAACTTGCTTGGTAAGATTTTGATTAACTTCATCTTATTTTAGTATTTTTACTATCAAGCCATCTCTTTAAATTACTTGTATGTTTTAGATCATATGCTAAATACAAGAATAGAGAATTGATTGTGATGAATTGATTGAGTGTTGTATTGTGATAGCTAATTAGGTTTTGCTTAATCTTGATTAGCTAAGCTATTTGACATGTCATTTAGCTCTTGATATCTAGGATTGATTTAATTGTTATATCATCATCCTAGATAAGCATCTAAGGTTCCCTAGCCTTGTTTGTTATTTGAATATTCATACATATTCACATAGGTTGCATTATCTCTTCATTGAGAATTAAGACTTGGGGCTAAGATTGCTTAGGCCTCAAGCAATTGGACTAAAGCCACTTTTAAAGGCCCGCGTGGTAGAAGTGGGGGGTTATTGACCGGAGTATTAGACGAGGTCTACATAGGTTGTAAACTCCATTTCAGTTAGTGGATTTCGAGGTTCAAGTGTGGCGCACTATACAGCCCGTGGTTTTTCCCAGTGGTTGGGTTTCCACGTATATATCAAGTGTTATTTAATTTCCGCACCATATTACACTTGTTATATTATTGTGACTAGTTAAGGGCATTTTCATAAAATTGACATACATGCAAAAATCGGGTAATAACGATTAAAATCTATTCACCCCCCTCTAGATATATTTATCATACACACCGAACGTTTATTTGTTCTTTCAGAAATAAATTTTTTCATCCATGTTGGGTTCTTCAATTTTTTGATATGAATCCAATGGTATAAAAAACGTAAAATTATGGGCGGTATTTTGAAAGTTATGATCAATTATTCAGTTAAAGGTCAGAAGCGATTAGAGATGATCAATTTTTGTGCAAACGTTTTCCTTAAAAATGTGTCTTTTGGCAAGGAAATAATTTTTTTTGTCCATGACGGGTTCTTTGATTTTTCGATATGAATCCAATGGTATAAAGAACGTAAAATTCTGGGTGGTATTTTGAAAGTTATGATCAATTATTCAGTCAAAGGTTAGAAGCGACGCCAATCCGTGAGTGAGATGTTTTCATCGCTCATTTTCACACTTTTCCAAATCGATTTTTGGAATATTTTCTGAATGCAAAGTGTTTGTTTGCATATCTAATTTCTTGTTTCAAATTTTGAGAAAATAACGTTGAGTAGTTTTAGAGATGCGCACTTGAATGTGGACATAGGTCAGATTTGAATTTCAGTAGAATTTTGCTTTTGAATCCATATCAGTTTTCCCAAAAATCGTTGTCTTTTCAAACTGCAATATTTAAGGCATCAGTTTTAATAGAAACCGATTACTTATTGGAAAAAAAATCCATATCGGTTTTCCCAAAAACCGTTGTCTTTTCAAACAGTAATATTTAAGATATCGGTTTTAAGGAAAACCGATTTCTTATTGGAAAATAAATCCATATCGGTTTTCCCAAAAATCGTTGTCTTTTTAAACCACAATATTTAAGAAATCGGTTTAAAATAAGATGAAGAGTGTGGGTAAATGACGATGAGAGCAAGTTGTGGTAGACATTAAAGCAAATAGCTAACTAGCCGGGAGAAGATAGAGGGAGGTGGTAGAAAGGGAGAAAAATAATGAGATAAACTTAGGGTTTTAAACATTGTGTTTGGCAAGTTGGCAACTGGCATGTCTATTTTTTTTTCTTTTTTGACAGCGTGTGTAAGGATTCCCATTTATTGATTGGTTTATTTCGTGGACAAACCACATATTGGGGCTTGATATAAGGGTAGCTTAGGTTTTTGATGGTTGGTGTTTTGCACAACCAAGGCCCGCTCAAGACCTGAAGAGAAGAAGCACCAAAGATATATTCTAGTGCTTTCTTGCTTTGAAGAGATCTAGTTGCACACACACACACACACAACTCATGTATAAATCTTATTCTTGTATGTTGTGTGTTTTTATATGTGTGCATGCATGTTCTTGAACATCTCTTCTTGCATGTTTTAATTGATTGCATCTAGTTTATTAAAATGCCATGACATGTGTAGGCATTAGGATGCAAAACCATGAATTTTATTCATGCATGTTGAATTGATTGCATCTTGTTCTATGATAATGCCATGACATGTTAGGCATTAGGATGCATTCAATTCCCACACTTGCACTTCATGTATGTTAGTTTTAAGTGTGGTATAATTTGTTTCCCGAAGATGGTTCGGAAACATCCGCGCGTGCACGTTGGTGTGCTAGGTCGCCTTCGGAGAATGCCTTTGGCTTCTCCTTAGGATTCACCACTTTGCACACTTGCACGTTGTGCACAAAGTGGAAACAGGGCATTATCGCCCTTTGTTGGGGTCGCCATTTGATGGTGTCGCCATGGCGACAGTGACATTTACTCCTGAAATTCAATCAGGAATGAGGTCGCCACGAGGTCGCCCTGAGACAAATGGCGACAATGAAGTTTTTTTGTGTTGTGTCAGAGGTCGCCATGAGGTCACCACGAGGTCGCCCTGAGACAAATGGCGACCTCAAATGGCGACAACTGATTTTGTCCAAAACGATATAGCTTCAATTTGACCTCCTATATATAGGCCTTTTTATTCTTAGGTCAAACTAATGAGTTCAAATCATCTCTTTAACTTAAAATATTTTTCAAGAGAGAAAATCAAATCAAGAACTCATTTTTAACACTCAAAAACCATTCTCATATGCATCTAAATATCATCTAGCATTTTCTAGCATAGTTAGGATGTTTGCTTGCATGAGTTTTGGTCAACACACACTCTATGGTAAGTTCTTCACTATTATCTTACATAATTAGTGTTTTATTTATCATTGACATCTCTTATATTATTTGTATGTTCTTAGAATATATTCTAGATATAAAATAGAGATTGTTGTGTTGACATGATTGAGTGTTGTATTTTGATAGCTTCATAGGATCGCCTAATCTATGTTTAGCTAAGCTTTATGACATGTTATTTAGCTTTTGATATCTAGGATTGTACTAATTGTCATTTTATCATCCTAGATAAGCATCTAAGGTTTCCTAACTTTATTTGCTCTTTGAATATCATCATATATTCACATAGGCCAATTTATCTCTTCATTGAGAAGTAAGACTTGTGTGGCTTCCGGGATTAGGTTGCCTTTTGTGACAAGCAATTGTAAGTCTTGTGTGATGACCGAGATTAGGTCGTACACCGGGATTAGGTGTTCACATAAGCAATTGGACTAGGTCCACTCATACCGGGATTAGGTAGTTGTGATGATTATTGATCTGAATTAGATCATTAAACCGGGATTATGTTGTAATCATTTCAATTAGTGGATTTGAGGTTTGTGTGTGGTGCACATAACAGCCCGTGGTTTTTCCCGTGAGGGTTTCCACGTAAATATCAAATGTTATTTACATTATGCACCGTATTATACTTGTTTGTCTTTTTGACTAGTTAAGGGCATTTTCGTAAAATTGACATACATGCAAAAATTGGGTAAAATCGTATAAAATCTATTCACCCATTTTCTAGATTAATATTAGAACACACCGTGAATTATTTGTTTCAGTGTGGCAAGTCTATTGTAACACCATAGAATACACGGGGCGTGAGTAAAAATATAGTTTTTATTTTTATTTTTATTTATTTTATTATTTTTATTTATTTATTTACAGCAGAAACAATTTTTTTATAATTTTTATTTAATTTCAAAGGTTGATTATAGATTGTTTGGGCCGATCATGATTTAAGTAAAATGTCATAATTTTGTACCAAACCGGTAGAAAAATACATATGGAAGTTGAGATTGATTAAAACTTTCCAATATTTGTGACAATCAACTAATCAGTGCGGATTTCTTAAAGATTATTTATTTATTATTATTTTTCGCTTTTGACGGGAATTCTTGGATATTTGAGTAGAAGAACTACAGAGAGGACTTATTCAAACATAATTTATTTTTTCAGTAGAGAGGACTTATTCATAGTTATATTGTTTTTCATTTGTTGTAATTATTATTTTTTTGATAAAGTTGTTGGAGATTGGAATCAATAAATGCATCGGGACATCCTATTTAAGTTGTCATCTCCTTAGCATCCACATCATCTATCTCATCCCAACATATATAATATTTAAAAATAAATTAGTATTAATTAGTTTTTTTTTTAAGTATTGTTAATTATTTAACTGTATATAATATCAGTCTTTCTATTATCAGTTCGAACTGATAAAAGTTATATCAGTTCCTTGTATGTGGGCCATTGGATTTAAAAGATGCTTTGACAAGTGCATACAGCCAAGTCAAAGTATTTAAATCCAATGACTCACAAGCAAGGAACTGATATAACTTTTGTCAGTTCGAACTGATAATAGAAAAATTGTATATAATAAATATATATATATAAGTCTTTCTATTATCAGTTCGAACTGACAAAAGTTATATCAGTTCCTTGCATGTGGGCCACTGGATTTAAATACTTTGACTGACAAGTGCATACAGCCAAGTCAAAGTATTTAAATCTAGTGGCCCACATACAAGGAACTGATATAACTTTTGTCAGTTCGAACTGATAATAGAATTTATGATATATATATATGTATGTAATATTTGGTAAGTTATTTTATTTTTGGTTCATTAAGAAAATTTATTAATTATCTCATTAGTTATGGAATTGACTCTTCATTCTATTCATTATCCCATTAATTATATGATTGATTCTTGATTTTTCTATACTATTAATTATATTATTTTATTTTGGAGCCTTAACATGCCACATGTCAGCATGACAAGGCTTGACCATTAATTAGTTTTTTTAAAAAATATATATATTCAACCCTTTAGTTTTATATTCTTCAACTCTCCATTTTTTTTCAATTAACAGTTGATTTTCTAGATTTAATGAGAATTTTTTTTGAGGGTATCTAATTTAATGAAAATTATTACTATTATTAGAGTCTTAACATACCACATGAGAAAGATTGACCTGACCATTAATTAATTTTATATTGAAGATGTCAAAGAAATAAATCTAGAGAAGTGCTCAGTGATTGTTTTCCATCACCAATACATCCAATATCTTAGACCAATAATTTAAATCATGACTATTTAAATTATGGTTGCGTTACATTTTATAATTCCCACACATCGTGTGGGATGCAATATAGTAATAGGTTATAACTTTACCAAAAAAAATAATAATAATAGGTTATAATATTATATATAATCATTTTATTTTTATTTTTATAATAATGTTATTAATTTTTTTTCTTACTTTTCCATCTTTTTTTTTTACGCATATATATCAAATTATTATACAATATAATATTAATATTAAAATAAAAATTCATATATAGTAATAATAAAATAATAACTTCTTTTAACCTACCATGTATATCAACTTAATTTTCTTAAGAGGCGTGTCATAAAATTATATATCATATTTAATAATATAAAATGAAACTCCCACCATTTAATAAGATGTTAATTTCAAATGTTAATTATATTCTTATTTAATGCTTTTGTGTCTATTGAAATCTCTCTCTCTTTTTTTTTTTTTTGTTTTTTATCTTACCATTTTTTTTGGAGATGAAATTCCCACATTTAATAAGATGTTAATTTCAAGTGTTATTTATATATTTAATGCTTTTGTCCATTGGAAATTTGATTTATAAAACCAGTGTCTATTTTATTTATTAATTTATTTGTTATATCATTATATATAAGACTAGACGCTATTACATTTGTTGTTTTTTTTTATTTTTAAAAACTTAGTTTTTAAATATTAATATATTTGTCTAGCGTTAATTTGAATAGACAAGATGAGGTTAGTTTGACGGTAAACCTCTCACACTAGCACCGCGAGGTTGTAGATTCAAGTCCTCTCCTTCCCAAAAAAAACTTCGAATTACATTGTAATACCTAAAAAAAAAAAATTGAATATATTTTTTAGTATTGTCCCCTCTAAAGCTGAAATTCTGGCTTGGCCCTTAATTTTAGTAATGATTGTGTTTTAAAATTTTAGATATGAGTGTACTTATAAAAGTGGGTGTACTAATTAGTTTTATGGGTGGCAATATTGACACCAATGAAAAAATTAACAAATTTTGGAAAAAAATAAAAATAAAAAAATCTTCTAATCCTCTCTTAACAGCTGTTAGCAACAACAGGGATTTAAAGTTAGATTAACCTGTGTTTATCCTAATAGCGTTTGCGCTGCATCTCTCAATACAGCTATCTCTTTATACAGCTAAAATGAATAACCTAAAGCGTCAAAAAATCATGCACTCGACCGTGATATGGCACCGAAGAGGTTGGCGAAAACTAGTTGCAGAGAGTCGACTAACAACACATAACTTATATTTTTTCTTTATATATATATACTAAACGACAATCTATTAAAGTTAAGGACGATCTAAGAAATTAGTTATCGGTTTATATTGTAAAAAAAATGAAAAATGAGACTATTTATAAAAACTATAAATTTAATGTAAAAAAATTAATAATGTCTATATATCATCACTTGAATAGAGACTGGGTTAAGACTTGAGAGAGTGTATCTATTATTCTGCTTTAATAAAGCGTAGGCTAGTGAGACAATTGCCTATGCATAGGCAAGTGAGGTAATTATCTAAGGACTTTGGTTGCTAGTCCTCACTTCCTTATACATTGGCAATTAAGGGCGTGTTTGGAATAACTTTCATGAAGAATTTGGAGTTGATATTTTATTGGTAGAGCTTTAATTTATTGAATATATATAGTTTTCAAAAAAAAAAGTTAATTTGTTATTTGGTATTCAATTAAAAAAAATCACTTTTAAGTTGGTAAATTGTTTGGTCTTTAAAAAAGCTTTTTGTTGTGATAAATTACAAAAAAAGTGTTGACAATGTATTTCTATTGAAAGAGATTTTCTATTTTTTTTCCGGATAAAATTGGACTGACTTAGAGGAAAAAGCATCATAAAAGATCATATGCTGAAGAAAAAAAAAACATCAATCAGCATCCCTGTATTTTAATGAAAGAGATATATGGTGGAATATTTAAAATTTATATAGGGTAGTTTAGACAATTTAACGAGCTTATTGGGAAAAACCTAAATTTTGGGCTTCTTTTGGTAAACATAAAATACCTTTTAATATATTTTTTGTTAAAAAAAAAAAAAAAAAAAAAGCCTCTTTTTACGTTTGAGGAAATTTCCAAAAATAAATGATTGAAACTATCATTTTTTGTTTTTAACCTCCTCCCATAAGATTATTGTTTTTAACCATTCATACTAATTTTCTTTCGCCAAATAACCATCCAATTATAGTATTACCCCTATTACAAAATACTTTCTCTATTGTTTCACTATTGAAAGTGAAACATAAATACACGAAAGTGAAACAACTTTTGAAAGTGAAACATATTATGATGTTATACTTTCAAAAATTATTCAGAAATTGAAACATGTTTTATGGCTCAAGCCCATCCTAGCCCCCCTTAAAAAAAATTAAAATGGTATACAAAAAATTAATTTAAGAATTTTTTTTAAAGAAAAATTTATTAAATTAATGTTATTTTCTATTTAAAGTAGAATAAATAAATTTTCTTTTCTTTTTCTTCTTTTTATAATAACAATTCTTTCTCCTCATTCTTCAAATTTGCTCAAATTTGACTCAATCTTTTTATCAACATCCAACAATTAATCTTCAAATTATATTTGTTTGGATGAATTTTATGGTTACTATAATTTTTAGTGAATGAAATTTTATGGGTAATCTAATTTTAAATTTACAAAGTAACGATATTGTTATATAAATTTCATTCAATTTTTCAGAACATTATATTAGTATATTTCGAATGAATCAAACTAATATAATAATATAAGAACTGTTAACAGGAAAATGTTAGAGGGGTCAAATTCCAAATAACACAATATGTATATTACCGAGACAATGGAATAATACTGTTTTATTGATAAATCAAATACAATGCATGATACAATGGCGATGACACACAGTTTTGATACAATGAGGGTTTTGTGAGGTTTAAGTATGGAGTTTCAGACATAGTTGGCGATGGCGATCTCGTGCTAATCGATAAGTGGAATTTCTGTAGGGATGTGGATTCAAAAATCGGATCCCTCTCTTTCAAGAGTCTTGTAGTTTTTATAGGTCCCTTTTCTTACTCATTACTCTGGTAATCAATCAATTAAGCAATCAAAAGGGACGTTGATGGTGGCTTCGTTTTAGGCATGGGCATCATCCCTTAATCAAGTGATTTGTTTCCTTTCTTGGCGAACTTGATAGAGTTGACTAATCCCATTTAAAACGGAGTTTATAGATGGCGGGAGAAGTCAACTCTTCTTGTATTCAAATGTTGGCGCATACTGTCTTTCATGTAGCATGGTTATGGTTCCCTGATGTACCGGTCCTTTCTTCTGATGTATTAAAAACTCCTCTGTTACCTTGGTCCCTACTGCTTGGTAGACTGGTTCTAGGAGGGGTCGGGGTATCTGGGTATCCCGCATCTTATTGGACTATGGTACCCGTGTTCTTTGAGTATCGGGGTACTGGGATACCGGGATAATGCAGTAGCGGGGTACAGAGATAATGCAGTAGTGGAGTCCTTAAGACCTTGACTTCCATGTTTCTTGGTACTTAGGGATCTAGGTGTCCCTGACCTTGATCTGGATTTGTAGAAGATATATCTGGACATACCGGTCTGGCTTTTTCCCGGGTAGCTGGATACTCCCTGTAGTGTCCTTCTACTTCAAATAATCTTGGCATGGATGGAAAATTCTTCTTTAAACCCCTGCCCTTTTTGGCGGTTAACAGAACTCCCCCCTGATTTAAACACCAGTATCTAGTTGAGGTTGGAGTCAGGATACCTGGAACACTTGAAGGATTTTACCTATCCTGCCTAGCTGGTTTCAACTGTCTAGGAGGAAATCCTCCTTTGGCACACTTGTATTTAATGAACGATCCACGTGTCAGGCGAGGAATGGTGCGCTTGTTTGAACAGACCCTTTTTTTGGGCGCGATTTTCTCAAAATTGTCACTCGCCCGTCTCCGATCATTTATCACTATTTCCTTTTCTATTCTTGTAACTGCCTACCTTTTTCTATAAATAACTTGCCCTTCTTCTTCGTTCACTCACTCTGATTCAAATTTAAAAGAAAAACCCTTTTCTCTTTCTGAGCCTTCCATCTTTCAAAAGTTTTGAGAGAATCTTCTTCTTTTTCTTCCTTCTATTCCTACAATGGCAACTTCACTAGCTACCGTTGATAGCCTCGACGATCTTCTCAATCTAGAGGAGGATGATTCGATCGACAACTCCTCATTACTTTTGAGGAAGCGGGGTTGAGAGGGAGGTGACGTCGCCGGGAGTTTTGCCCCGCTCCAGGCTCCAGGCTCCAGGCTCCAGCACCGCCGTTCCAATAGGAACACGACCATTGGGTCGGGCTTCAACAATAAGCTCGATACCGCGGTCAATCTTATTGATAAGGAGGAGGATGTTGACGACATTGATACTGAACAGGAGGGTGCCCCAGCTAAACCGGCTCCCTTTCTTCCTTCCATGATTCCAGGATCGTCCCTGATTCTATTGGTACCACCGACACCATAGCGTTTGAGAAGGGAATACCAAATTCCTGATGCCATTATCCTCTCTCTTCCACATCGGGGTTATGATGTGTATTCTCTTCATACGGTCCACTTCCCTATTCATGTGGCTATTTTTAGATGTGGGGTCAAGCTACCCCTCCACCCTACTCTTCGTAGGGCACTTCACGCTCTTGAGCTGGCTCCATTACAGCTTTCACCAGGGTTCTGGAAACATCTTACTAGGTTCTTGGTGCTCTGGAAAGACCAGTGTGAGAAGGATAAAGTGGAGAGGGAACCAGGTTTCGACGAGATCCGGTATGTCTTCTAGGTAGCATCCCTAACGCCGGGTCCCAAGGGCCAATTCTTTTTTAGGGCGAGCAATCCTTTGAAGTTCTTTATACCCGGAGCCAACATAAAGTTCAACAAAACTTGGCATGATGACTGGGTCATGGTAGGAGGAGAATATGGGAGCTCAGTGCATATCGGAGGGACTGAGTACCCAGTTCCCACTCAGTTTACTGGGAAGGATAAGTGGGACATGTGGAATATTTTTGCAGAGTCACTGGGCATCTTGAACAGAATCATGGCCCGATCCTACATGAATATGAAGCATCCCACTTCTGACCCATTCGAGGCCAGTAGGGTAAACCAATACCTTAAGATTTCCCTTGCTTACCTGGGTATATAGTTTCCTTCTCCCTGCTTCTTTATGGTTTATGGGTATTTCCATCTGTTACTAACTTTTTTGTAGTTTTTGTAGTAGCTCTGCTAGCTTCCCATCCTACTTTTTTAGGATCTGAGCTCCAAAGAACCTCTCCTGTTATATCTCCTGCTACTGGTGCCCTATTCGGGTCCAGTTGACCTACAACAACTCCTCCTCTGGTTCCAGCGAGGTCCTCATTGCATCCTTTTGCTCCACTTCCTACCTTGCCTTCAGCACGCCATACTATGAGTGAGATGGCTGCAAGAGCTGCTAGGATCCGGGGTTCTCCTAGTTAAGTTCAGAAGTAGGCTCCAGTTGCTCCTATAGTTAGACCTTCACAGGCTACGTCTCCTCATCCTCTCCCTTCAATAGTACCTGCCAGGCGCTAACTTAGGGTGGAGAGAGAGGTACTGGTACCGTGGCCACCCCTTCTGCTGATCTGCCTTCTGGCTCGAGGACACAGGATAGTGGTCAAGAGGAGGTACTATCCCGATTCGTAGCCGCTTACCCTGGTGGTAGTCCACAGGCTATGGCTTCCAAGCCCGCGGACATCTTGGTCATAAAAGGAGCCTCTCTTCTTGCTGAGGTATGATTCTTGGTCATCCTCTTTGTTCGGGGTAATTCTAGGAAGGTACTTACTTTTCCCTTTTCTTTTTGTAGGCTTTCAAATTCACTCTGGCTATGGGGCAGCAGGTGACAGCTCTCAAGGAGGCGAACATTGCTACTAGGGCAGAATTAAAGGATGTCAAGAAGGACCTGGCTCGGTTTGAGAATAGCATAGACTATTTGAACATGTCCTTGACTAAGGCTGAGAGGGGTAGGGAAGAGGCCTCGGTGGACTCGGAGCGGTTGAAGCATGCCTTAGATACTGAAACACACTTAAGTCACTACGTCGTCACAATAAGAAGGATGGTCTGAGAGGGGAGAAGACCCTACTTTAGGAGGAAAACCGTCTCCTATGGGTTATGGTGCAGGCTTTAGAGGCCAAAGTGGATGCCTCCTTTTGGGGCAAAACGGTCATTCTACAAGAAAAGCAACATTCGGCGGTTCAATTCGGTGGCTTGGCCGCAGATTGAAACCGTTGTTTTCCTCTAGTGATGTCAGGTGCAATTCGGCGGCCACAATGCAACTGCGGATCCCAACCGCCCAATCTTGGCAGAAACCAACAACTCAATTCGACGGTTCACATCTACGGTCTGGCCGTAAATTGAAACCGCCGATCCATTCCAGTGATGCACATTACCATTTGGCGGTTACCATTCGGCGGCTTAGTCACCGTTTGAAACCACCGATTGAGTGACACATCAGTAAAACCAAGATTTCAGCCCTACCTTTTGGGACCACATATAAATACCCCTCTTTTCCCATTCTATAATCTAATCCCCACCATTCTTGAAACCCTAACCCCTTTCTTACCTCCACTAACCAAAATCTCTACCATAATCACAAATGTAACCTTCCCACCAACACCCATCCACATTTTGGAGAATTAATTGAAGAGAGAAGAGGAGATTCACCAAGATCAAGGGAATCTCAAGTGCATTAAAGATCAAGAGGACTCTTGAAGGCTTTCATGGGTTTTCTCTACATCGTTTCTCGACATATAGCTATTTTCATATCTAGGATTGATTTTATTGTCATCATATAATCCTAGGTAAGCATCTAGAGTACCCTAGCTCTATATTGCATATTTGGATATCATTGCATATTCACTTAGGGTGTTGATCTCTTCGGAGAAGTAAGTCTTGTGTGATAGACCGGGATTAGGTCGTACACCGGGATTAGGTGGTCACATGAGCAAATTGGACTAGGTCCACTTTTACAGGCCTGCGGGTAGTGATAGCGGGATATTGGCCAGGATTAGGCCGTCAAACCGGGATTAGGTTGTATATGCTATCACAATTAGTGGATTCGAGGTTCGAGTGTGGCGCACTTACCAACCCGTGGTTTTTCCCTGTTGAGGGTTTCCACGTAAAAATCAAGTGTCGTTTATATTTCCGTACCATATTACACTTGATTATTGTTTTGTGAATTGGGGTTATATTTGTAATATTGACTAAACGCGAAAATTTGGTAATAACGGATTAACAACCCTTTCACACAACCTCTGGGTCATATTTAAAAGACACGTACGCGTAAACGGGAATTCATTATTCCTTTCAAGAACCGTTTCGAGCGCATCAGGTTTCTTCTTTTATATGTATGTGTATGTATGGTGAATGCTATTGAGAAAGATAGCTTCATAATCAAACCTAATCAAAAGCCTAATTAGAGACATATGTGAACTAGTTTCTTGGATTCTAGGTTTTTCACATGATTGTGAGTTGTATTGTGATTAGTTTGATATCTAGGATTATTTGTGACTTGATTGAATCATTTTATGATTAATAATCCTTGAAATGTGTTTTGATCCTTTGATTGATAAAATCTAGGATTAATACATGTGTATGTGTTTTTAGAGCTATCTAGGATTTAATTGATTTATCATTATATTAAATTGTTGGTTAGAATATTCATTGAATACATTTTGTGATTATAGCATTTATGTGTATGTTTATAACATCTTAAATATGTGCTTCATGTTTATGATCTATTCAAGTGTTATATGTGAGAATGAAACTAGGAGCTATTTGTGTTAGGTGTTTTTCACATGCTTTAGGTTCAATTCAAGTTTTGCATCTAGACTATTATAACTTGTGTTCTCACATGTTTAGGTCTAGTTGTTCCATGGAATATATTGATCACTTGTTCTATGTTGAATTGCTTGTTTGTATCATTTGCATTCACATGATCACACTAGGAAGTCCTTGTAAAAGGCATGAAGTCTTGACTAGGACAAGGTGTCCGGATAGTCAAGCAAGGAAGACTTGGTTAGGACAAGAGGTCCGGATAACCAAGCAAGAAGTCATGGCTAGGATCGGGAAGGTCTGGATAGCTATTCATGTGAGGTTCTCTAGAGGCATGAGTGCCTTGGATAGGGAGTTGGCTACATTATTGGTAGGCCCGAGCATTTGGTTAGACATAGATTCCAATAGAGAGTGTTGCATGGGATGTGCATTGGCTCTTGAGGAATTTCTAATCTTCCAACGATGTTGGTTTGGTATGGACTCCAATATATGGTGGTTTCGCATCATTGAGGGATTTTGTATCTTCCAATAGGGATTAGGTAGACATAGACTTCAATAGGAAGTAGATCAAGGTTGGTCACTTTTGAGGAATTTCTAATCTATCATCCAATATATATAGTACCCAATGGTTGTAGTTCAACCCATGGATGTTTCCTCCTTGGAGGTTTTACCATGTTAAAAAATCTCTTGTGTTAATTCTTCCTATCTCTATCTCTTATATTTGTATATGTGTATGTTTTAATCCTTGTTTCATAATCTTCATTCGTGATGTATTTGGAAACATGATTTTGCTAAGTGTGAGATGTAAGCACATCATTTTGATCAAAATGTAAATATAATTCTTTTGTATATTGACTTATTTGTGTATAGTTGATGAGTCGTCGTTGGTACTCAACAAAATGATTGTTTTTAAAATATGTTCGTGTTGAAAACCGATTTCACCATTTAGATAGAAAATTAATTTGTTCCACAGGGAATTAGAGTGATAGTTGAATAAATTAACAATTCTTATATGCAATAAAATAAAATATAAGCAATGGATGGTTGAATGGTTTGTCAAGCCATCAAACATACATGTAAAATAAACCTAATAAACTAATAAAATAGATAGAAATCTAGATAAGAGATATATGGAGAAAACAATTAATAGAATTGCTAGGGAATTAATGGGATCACACGTGGATTACGGGAAGTGCTTCTCAAGCTACCTTAACGAACTAACCTCATAAATGTTAACCAATTGATTTCTAGGATGTGTTTAGACCATTACTATGAACCCTAAACAACTTTCCATCGCAATGCCTAACCGATTAAAGAGAGGGGGTCACAGCGGGATCGGTTTGTTACAATTTAACGGTTTAGATAATCGCGGTTGATATACCCTCCGACGATCTATCCTAGTCATTATGTTCTCAATCCATCAAGGTTGTCAATCCAATCAAGATTATATAACAAATTATCCTAAGCAAGAGTATAATCAACTAGTGGATATACATGTCAATCATATAATGCCTAGAATCTATTTATAAAATGAATGGAACACAAATAGAGATTAAAATATATAAAAGCTTAAGCAAAACCCAATCCATATGTTCTCACATAAAAACCCTAGAAAGGGGGTTTAATTACACATATTACAACCAAAGGGAAAGCAAGTAAAAGATTAGAAAATCACCATTGGGTCTCCTTTTGTAAGCTTGATCCTTTCCTTGCCTTTGATGCTCCTTATGCAAAAAGTGGGTGATGAAGAGGTATCTAGACAGGTGGAGTCAAATGGGAAGTGACTAAGGAGATTTGTGGAGAAGATGGGAAGAAAGGAATGATTTGGGGAAGGAAATCTAGATATTTAGATTAGGTAGGAGAGAAGTGGGGGGATTAGGAATGGTAGAAAGGAGGTTTCTTGGTTGTCAAGAATGGCCAAGAGTTGTTTAAAAGAGAAATTAGTGATGAATTTATAGGATTTTCAAATTAGGTCTCGGGTAGCAAATTACCAAAACACCCTCTTGCATGGCAAATTACCATTTAGTGCATAAAAGGGGAGCATATTGTAATTTTCCCACCCAATCAGTTTTGGATAGAGAGGAGGTCGCGGTTTGTCTTCAATGGCGACACTAGGGTGACCCAAATGGCGACACAACTGGAGTGGAAATCAACTCCATGTCGCCATGGCGACAACGAAGGACCAAATGGAGACAAGGGAGGGGCACGTGGCGACCAAAGGAGTGACTAGGCGTGGAGATTGGAGGCTGTTATTCCGGCCGATCGAGGCGCCGAAAAGTGGACGACCGGTGAGCTGTTGAGGTCGCCGTTCTTTTGGGCTGAAAATCGGTCTGAGATAGCTCGGTTTCCAGCGTCGTTGAGGCGACGGCACTCCTAGGTCGTGGCTACCATGGCTGACGTGAGGAAGAAGATGATGAATAGGTGAGGTTGGGGTGCATTCAGCAGATTCCTAGGGTGTGCGCAGCATCCTCTATTTTGCCTTGCATAGGGTGTAGTTAGCAATGAAGTGGGGTGCGCTTAGAAGCCATACCCACATTCAAAGTGCACCGTTTCACTTATGCTGCTGACGTGGGCTGCATGAGGTGTATATGGAAATGGGCTGGGGTGCAATTAGAAGTCCAATACCCTTCATTTTAACCAAAACGCACCGGATCACTATGGTGACGTGGCGCGCTCACTTGCTTTGCATGGTGAATTGTAATTTGGCCCCTGATCTCTTCCATATCTGCAATAACTTCAATCTTCCTTCAATAATTACATTTTTGCCCCTATTTCTCCAATATTACTTCAATGCCCCTGAACTCTATAAATACCTGAAAACACTTAATTTATACCATTAAATCACGGGATAATACCATAGAATCAAGCAAAATGAGAGAGAAGTGAGGGCCAAAATCGTACCAATTTTGGTCCGATCAATAGTCATATAGTGATTGATACTTGTACATACTGGACATTATTATGAATACATGTATTTTTTGTTTTGGTTTTAATATATTTCCTTCATTAGCAAGTTGTAGTATTTCTACTTAGTATACTTACATTGTAATATTCAAAGTACAACTTGTAGAATTTGATCTTGATTGAATATCTTGTATATGAGATACATTGTTTGTTAATATATGTTTTGTAGACTAAGGGTGGTGAATTGAGTATACATGTGTTGATTGTTTTCTCATAACAATCTTGTTAAAGGTTAATTTGTATGCTCACTAAGGTTTTGACATAAGTCACGAAAGAGTTATTGAAATTAGAGTGTAAACCTATTCACACCTCCCCCCCCCCCCCCTAGGTTGTTTAGTATAATCTTGTAGGTATTTTCACATGGCATCGAATTAACTTCTTCTTAAATTTATCCTTGCAATCTACCACTTCTTTTGGATTGATCTTCTTATTGACTTCCTCTCTCTTAGAACCTATGTTCTTTAGAAATTTCTTGAAAGTTCTCACCATACTAGCCACATCATCTTCACTCTTCTCATTGGTTACCTTGAGTGTTATTCCCTTACCCTCAATCTTCGGCTTGAACCCAAGCTCATAAGTTTGTAGAGGAAGCTCATCAACCCTCATAAGATCGACATTCTTGCTTTCTTCAATTGCAGTCACCTTTGCATTAAATCTCTTAGGCAAGGATCTCAAGATCTTCCAATTAATTCTCTCTTGTGGATATAACTCTCCCAAAGTTTGACTTTGGTTTGTGACACTTAAGAGTCTAGTTTGAAAGTCTACTAACTTCTCATCCTCATTCATAACAAGACTTTCAAATTGAGAAGTAAGCATTTGTACTCTAGACCTTCAAACTGCTAACGTACCCTCATTGGTAGTTTGCAAAGTATCCCATACTTCCTTTGCCGATTCGAGGTTTTGGATGTAGATAAATTGAGTACTATCTACACCTCCAAATATAGCATTCACTGTCCGATAATGCCACTTAGCATTAACAAATTCAATAGCCATCCATTCGGCTCTAGGTTTCGCAATCATAGTGCCATCTTCGATCCTTTTGGTAGGTAACTCATAACCTTCCTCAACACTCATCCATGCTTTTTCCTTAATGGATCTAATGTAAGCTCTCATCCTAATTTTCCAAAAGGAGTAGTTACCACTATTCAATAGTGAAGGTCGAGCACTAGAAGCACCTTCTGGCATCAAATCACCCATAGTAACAAAAATGAATTTTTCACAAAACACAATATAAACACTACAAAAGGATCTATCTAATTACTTCTAGATACCCGCTCTGATACCAAATGAAATTCCCTTAACCAATTATAGTGTAAATATACCTAGAGGGGGGGGGGGGGTTGGTGAATAGGTATAGACTCCAAATTCTTTTCTACTTCTTTTTAATACAACAAAGTTGTATGCACATGGAAGCTTAGCAAATGAATTGCTTTAACAAGACAATATGAGTTCAATTACACAAGTGTTAAAAGCAATACAAGATATAGAAGTAAAGAAACTTAAAGCGAAATATGACACAAGTATTTTTACGTGGTAAACCTCCGAAGAGGAAACATCCACGGGTTGATACCATAACCACCGGCAAGCAAATTCACTATGTCAAAAAAGAGATACACAATCAAGGCAATCAACACATGATATACTCCCTAAGCTATTAACTCCTAGTCTGCCCAAGGATCAAGTGAAAACACCTTGCCGCAAGCTTTCTAACCGAGACAAATCGCTTGCCTCTAGAAAGCCACTCCCTAACTGAGACTATCCTCAAGTCTCTAGGAAGATTTCCTTGCATAGTTAATTCGAGCCCTTTGCTCTTAACTAAGACTTCCTTGCTTGGTTAACCGGACCTCATGTCCTAACCAAGACTTCGCTTGGACTTACTTAAAGGCCTCACACCTCTTAGCCAAGACTTCCCTTGCTTGGACTTACTTAGAGCCTCACACTCTTAGCCAAGACTTTACTTGCTCCATGTTGAAGAATCACTCAACAACAAGAGACTTCACACCTTTTGCAAGGCAAATGATCTAAGTAATGCAAATGATGCAACCACAATCAAATAGAGAAAGTTGATCACACAAACTCTATGAACATGCAAGAGATAACTAGAATATGCTTTCAACACTCAATCACAAAGTTATCTAAAATTCAAGCATGTGAATCAATAAGAACTAGATTAGAATATTCAATATTGTAATCACAAATCCTAGTTCTTAGATCATAAAATCAAAACCTAGAAATCAACAATCAAGCTCATCACAAAATATTTCTAGAATCAATTTCATGTGAATCAAGTTAAGCTTTGAAATATGTTCAATCAAAATCACAAAAAGCTATAACTCAAAAATCATTCAAACAAGTCTAAAATAGGAATCAATATCATTCTAAACATTTTTCATCAATCAAGAATTAAGATCTATCAAGTTGATCACGAGAAAAGTGGAGAAAAGATGATTCACATACAAAAGATGAACCACGAAATGAAGATCAGATTGCTACGAATAATATGTAAATATTTTGACCTTGAAACTTCTTGAGACTTGTTCCTCTCTTCAAGACCAACGATTTTGGTTTTTGAATCACTTAATTCGGAGCAGAAATGAGAGAGATATGACAAAAACAAATAATGATAAGTTATTGAAAATTCTGCACGAGATTTCGAATTATATAGGGAGGGAAACCAAGTGAAGAAGAAGAAGAGCAAAAAGGGAAATGTGCCACCTTTAGCCTTGGTCCCCATGGAGGCACGTGGCCACAATGGGGAGATTGAGAGGCCTCCTTCCCGTGGTGGCCACGCGCCTCCACGGGAATGAGGGAAGGTGGCACTTCACCTCCTTTATTCTCCTTCGCTCTCTTCGCGCACCTCTCACTTTTTTCGATTGTTCTCCAGCCTCCGAACTCCGAATTTGAATCCTCTTTTGGATTACAAACCATAACTCAATTATGCACGAGGAAGACTATGAAACTTTGACCAAAGGTTATAAATTCAACTCGATACACAACGACGAAGACAATGCATTGTAAGAGAACGTAAAATAGCGTAACTTCCTCGTTTGAACCCGAAATCAAATGAGTGAGTAACTGTAACGATCGGAACTCAACAAGGAATCATATGAGATCATATTCAAGTTCAAGACAACAAAACCCAAACAAATAAACACAAGATCACACAAGTATGCGATTTCCTAGACATAGTCCTAGTGCATGCATTTCTATAATGAATGTCAATATGAGATCAATGCATGAGCATACTAAATCAAGTGTGTGAATGTGTTATTAAAAAATGAGCACAATGTTGCAGGGACACATATGAATGCAATGTATGTGTGTGCGGTTTGCTTAACAATGCATGGACACACATGTATGAATTGTGTGTGTGTGTGCGCTTACGCCTTGTAAGAGGAAGAAGTATCTTGATACCTTAGCATCCAAGAAAGTGCTTATCCTCTTGAAGATGATATTTGCATGAGAAATTGCTTTTCTCCTTTGAAGCACCTTTCCACCAAGAAACACCTAAGCAACTAACCATTACAAATAAGGAGAGTTTTGCAATGGAATCAAGTCAATACAAATCTAAATCCTTACATCGCGGTTGTTAGGATTATGCTCAATAGCAAGAGTGTAATATTGTAATTAACAATCTTTTTCATATTAATAAAGTGATTTCTGGTTTAACAAATCTTATAGCATTTATAGTTTAATATTATAATTGTCAAAGTAAATAATCATAAGGTCTAAAGACTATGAGAAAAGAAGAATTGTTCGTACATCTGGATATGTATGTGGTAGACACAATTCTTTAGTTAGTCTTGAATATTGTTCACAACTTAAGTTAAAGGTTGGGCACCTTTATCTTGTTAAAGTTGTAGAATTCTTTTGCTAGCATTTGAGTGAGATCAAATGAGATATGATGAGTCTAAAATCATCGGAGTGTCTTCGAGCAAAAGAATCTAGTGCATTGGATGCATTGAACTGGATCACAATGAAATACTTTATCTAGAACCGTCAATAGATAATAGTCTTTTCATTATCAGGACAATCGGAGAGTCTATCTTAATCCTGAGATAAATGATGGACTTATGGTTGCAAGTGGTATCATTTGAGTTATCAATGAGTACGATTATATCGCATAGTCTATCCTCGATAGTTTGGTGATATTCATTTGTTAATCGATAGAGGACTTCATTTATAGATATGGACATCGTGGCTCCATTTATTAAATGTGAGTATAATATCATCATATGGATGTTTTGAGGTAATTGGATATTAAAATCTCAACGTTGAGTTTTCGATAGTGTCTATTGAAAACATGGCTTCTGGACAAGTCAAAATATCCAAGTTCAAAACGTGGTCATATGAGTAAATATGGTAACTTGGAGAGTTATAGGCGGTCTATGAACTCTTGGCGATTACTGATATTAATCACGAGGATACACTATCTCCAACTTGATTGTCTACGGTATGAATGAGGAACATCTTCCTTTTCTATCTTTATTTAAGAGTTCAATTTTAGCTCTTTAGTGGAATGAGTTAAAATTAATGGATCGGACCTAAGTGAATCATTTATTGATTGTGATTATGTTATGTCTATTGAAGCTTAAATTTAGATAGCCCGCCAAGATCCCCAATCCACACGGACTTGCATGGATCACTTGATATATTCTACCGGACCAATTTAAGGGTCCATCTAGAATTGCATTTAATATATTAAGAATATAATTTGCACATTATTTATGTAATGGGCTGCTCAATTATATTTATATATTAATGAATGGCATGTGGGCTTGTTTCTTTTAGTAAGAATGGGTCTGGTTCACATGTGAACTTTTTATTTAAAGTCCAATGGATTAAATGAAATGAGAAAATAATATAAGGCCCTATTTTAGACAAGTGGGGCGGCAAGGGTTAATATATTAGCCTATATATTATTTTGTTTCATTGTTTAATTAAATAAGAATTAATTAATTTATTAATTAATTGTTTAATTAAGAAACAAATCTTTTCTGATTAGGAAATATGATTCCTAGAGTTATACTATTGGTAGTAGTATACTAAAATTAAAAGACTTGTTTGATAAGAAAATAAATAATTAATTTTATTTATTTAATCAAATAAGAAGTCTTTTTATTTAGTCAAATAATAGAATAAAATACCTATGAGTTGGATTAGGGTTTGAAGTCTTAAACTAGATGGAAATTAGGGTGCAACACAAACCCTTTTTGGCTTGTGATTTGCGGCAACCCTAGTCCCTTTTAGAGAAGGATTTTCGGCAACCCTAAAAGAAAAGAGGAAGCAAATTAGGCCACCTATATATTTGCACTTATAGAATTCGGCCACCCTATGGGTTATGCTTGATACAATTTTCTTCTTCTTCTCAATTCATAGAAAGTATTATTTTTATTCTACTAAAACAAAAAAGAGTGAATAGATTATTCTTTGATGGTACACTAATTGCTTGTTCATCAATAAGCTTGTGTGTACAACATCGATTTAGGTTCACGCGAGTTTCGATCATTAGATTGAGAACTCAAAAGTGACCGGAATAATCTTAGTCTTCTTTTGATTGTTTTGTGACTAACAAAAGAAAAAGAAAAGTTTGTTTGTCCATTCTCAGGTTTGCAATTCAAAGAAAAAGGGAGACCATGCTCCTAGGTGATTCACGTTCGTGCTAGGATTGAAGATCTTACGGATTACCATCGACGTAAGTCAATCGGATCACGCGACAAAAGGTATGATATCTTTTGTTGATTATATGTATGTTTAATTAATTAAAGGGTTAAGGTTCATAAAAAGGAAAAATTTTAAAACATACTAAAACTACTTTTAGTTTCGCTTCCGCTGCGTGTACTATGGTATTTTTCCCTACAGCGGTATCTGGGTATCCTGCATCTTATTGGACCATGGTACTACTAGAAGAATTTTAGTCTTTCCAGAAAAAACTTTAGGAGACAGAGCAAGATTTGTCTGGAAAGATAACTTTTCCCCACAAAACGAGTTTCATCGGGAAAGGTTACTTTTCCCCATAAAACTCAAAATTCGTCTGGAAAGGTTACCTTTCCCCATAATTTTTCCCAACCTTTCCCCACAAAACGATTTTCGTCGACAAATCTCAAAATTCGTTGGCTAATGGTACAAAAATTTTCCCAACCTTTCCCCACAAAACGATTTTCGTCGGGAAAGGTTACCTTTCCCCACAAATCTCATAATTCGTCAGCTAAGGGTACAAAATTTTTCCCCACAAAATAAGTTTCGTCGGGAAAGGTAACCTTTCCCCATAAAACTCAAAATTCGTAGGGAAAAGTTAATTAATATGTTATATAGTTATATATATTGTAAGGTTCCCATTTGTTGATTGGCTCATTTCATGGACAAACCACATGTTGGGGTTCTTTGTAAGGGTAGCTTAAGTGTTGGTGTTATTGCTCAAAGCCCTTTGAAGACCTCGTTTTGATAAGCACCGAATGTAAATTTCTATGTGCTTACTTGTCTTGAAGAGATAGTTGCACACACTCACAACTCATACATATGTTTAATCCTTATATGTTGTGTGTCTTATTTTTGTGCATTAATGTTCATTAACATCTCCTCTTGCATGTTATTTTGATTGCATCTTGCATATCCAATTGCCTTGTCATGCTTAGACTTAGGAGTGCTTTTTTGCAATGGGCACTCTCAAAAGCGCTATACAGAAGCGCTGTACGAACAGCGCCTATCGAGCGCTGTTCAGACCTGATCGATTTAATTCGGTCGCTGTTGGGTCGCTGTTCAGACGCTGTACAAAGCGCTGTACGTACAGCGCCACTCTATTTTCCCGAGAGAACAGAGTTGGGGCGTTGTACAGGCGCTGTACAGAAGCGCTCTACGTACAGCGCCCAAGGTAAAATCATGCCAACTTATTCAAAATGACCACATTTTGATTTGGCCCCCTATATATATGCCACTTTGACTTTAGGTTAATTAAGAGAGTTCATATTCAGATTTCATACTTAGGATATTTTTCAAAGAGAAGAAAAATTTCAAGAACTCATTTTTTATTTACTCAAACACCTTTTCATGATCATCAATCATCAATCATCATCTAGCATCATCTTTGATCATCTAGATGTCTTTTTGCATGGATTCTTCATCACACTTTGCTTGGTAAGCTTTTCACTAATATATTACATATTTTGTGTTTTTCTTAACAAGCATTCTCAATTTATTACTTGTATGATTTTCATATATCTTTTGATACAAGATTGAGATTAGTGTGTTGTATGTTTGAGAAGTTGTATTGTGATAGCTAATTAGGTTTTGTGCTTAAATCTTGATTAGCTAAACTATTTGATTTGTCATTTAGTTTTAATATCTAAGATTGTTCTAATTGCATATTCATTATCTTAGATAAGCATATAGGGTTTCCCTTGCTCTATGTTGCATTTGGATATTCATATATTCACTTAGGGTGTTATTCTCTTCATTGAGAAAGTAAGTCTTGTGTGTAGCTTCCGGGATTAGGTTGCTTAGATCGTAAGCAAATTGGACTAGGTTCACTTATACCGGGATTAGGTAGGTGTGTGATTACTTCCGGGATTAGGTTGTAATCGTTTTACACATTTAGTGGATTCGAGGTTCGAGTGTGGCTTTCTTACTAGCCCGTGGTTTTTCCCGTGAGGGTTTCCACGTAAAAATCAAGTGTTATTTAATTTCCGTATTTTATACTTGATTTATTGCTTTATCTATTTAGGGGTAATTTCATAATTTTGATTTCACATGAAAAATTGGGTAATAAGTTTAAAATCTATTCACCCCCCCTTTAGATAGTTTTATACACACCGTGCTATAATTTGTTTCATATATATATATATATATATATATTAATATATGGAATGTTTGTTTTTGATTGTTAATTTATAATTTTTAGTCAAATGGGAAAATGGAGGAACAGGGGAAATGGAGAAACAGGGAAAAATGGAGGAAAACAGGGAAAATGGGGAACTGAGGTTGGGGATAGAGATACCTCCCCCCAAAATTCTTTATATATATATTAATATATGGAATGTTTGTTTTTGATTGTTAATTTATAATTTTTAGTCAAATGGGAAAATGGGAAAATGGAGGAACGGGGAAAAATAGAGGAAAACAGGGAAAATGGGGAACTGAGGTTGGGGATAGAGATACCTCCCCCCAAAATTCCCTATCCCCATTTTCCCCAAATTTCGGGGGGGGGGGGGGGGGGGGGGGGGGGGGGGGGGGATGGGGATGGTTGGGACATATCCATCCCCATTTCCCCAATGTGCAACCTTATATTTGTCCTTAATTGTTAATTTATTAACTCTTATCACATTCTCGATTAACACCATCTTAATTGATTACCACTTTGAGGTATTGATCATTTAATTAAATAACATAAATTAAAAAAAAAAAAAAAAACATTATCACCAAACCCGAATTTTTTTGCAATCCAATAAATATTTTTCAATATATGTGTTAACCGCTAAAAATGGCAGGGGTTTGAAGAAGAATTTTTCATCAACATTAGGGGATAACCTAGATAGAAAGACATCGTAGAAGAGCATCCCGATACCCCGCCTTTACAAATAGGTCGGGTACAACCTCCTACCAGCCCAAATCAAGATCAAGAGTTCCTCGACTCAAAAAGTACCAGGAAACAAAGAAGCCAAGTTCCAGGGATTCCACTACTATAGGATCCTAGTACCCCGTTACCACCAGGAATCCCAATATCCCGATACCCCGATACACCCATACAAAGTATAATAATCAGGTAGAGGGCAAGATACCCCAGTACCCCGATCCCGCCTAGAGCCAGCCAACCAGGCAGTAAGTATCAGGTTGACAGATTACTAAGTATCAAGGTAAGATCAGGTACGCCGAAGATCAAGCTACATAGAGAAGACATAGAGATGACGACGTTTTGATAGATAATGAAGTATACTCATTCCCGCCACTAAGAGTTCTATTTGAATTGAGAGTCAACTCCTACACAATCTGCCAGAGAAAGAATCGCTTGATTCTAGGGATCAAATCCCATGATAATCTCGTTGAACGCCAAGGAAAGTCATGTAATTGCTAAAACCCTAGACCAAAAATATAGGAGTGCATGGCAAGAAACAAGACCTATATATACATCGTATTATCACACGAAAAAAGGGGAGGCAATTAGGGGTCCTGAACCCTACTTGATATTTTCCACTTATCGACAGGCACGAGAGCTCCTTCGCCAACAAAACCTTTACCCTTATCACCATAGCCCTATGAACATCTTCATTGTATTTTCATTTAATGTTTATGATCAATACAAGAATCATATTGTTGCGTTATTTTTCATTCACCATTATCGTTGCCTTTTTACTAGGTTTTATTAGGAAGCTAAGGGTATCAGGCTACTTGATATCCCTCCGACTGAGATCTGCCCTGATTCCAGTCACTAAAGTTGTTAATTGCAGAATCACCCTAAGTGACAATTTTCAGTTAACAATATGTTTGTCATTCAAATTAGATTTTTGATTCGTTGAATAAATTTAAATTTATCTAACAAATTCTTTTTTTTTAATTTCTAACAACTCATATAGGTTATATATAAATATAATGCAAATGTTAACAGATAAAGTGTTGTAGTCCAGCGGTAAATGCTTACCACTTTGATATGTGGTTGCAAGTTTGATTCCTCATAATGACAATTAATTGTCAATATTATCGATGGTGGGCCGACGGTGGGGAGGGTCGGCGGTGATCGGCGATCGACGATCGGTTGGGCTGGCAGCGGTCCACGGTGGGGTGGTCGGACGGCGAATTAATTTTTAAAGTTCCAAAATCTTTCCAGATGAATGTACAACCTTAGCAAACGAATGTATTCGTTGGCTAAAACTAGTTTTAGCCGACGAAGCCGGCGGCGATCGGCGATCGACGATCGGTTGGGCTGGCAACGGTCGACGGTGGGGTGGTCGGACGGCGAATTAATTTTTAAAGTTCCAAAATCTTTCCAAACGAATGTACAACCTTAGCAAACGAATGTATTCGTTGGCTAAAACTAGTTTTAGTCGACGAATACATTCGTCTGCTAAAACTCATCGGCTAAAGTAGTTTTGGCCAACAAAACTCAAAATTTCGTCGGGCAAAACCTTTCCCGACCATGATATCTCGACGAATTGGTTGACGAAAATTTTTCATCAGGCAAAACCTTTCCCTATGAATTTTGATCTTTCCAGACGAATATGGTTTGTAGGGAAAGTCAAAATTTCTTGTAGTGTACCCATATTCTTTGAGTATCGAGGTATCGGGGTACCAAGATACCCGGACAATGCAGTAGCGGGGTACCGAGATAATGCAGTAGCGGGGTCCTTAGGACCTTAACTTCCATGTTTCCTGGTACTTGGGGATATAGGTGTCCCTAACCTTGATATGGATTTGTAGAAGGTATATCTGGATATATCGGTCTGGCTTTTTCCCGGGTAGCTAGATACTCCCTGTTGTGTCCTTCTACTTCAAATAATCTTGGCATGGATAGAATATTCTTCTTTGGACCCCTGCCCTTTGTGGCGGTTAACAAGAACATTGTATATTTAAATTATTATTATTTTCAGCAATGAAAATTATCAGAATATCATTTCGCATTAAGATGGAAAATGAATTTTTAACAAACTTTATACATGTCTACAATGAAAGAGAGATTATCGTTGTCATTAATCAAAAAATCGCAGGATACAATTTAATTAGTGTTCGTATTTGCATTTTTTTTTGTTTCTCTTATAATTTGTTTTGCTTTTAAAAAATTAAATAAAATATAATAAAATATTTATTTAGAATGTTCATTTTACGAGAATGTCTAATCATGTCCTTCTAACCAGATGATGTTGATGTTCAGTAAAAAGAAAAAAAAAACATCTAGTCTACACTGGTTTTCAATCCTAGTTACACCCCTGTTGATATGATCAAGTAGTTAAAAATGAAAATTTCTCTATTTTATATTTGATATTATTTTAAAATTAGTAATAAATTATTGAAGTTATACAGTCCTACTTAGTCTCATGCGCCAAATGCACCCTCGGTGTATTTCATTTAATTTATCTTCCATATAAAAAAAAAATCAAATCAAAATTCAATAATTTCCATTAAATTTCACCAAATTCCATTAAATTTCATCGAAAGTACTTAAAGTGTGCATTTTAAGAAGTCGTTAATATATATATATATATATATATATATATATATGAGTAATGCTACTTTGCCCAAATTTGGTGCCTAAATCTGGTGCCCAAATGACGTGGCAACACTCTCATCCATTCATTTAAATCAAGCAAATCCAATACAATCTAAATGAATGGATGAGAGTGTTGCCACGTCATTTGGACACCAAATTTGGGCAAAGTAGCATTACTCTATATATATATATCCCTTCTTCGGTTAAGACGTTTCAAACATCTTAATGGAATTTAGTGAAATTTAATGGAACCCAACCACCGCCGCTTCACTAGCTAGCGCGACAATGACTCCAACACGAACTTGCCGTCACAAACAAGCGTTTGACGATGACGAAAACATGAACTCGCCGGCACGAACCAATCCGCTCTCTCTCTCTCTCTCTTCTAATGACAATTAATACTAACTGTTTGGACCAAAAGAGCCATGTTTTAAACTAGAGGGGCCAAAACCGGTAATTCCTCAAATTTTATTGTTCGTCTTTTATAGGGTTTGGATAAGTTGCAGTTAACAGCAATGGTACTAAACAGGCTATATGAGAGAGAGTTGGTTTCTTTTTGTTTTAATTTTCAAATCCTTAATTTGTTTACACCCTTGGATTGAAATCTAAAGATTGAAAACTGGCTAACAGCAACTTAGCCAAACCCTTTAGTGCAATAATACATAAATCATAGCAACATCGTCCCTTTATTTTCTCAACTTCATCGGGATACAAAAGCCAAAACACAAAAATTGCAACAACAACAAAAAAGCCAAAACACAAACAATGCATATTAAGATCTGTTAACAACGAAATTGGCCAAATGGTACATGGGAGCAGCCTTTGTAGAATCAAAGTATGTAAGCTCTTCATGAGCCTTAGCCACTAGCTCTCTAGCAAACTTCTTGGACTCATCCATACCTATCAACTTCGGATATGTGGCCTTATGGCGTAGCAAATCTCTCCCAACTTTCTTCCCCAACTTCTCAGTGGATCCAATCTCATCTAAAATATCATCCCAAACTTGAAATGCCAATCCTACATTTTTACCAAACCTCCTCACTCTCTCTACCTCTACTTCATTTCCTCCACCTATTAAAACCCCACAAACTGCCGCTGCTTCTATCAACCTCCCGGTTTTATGATTATGAATGAACTCCAATTCATCCAAGCTCAGCTCTTTTCCTTCACTATCCATGTCCGCAATCTGTCCAGCCGTGCACCCTTTTGAGCCAAATGCTGAGTACATCTCCACAGTAGCTTGAAACAAATGGTTAGGAGATACGACGTGTTTGGTCTTGGTTATAAGATGATCAGCAGCAAGACACATGAGTGCATTGCAAGCAAGAATCGTGGTTGCTTCACCAAAAACCTTGTGGCTTGCAGTCTTGCCTCGTCGAAGATCATCATTGTCCATGCAAGGGAGGTCATCCAGAACTAGTCCCACCGTGTTCACCATCTCTATCGCGCAAGCCATTGCCATCACTGAAGACTCATCTCCTCCAACCAACTCACCCGAAGCAACACAGATAGTTGGAAAGAAACGCTCCTTTCCAGCAAGAATAGTGTACCGCATCGCCTCGTGAAGTGTTTTTGGATATTGCAATGGAACTGCTTCATCGAGTGCCTTGTGGATTTTTGGTAGAGTTTTCGTCCTGTAATCTTCAATGCTGAATTCGTGTAAAAGGGTTTTTTCGGTTAAGATGGGTGAGTTTCCACCATGGATTGCTTGCAGTTTCGTGGCCAGTTTAGGACTGGTAAAAGGGATTCTGTTGTGGTTGGGGAGAGCATTAATGGTGGGGATATAGAAAAATGCTGAGGCCATTTAAAGACTCTCTTTGTTGGTTTGATCAAACTCTTAGAGAAAGTTAACAGCAAAAAGATGAGTGATGCACCAAATGTGAGCAAGTGCCGGGCTTATTTATACATAATAATAGATTAGGTTAGTTGCAGTAGCTTTCACAAGAAATAGCGGGGGTTACAACCTGGAAAGTGAGAACCTGGAAAGGCATGTAATATAAAATTAGATTAAGGTTAGTTTTTATTATCTTATTTGTTATATATATATATATTTTCTATTATCAGTTCATTCTGACAATAAATATATCAGGATGAAAAACGTGAACTACTAGATTTACATACTTTGACTCAAAGTGTATACACTTGTCAAAACTTCTCCATAATCTGTTGTCAACATTCTTCATTCTGATATATTTATTGTCAGGACAAACTGACAATAAAAAGACTATATATATATATATATATATGGGTTAGACTATAGAACACCAGTGTACCTATACACCGTATAAGAAATATTGTGATCGTAATTTGAAAAAGTGTGATCCAACCTTTGATCGCAATATTTTCTACATAGCGTATTGGTACACCGGTTTTCTATAGATTGTGCATATATATATATATATGGTCTCATTCATATCAGTGCGCATTGATTTAAATATATAAAGACATTGAATGTGAGCCACTCATTATGGAGAAGTTTTGAACATTTATATATATATATATATACGGTTCCGTTCTGGTCAGTGCGCATTGATGTAACTACATCAGTACTAATGTATGTGGACCACTAATTATGGAGAAGTTTTGACAAGTGCATACACTTTGAGTCAAAATATGTAAATCTAATGAAGTTATATCAGTGCGTACTGACTTGAATATTTATATATATATATATGGGAGAACTTTAAAACTAGTCAAAAATTATGGGGACTTATTGTTTTTGTCCACAATTATTATTTGTATTGTTTTTGTCAACAAATCCACTTTTTGGACAAGATTGCCCTTGTTCATAAAAAAAATTCTCTTTTTTTTTTCTTTTTCTTCTCTCTCCTTTCCACAGAATCTTTTTTTTTCTTTCTCTATCTCTCTCTCCTTCTCTCACACGTTCATCTTCTTCTTCTCTCTCCTCTCTTCTCTTTCACGCCTCCTTCTTTCTCTCCTTCTTCTCTCTCCTCCTCTTTCCTTCTTCTTTCACACCATCTTCTTCTTCTCCTCTTTCTCTTTCTTTTTTTTTTTCCAGATTTTAAAAAAAATTTCAGATTTTTTAAAACAAAAATTTTCAGATTTGTTTAAAAATTTTCAGTTTTTTTTGTTTGAAAAATTTCCAGATTTAAAAAAAAAACGTTTGGATTTGAGTGTTGGTTGTTGATTTGTGGTTGTATTTAAGTTTGGGTTGTGGTTGTTTTTATGAATGGTGGGAGTTGTATTTGGGTTTGGGTTTTGTTGAAATTTTTTTGAGATTTTTCGGATTTGATCTTTTTCAAACAAACTTTTCAGATTTTATTTTGTTTAAACACACCAGGCAAACGAATTAAACACACCAAGCAAAATGAATTAAACACACCAGACTAATTAAACACACCAGACAAAATGAATTAAACACACCGGACTAATTAAACACACCAGAACACCAATTAAACACACCAAACAAAAACAATTAAACACACCAAGGCAAAAACAATTAAACACACCAAGGTAAAACGAATTAAACACACCAGACCATCAATTAAACACATCAAGGCCTAGGGTGTTAATTGGTTTGGCCTGGTGTGTTTAATTGGTTTGCACTGGTGTGTTTAATTTGTTTGCTCTGGTGTGTTTAATTTGTTTGCTCTAGTGTGTTTAATATGTTTGGCCTGGTGTGTTTAAATAGTTCGGTGTGTTTAATTATTTTTGCGCTGGTGTGTTTAATTGTTTTTGTCTAGTGTGTTTAATTGGTGGTCTGGTGTGTTTAATTGGTCCGGTGTGTTTAATCCATTTTGCCTGGTGTGTTTAATTAGTCTGGTGTGTTTAATTAATTTTGCCTGGTGTGTTTAATTCGTTTGCCTGGTGTGTTTAAACAAAATAAAATCTGAAAAGTTTGTTTGAAAAAGATCAAATCCGAAAAAATTTTAATTTTTTTTCAACAAAACCCAAACCCAAATCCAAACACAACTCCCACCATTCATAAAACCAACCACATCCCAAACTTAAATACAAGTGTATAACCACAAATCTGAATTTTTTTTAAGCACAACCACAACCACAACAACAACTACAACCACAACAACAACAACAACAACAACTCAAATTCAAACCTTTTTTAAATTTGGAAAATTTTCAACAAAAAAAAAAACTGAATTTAAAAAAAAAAAATATGGATACATTTTCAAATCTGAAAATTTTTGTTTAAAAAAAACCTGAAATTTTTTTTAAAAAATCCCTAAAATCAACCACAACCACAAACCAAACTTTTAAATCTGAAAAAAAAAATTCAAAAAAAAAAAACTGAAATTTTAAAAAACAAATCTGGAAAAAACGTGAAAGAGAAAGAGAAGAGAGGAGAGAAAGAAAAGAAGAAGGAGGAGGGAAGATCGGACGTCCGATCGTTGGTCGGTCGTCCGATCTGAATTTTTTTTTTTTTTAAATCTGAAATATTTTTTTAAATTTGGAAAAAAAGAGAAAAAGAAAGAGAAGGATAAGAAGAAGAAGAAGAAGAAGAAGAAGAAGAAGAGGGTGTGAAAGAAGAAGGAAAGAGGAGGAGAGAGGAGGAGAAAAAGAAGAAGAAGAAGAAGAAGAAGAAGAAGAAGGAGGCGTGAATGGAGAGAGAAAGGAGAGAGAAGAGGGAGGCGTGAAATGAGTGAGAGAAAGGAGAGAGAAGAGATTAAGAAAAAAAAACAAGGGCAATTATGTCCTCACAGCCCATTTAATGACAAAAACAATAAAAATGATAATGGTGGACAAAAACAGTAAGAGACCTTAATTTTTGACTACTAACCCCTATTTTCTCTCTCTCTCTCTATATATATATATATATTAGAGTAATGCTAGGCTTCCCAAAATTTTTCCCAAATGATGTTGGCACGTGAGGTGTCAACATCTTGTAAATCATAAGTTTATGTGGTTAGTGATGTGATGTTGACACCTCACGTGCCAATATCATTCGGGAAAAAATTTTGGAAAAAATTTGAAAAGTCTAGTATGACTCTATATATTAAGTAGATGAAATACCCATTTTTAACCAAAAATTAAGGGTCTTTATTGTTTTTAGCCGGAATTAGTAAACTGATTGTTTTTGTCAAAAAATCTACTGTAGAGACATAATTGCCCCTCATTTATTTTTAAAATACCTCTTCTGTCTCTTTTTCTCTCTCATTTGTGCATAATATTTTTTTTTCCTCTTTCTCTCTCTCATCTCACGCCTTCTTCTTCTTCTTTCTCTCCTTCTTCTCTCTTTCTCTCCTCTTCTCTCCTCTTTTCTCCTCCATCTTCTCACTTTCTCTCTTTCTTCTTCTTCTTCTTCTTCTTCTTCTTCTTTTTTCTTCTTCTTCTTCTTCTTCTCTTTCTCTTTTTTTTTTCCAGATTTTTTAAAAACAAAAATTTTCAGATTTGGTGGTTTTCCGATCATCGGTCGTCCGATCTTCTCTTCTTCTTCTTCTTCTCTTTCTCTCCTCTCTTCTCTTTCTCTTTCACGTTTTTCCAATTTTTTTAAAAATTTTCAGATTTTTTTTTATTTTGAAATTTTTTTTCAGATTTTGTTTTTGTTTAAAATTATTTCCAGATTTTTTTAAAAGAATCCTGATTATGTTTGTTAAAAAAAAAATTCCAGATTATTTTTTTTAATTTTTTTTTTCCAGATTATTTAAAAAAAATTCAGTTTTTATTTTTATTTTTTTATTTTGAAAAATTTTCAGATTTAAAAAATGTTTGGATTTGAGTGTTAGTTGTTGATTTTAATGGTGGTTGTGGTTGTGAATGTTTGGATTTGAGTATTAGTTGGATTTGAATGTTCAAAATTTTTTCTAGATTTGTTAAAAAATATCCCATATTTCGTTTTTTTTTTTTCCAAAATTTGTAAGTGTGGTGGTTGTTTTTATGAATGGTGGGAGTTGTTGGATTTTTTTTTTCCAGATTTTCGTGTTGAATTTTTTTTTCCAGATTTCAGTCATGTTTGAATTTTTTTTTTCCAGATTTCAGTCATGTTTGATTTTTTTTTTCTTCAGATTTTGTTCAATTAAACACACCAGACCACCGATTAAACACACCAGGCAAAAATGACTTAAACACACCAATGAAAATGAATTAAACACACCAGGTAAAAACGACTAAATATACCAGGCAAAAAGGACTAAACACACCAGATAAAAACGACTAAGCACACCAGGTAAAAACGACTAAACACACCAGGCAAAAATGAATTAAACACACCAAGCAAAAATGACTAAACACACTAGGCAAAAAGGAATTAAACACACCAGGCCAAAAGGAATTAAATACACCAGGCCAAAATGACTAAACACATCAGACAAAAAAGAATTAAAGACACCAGGCAAAATTTCTGAATGAAGGGCATTTTTGTCCGAAAAGTGGATATTTTGACAAAAACAATCAAAATACTAATTCCGGCTAAAAACAATAAACCTCCTTAATTTTTGACTAGTTTCTATTTTCACCCTATTAAGTATGTCATTGTAATTGTTTGGGTTGGATTATACAGTTTAATAAAATATAACCCACAAACCAAATTAATCCAATCGGATTGTCAAAAACAATCCAATCAGTTTTTATTTATTTTTTTATTTAACAAACCCAAACCAACTCAGTTTGGTTTGGACGGGTGGATCTGTTGGACAGTTTGGGTGCCCACTGCCCACCTAATAATAGACGACGAAGTTTTGCTGTTTTTATAATTATTTGATCTTGTATAACAAACTTCCTACAACTATTGCAATTTGGATCCGGACTGAAGTCATAGCTGCAATAATTGTTTTATCTATTTGTTGATTTTAACATTCATTTATTTTCTTAGAAAAATATATGAATTTGTTCACTAGGCAAATAAAACGTGTCTAGGGAATATGACCGATTTAGTTGGCAAATAAAATGTACGATTTTTATTTTTATTTTATTTTTAATGATCTAAGAAATGGTAATTCTTATATATATATATATATTCTATGGTTGTTATATATATTTTCTAAGGTTGTTATTAATTATTGAATTTTAATTAAGAATATACAAGTCAATGATTTTTCTTGGCAAAATAAATAAATAAAGGTATATTAAAAATCGAAAATTTAAAATTAAGAAAAAAAAAACTAAAATAAAATAATATCTCACATAACTACCTGCAACCATGCAGATCAGTTAAATCCACATTTCTAATGGGAAATTTGTAGAGAGGCCTCTTTAAAATCTTGGAGTTGCGAGAGCTCCTTTTATAATGATCTGATCTGCAATAAATTAATTATGTCGACCACATGTAAGTAGTCTCGAAGCTAATAATTAAAGACAATTTAAAGAGCTTCGTTTCTCATGATTCGGTGGTATTACGTCGGGTGTCGAAAAATGTGTTCCAATTTGTGTATAACCAATCAAACTGGGAAATGTGTTTATATTTATAGAAGAAGTTGAAAAAAAAATAATTTAATGTAGAAACATGACCCAATTTGATTGGTTAGACACAAATTGAGACACTATTTTTGAAAAGCTGATTTGAGTGCAACCGAGAAAAACTTGGGTGCAACCGATGCACCGTGCTAGAATCTAACGGTGATGCATCGGTTCCACTCAATAATTGACACCTGTCACTTACTAAAGGTTTTTTTTTTCTTTTCTCTGAAACTGAATTTTTGCTTCTCTCTTCTTCCCAAAATCTCACCGTGACGGTCAGACCGTCGTCGTTCCGGTCTTGCCATATTCCGGTAACCGTAATAATTGTGCATGTTTTTTTCTCTCTCTTCAAAGATAGAGGAGTCAAGAAAAACAATTGGGAAAGCTTCTAAAGAAAAGCAACCTTTGAGCGAATGTGGTTGCTTGTGGTCACCTGGAAAAACTGCTTGTTTTCAATTAATTCTTGGTCCTCTCTGAAGAGAAAACAAACTCGGAAGTTTGAAGTTTAAAAAAAAAAAAACCCTGTTCCATTTTTAGTTCAGCTAACTAAAGATTTTAAGACTTCATAAATTATTCTATCTCCTCAAATTGGGAAGGCTAAATGAAGTTGTGAAACAATGAGAGATGGGAGCTCTATGAAAAAGCAAGGTGTGTTGATAACTTCCAAGAGGTCTAAAACACTTGTCACAATATCAAGAGCAAAAATGATGTGCTTGGTTGATCATCTTCATTGCCATCATATGATCTGAAGCAATCAATGTACATTGATCAGAATACAACCCAGAAATCAAAAGGATTGAACTCCAATGTCCAAAACCAAACCCAGAAAAATAGCAGAATCATTGAACTCCAATGTCAAAAACCAAACCCAGAACAAAGATAGGGAAGAGGAGTCATTGGTCTCCTCCGACGCAGATCTTCTTCATCTGCGTTGGATCTCCTCCGATTGGAGGATGGTTGCATCGATTTCCTCCAACCAAAGGAGATACGCATCAACCGCCGGTGAAGATGACTGGTGTTGGTCCAGCTGGCCGAAGGGAAAGGCTATCGTAGGAACTCCTGGTGTTGGAGATGGAACTTTTCCAAACGGAATATGACGACGGTCACGGCAATTAGACGGTGAGATTTGGGGAACAAGAGATGAAGAGAAAATTCAGTTCAGCTGAAACGGAAAAGAGAAAAATAAAAAAAATATATATATTTTTTAATTTTAATAAGTGACATGTGTCATCTATTTAGTGGAACTGATGCACATCAGACTCTAGCGTGGTGCATCGGTTGCACCCAAGGTTTTCTCATGTGACGACATTTTTTAGACTACTAATACTTTAATTACTATAATTTTTTAGCAACGAACTAAATGAACAGTCTATTTTGTCATTCATTCTAATTTCCGGATTTCCTATTATTTTCAATATGAATCCCGGTATTCATTAAAAAAAGAATTAAATCAATTAAGGAAAATTAATATTGGATTAAGTTTGGAGGCTTAAGGAATGTTATATATCCAATTTATTTTTTTAATGTTACAACAATTCGAGATTTGGAGGAGAGGGACAGACTTGAACCCATAACCCCATGATGTAGGTGTGAGGGGCCAACCTCATCTTGTCTTGTTATATGTCTAATTTAAGATTAGTTACAAGGTTTAATTTTTTTTTTGGAGCAAATACAACCAACCTCTTTGGGTGATATCTTGATGTTGCTTATCTCTAAAAATATTGAGCCATGATGTTATAATTAGTGAAATTTATAATTTTGTTTGTGGTAGACGCAATAGTCAATTGCTTCAAATTGACAAAGAAGTAATTACAAAGGTGTGAAAATGGTTGAATCTTCTTCGAATATAAATTTTATATATAACAATGCTTCATGTCAGAAGGTAAAAAAAATGCAAGTTATTGCATTAGATTGGTTGTATAAAAGTATTTGCAGATTTTGAAATTGAATCCACTAATCCACAAAGATTAGTTCATCAATAGAGGTCTAACAACATACCACTATCGACCTCCATCAATGGAGATCCAAGTTGATTACTTTTTTTTTTTTTTTTTTCAGATCTATTCTTAGAACTCCAAAAATGGAGGTCTATGTGAACTTTACTTCAGTACATGCTTCTTGGTCTTCTAGGTCATTAATTAGAGAGTTTGTGTGAAGAAGATAACAATGGATAAGTTTTAAAAACATGAGAGAGAGAGAGTATGAGAGAAAGGCTCTGCCTTTGGTGAAGTCGAGAAGAGGGTGGACTTTAGGAATGACTTGGTATCAATCTTTGTGGATAATCTGAAATTCTGAATTCTCAAGTTGATTATTTGGGTTTGTGGGGCATCTTCAAGCCTTTCGGAAAGGTGATAGATGTTTTCTTGTCGGTTAAGAAGGATGGAAGAGGAAGTCACTATGCTTTTATTAGATTTGCCTCCTTAACCAAAGCTTCAAAGGTGGCCAAGGCAACAGATGGTATGCATGTGTATGGATGGCCCATTCGGGTTAAGATGGCTTCGTTTGGTTGGAAAAACAGACGCTCAACTGGTGTCGAAGGCTATGGTGCGACAAGCAAAGATGGAAATTAAAGAGTTGGTAGTGGTGGTGGAAATGAACATGGAGGTGAGTGCGGTGTCAATCGGATGATAGATATGCAAGCGTCTCGTTCCTATGCTGAAGCCCTTTCTAGATATTAGAAAGAAGATAGTGTTAAGGGGAATCTGGGGGCAGGAATCCAGTGGTTATGAACTGGGAAGGAATGCAAAGCAGAGCATGATGGCTATCTAAATGTGCCTTCGGAGTCCTCAAATAGTTCTCAGATATTTCTAGTGTCAACTATTGCCTAACAAGTAGGGGTTTTGCGTTTTCTTCATTCTATATGGGGGATAAAATTATTATTTGGCATTTTGCTTCAAATAATGATTTTGTGGGTTTTGTTAAGAACCGATTTTTTTATGATGATTGCTTCTCATCCATGGAAGTGTGATCGAAGGATGTTGCTCCAAAATCTAGTCTTGTATTATAGAATACCTTTAAGTTGTTGGCATGATTTGTTTTTTCTCAAAATAGGTCAGGTTTTGGGGGCTCCTCTGTTAATAGAGGAAGATACTTTAAAGAAAAAGAGACTTGATAGGGGAAGGTTACTGGTGCTGCTTCCTTTCGAGTTTAAATGTCCTGAGAAGATTAGGGTAAATGAACAATATTGATCGTTTGAACCGACGATTGTGAAAAAGTCTTCTCCGACGGACTACCGGTGGATTAGAAGGCATTTAGGGTTGATGACGGAAGACTCTTAGCCAGATTCAAATTCTTTTTCAGAATCGGTTACAGGATTGATGAAGGCTCCTCTCTCAATGGTTCAGATGGCATCTGATAAGTCTGATGGAGGTTCTAGGTCCTGGTCTGGTTTTTGAGAGGATTAGACCCATAGGTAGGAAGTTGGTGAGAATTTTCACAATAATAGAAATGTTAGGGAATATAAGTTCAAAAGGGATGTCAACTCTTACCTCAGCAAGAAGGAAGTTGATAGGGGTTGTGTAGTCAAGGTTGTGGTAGAAAAGGGCAAGAAAGTACTCCAAAGAAAGTTCAAAGTCAAGCCACGTGCTCCGTTTGTATACAATGCTATTTTGAACCTAGAAAAAAAGGAAGGTGGTAGTCTCGAGTGAAGAGGAGGACAGCTCCTCAAGCTCAGAGAGTAGGATTAGACTTCCCATAGGGAAATGTTCTAAGGTGGCCCCTTGTCATTTAGATAATGGACCAACAAACTCTTGATTTTTTAAGTGGCCCAACAAGGAGAGCTGGCAATCTATTGTGGGGATTGAAGAAGGCTATGGGCCAAAAATAGGGGAGATTGGGCTGAGTTACAATATTCATGTGGAGGGTGTTTCAGAGGAAGAGGCTTCGTCGAATGAGCCCAGTAATGTAGTCCCAGATACCTTGGATCCCCTTAATGTGTCGCCAACACAACAGGGCTCTCAGCATAAAATAAAAGGAATGGTTCTAGAGACCGAAAATGGACAATGTCAGGTTCCACCCGCTTCAAAGGGTGATCCTATTCAACTAGAGGTGGACCTGGGACAATTCCTAGATAGGTCTAATAAAAAACCGATTGCAACAGAGGTCTCATGTTCTGTGGATTCGAAAAAAAAAAAAAAAAAAGAGGGTCAAGGAAAGGTGGTACGATCAACAAGCATGCTATGAAAACTAGGAACAAGAAAGTGGGTGAGAAAGGGAGCTAGAATCTTGAGGTGGAAATGGCCAAGGTTATTGAATGTCAATTTTGCACCAAGAACGACATTCTCAATAGTAATATGGAATCGGAAATGCTGTCACTTGATGAAGAGATAGCACAAGTTTTAGAAACCGGAGTAGCGTTGGGCTTCGACTTTGGTGGTAGAGAAGGTGAGATAGCTAAGGTAATTGCTAGAAGGGAGAATGAAGGCATTGCCAGGTTTCATGATGTTATTAATAAGTGGTTTAAGTGAGTTAGTGTCTCATGATTCTTTTCTTTTGATGTTAGTAATTTCTTGGAATATCAGAGGTTTATGGAGGATGGAAAAACGTAGGGCTGTAAATAATTTGGTTGTTAAGTATAAGCCTGCTTTGTTTTTTCTCCAAGAAACAAAGTTGAAGCAAATTGATAATAAAGTGATTAGGGCCTTAGGTGGGAGTGTGCTTACGAAAGCTATGACTGTGGCTTCGGACGGAGCTGCTGGGGGTTTAATTTCCTTGTGGAATGAGGAAAGTTTTATGGTGAAGGCTTGCATTTCAAACCAGAGATGCATCATTTTAGCTGGGGTTATGGTTAAGCTGAAGAAAGAGATGGTGTTCTGCAACATATATGCTCCCAATAAGGATGGCAAAAAGCTAGAATTATAGGAGTTTATAGTGGAGGCTCAAAATTCGTTAGTTATGTTATGGTGCATCAGTGGCGATTTCAACTCTGTGCTAGACCCCTTAGAAAGAGAAAGGAGCCACGAATAACATTGCTACTACGAGAAGCTTCAAGGCTTTTCTCAATGACACTAAGGTGGCGGATCTGCCCCTCATTAGCACGGCCTTTATGTGGTCGAATCATAGGGAGGAGGCTTATTGGGCTAGATTAGACCGTTTTTTGATATCGTCGTAGATTCTTTCGTGGTGGCTAAAGTTGCATCAAGTCGGCCTCTCTAGAAGCCTATCAGACCACAACGTCATAGCTTTGTGCGATCGTGACGTGAGGTGGGGGCCTAGACCGTTTCAATTCAAAAATGAATGGCTTGAGGATGAGGAGTTGATTGAAAAGGTTGCAAGTGGCTAGAAAGGCAATAAAGTGAAAGGTCGGGGGGGGGGGGGGTTTGTGTTGTTCTCTAAACTCAAGACAACCAAATACGTGATTAAGAGAGGCTTAGAATAAAAAACAAAGGACTCTGTGACCAGCCAGGTTTTGGAAGACAATTTAGTAAAGATTGATAAGAAAGCTATGTTCTATGGTTGGACGGACAAGTTAAGGAATGATCATCTTCGTATTGTCGCTGATTTGTGGAAAGAAATTAGAAGAGAGGAACAACAGTGGAATCAAAAATCGAGGGTCAAATGGTTGAAGGAGGGGGATAGGAATTCCAAGTTTTTTCATTGGGTGGCCAATGGAAGAAGATGTTCCAATTATATTGGGGAGCTTTGTCTGGATGGGTTTATGACATCAGACTTGGATATGGTAAGGAGTGGGATCTTTCGTCATTTCAAGGAACATTTCCAAAATGTGTCATGGAAGAGGCCTGAGATAAGGGGCTTGATGGTAAATAAAATCTCATTGGAGCAGAGGGAGAGTTTAAAAGGAAGCTTCAGCTATAATGAGGTTTGGCTGGCTTTGTGTTCTTATGATGGCAACAAGGCACCTGGACCGGATAGGTTCAATATTAACTTTGTGAAAGCAAATTGGGATGTGATCAAAGATGACTTCATGAATTTCATCAATGAGTTCCATAGAGATGGCACTATTGTGAAAGAGTTAAACAACACTTTCGTTGCCTTAATCCCAAAGTGTAAAGCTCCATCCTCTTTGAATGATTTTAGACCGATAAGTTTGGTTGGCTCCATGTACAAAGTCCTCACAAAGGTCCTAGCTTCGCATTTAAAAAGTGTGATGAAAGCGGTGATAGGTGAGTCACAAATGGCTTTTGTTAAAAATAGATAAATTCTGAACAATTTTGTAGTGGCGGAAGAAATAATTCATAAATGGAGGAGAGACAAGGAGGGGGGGCTCCTTGTAAAGTTAGATTTCAAAAAGGCTTATGATAGTGTGGATCATGGGTTTTTGGATTCTATGTTGGATGCAATAGGGTTTGAAGTGTGGTGGAGGGGATGGATGAGAAGTTGCATCTCGACGCCTTTGATGTCGGTGTTGGTATGGCAGTCCAACTCCTCTTTTTGGAGTTGAAAGAGGCCTCCGCCAAGGGGATCCGTTATCGCCATTTCTATTCAATATAGTTATTGAAGGGTTAAATTGCTTACTTAAGAAGGCATACGAGAAAAACTTGATGAAATGTGTGATTTTTGGGGATAATGGGCTACACGTATCTCATCTCCAATTCGCAGATGATACGATTATCTTTCTCAAACCAAAGATTGAATATCTTCGCAATGTTAGACGTATTTTGAGATGTTTTGAGCTTGCTTCAGGCCTTAGGATTAATTTCCACAAGTCTAGCATGTCGAAGGTGGGGTCCAACGATTTGGTGGAGGAAGATTGGGGGGCAGCCTTCAAATGTAAGTTGGTCTCCCTACCAGTTACTTACCTTAGGTCGCCTTTGGGAGCACGTCCAAGCTCTTTGATTTTTTGGAAAGGTTTGTTATCTCGCATCGAAAATCGCTTGACTCCGTGGAAGAGAAGATTTTTAAGTAAAGGTGGTAGGTTAGTCTTGATCAAGGCCGTTCTTAATAGTTTACCTACTTACTATATATCGGTTTTTAAGGTGCTGGTGGGGGTGGCTAAGAAAATTGGGAAGTTTCAAAGAAGTTTCTTTTGGGGTGATGGGAATGTTAGACGTAAAATTCATTCAATAGATTGGGAAACAACTTGCAAGAGTAATAGGAAGGGAGGCTCAGGCATCGACAGAATTTTAGACAAGAATAAAGACTTGTTAGCTAAATGGATTTGGCGTTTCGGCAAGGAAGATAATTCGTTATGGAAGAGGGTTATTTGCGCTGAGTATGGATCAGAGGAGTGTGGCTTTTGGTGGAAGTGGAATTGTTCCTCTTCGGACTCTTTTTTCATTAAGGCGGTGGGTAGTCTTTTTGATGAAAGATCCAAATTGGCCAAGGTATTGAATGATGGGCTTAAGATCATCATCAGGCATGGTAACAAGGCTCATTTTTGGGATGATGTTTGGTGGGACTCGACTCCACTTAAACAAGCTTTTCCTAGGATTTTTTCTTTGGCAAAGGATAAAGTGGGTGTGATTCAAAATTTTGGTAGGTGGATTGGCTCGAGATGGGTGTGGAATGTGGCGTTGCGTACACCGATCTTTGATTGGGAGAGAGATCAATGGAATAGTTTCCAATTTTTTCTTGACAGCATGGTTATTCGTAAGACAATTTCGGACGACATTGCATGGTCCTTATACCCCAAAGGATCCTTTTCAGTAGGATCTTTTAGAAGGCAGATGGAAGATTATGGTGAGGTAGCTAATGTGGCAACTCTAGTGGAAAATTTTCAGTCCTGGAAGGGTGTTTGTCCTCCTAAAATTGAGATTTTCATTTGGCAACTTCTACGAGGCATGGTTCTAGTTAAGGAGGTGCTGAATCGTTTTAGGTGTAAGCCAATGACAGGAATGGAGTGTCCGATGTGTAATGAGGAGGTGGAGACAATCGATCACCTTTTCCTCCATTGTTCCTGGTCGTGAAAGGTGTGGTCAAAGTGCTTGGGCTGGTGGGAAGTGCTAGGTTGTGCACCCAACTCTTTTCAGGATTGGTTTTCTAGTTGGGAGGGCATGTGTACTGTGGTTAGTCATATTAGGGCATGGAGACTGGGGTTCTTAGCTACGGTATCAACCATTTGGGAATCAAGGAACCAGACTGTCTTTAACCACCGGCCAACCGCCGCCGCCTCCACCCGGTCGCCGCCACCGCCTCCACCTCTGCCTCCACCTCCGTCCGGCCACCACCCTACCGTCACCGGCCCGGCCCACTTTTGAATTAAATTGTCATTATTAGGAATTAAACTTGAAACCTCAAGTCAAAAGTTGTAAGCATTTACCACTTAACTACAAGATTTGATTTGTTAACAATTGAACAATATTTATATATAACCTATATGAGCTGTTAGAAATTAAAAAAATTAAAAAAAAAAAAAAAAACTTGTTAGATAAATTTAAATTTATTCAACTAATCAAAATTCTAATTTCTACGATAGATATATATTAAAAAATATTTATTAAAACTTTTAATAAAATTATATTTTTTAAAACATATATAGTCGAGTTATGAGTCTATACTCTATAGGAGACTAGTGACATCAATTGTAATAAGTATGATTTGGAATACAACTCTCACTATAGGGGAGATATTTCTCTGCATGCATCTTGCAATTTAATGAACAAATGTAAGATTCGGATTACTAATTTATATGGGTAATTGAATTATTAACGTGTCTATACTCTATAGGAGACTAGTGACATCAATTGTAATAAGCATGATTTGGAATAAAACTCTCACTACAGGGGAGATATTTCTCTACATGCATCTTGCTATTTAATGAACAAATGTAAAACTCGGATTACTAATTTATATGAGTAATTGAATTATTAACGTGTCTTTTAGTATGAAACAAGAGGGTGCAAAAATAAATAAACAATTTTTTTTAAAATTATTTTCTTGAATTTTTAAAAAATAAAGGATTTAAAAGTAAATTTATTAAATTTAAAATTTTACTTATCCATTATCGGTTTGCCCAAAAACTGATATCTTATTGTAAAATAAATCCATATCGGGATTTTGGTTGGTGTTGAAAATAGGAAGAAAAATTAAAAAAATATATTAAAGATAAATACAAATTTTGAAAAAATTGTCAACTATTTTTGACAGTTTTTATTTGATAGTTATTATGTGACATTTCTTAAAAACTATCAACTATTTTTACCAGTTAAAAATGACTGTCAATTTTTATAAGTTTATTGACAGTTTTGTAAAAGTGTCATTAAAAAACTGTCAATAAATATGGTTTTTCTTCTAGTGTGAGGTGCTCTGGTTTTTTTGGGTGGTTGTTTTTTGCTCTGTTTTGGTTGTTGTTGGTGGTGTTCTCAGTTGTGTGTTTTTGTTTCTTTTGGATTGGCTGGTTTGGCCTGGGTGTGGGTTTGTTTCGGTTCGTTTTGTGTAGCTTCCCTTGCCGTTGTGGCTTTATTTAATATATGAGCTATTTTAAGAAAAAAGAAGATAACAATGGATAAGGTTCCTTTGATTCACCCCACTAGTAACCTGTAACCTACAAATACTTGAAGACGTAAGAGACATATATGTTTATTTATTTTCATGACCTAAGACAATATACAATGCACGTTGCGTTAGTGTTTAACGCAATGTCAACCGTGCGTTACAAAATGTCTATAGAGGTTACGACAACGTAGGTCTATGCATGTTGCCTTTTTCTACCGCAACACACTTAGTACGTTGTTATTGTTTTAAGACAACACACGTTGTGCGTTGCGCAAAGTTTCCAGACTTCTGAAAATAGGTGTATCAACAACGTGCAAGCGTGCGTTGTCAAAACCTTTTGCAACGCATTTTGCACATTGCGATTGTTCTAAGAAAACACATGTTGCACGTTGCGAAAAGTCTCCAGACTTTTGGCAACAAGTGTATCAACAACATGCAAGCGTGCATTGCCAAAACCTTTCGCAACACATTTTGCGCATTGCGAAAGGTCAAATTTCTTGTGGTGGGAGATCCGAGTTGATTCATTTTTTTTTTTTTTTTCAGATCTATTCTTCGAACTCCAAAAATGGAGGTCTATGCAAACTTTACTTCAGTATATACTTCTTGGATAGTTTGTGTGAAGAAGATAACAATGGATAAAGTTCCTTTGATTCACCCCACTAGTAACCTGTAACCTACAAATACTTGAAGACGTAAGAGACACATATATTACGCTGGAACTGATCTGGGATGGGATCTGAGTGTCTCCAATTCTCTTTATGATTTTACACGTTTACTTATTTTAATTTTGTTGACTTAATAACTAGGCTGGCAGTGATATGGACTGTATCTGAGTATCTGAACTTCTCCTTAATTATTCATATATTCGCCTAATGCATGTTGCACGCATAACCCGTTAAATATACATAATGTGCTTCTCCACCGGTAACCATGCATAAATATAAAAAGAAATTATACATATATTTGCCTAATGCATGTTGCACGCATATCCTATTAAATATACAAAATGAATAAGCAGTGCTTCTGCATGTAAATGTAATCGTAAATATAAAACCAATTATCATTAAAACACATGCAACGTGATTTCTAATTTTAGTAATAAAGAAATTATAATTGATGCTCACGTTACAATGTAGATCTAGCTTTTGAAACCTCCTCTCGATCAGGCACCAAAATAGTGCCTAGGATTAGATTAATCATTTCGATCGAATCATTTTATGACATTTGATGAGATTGAGATTAGATGGGATTAGTTGGATTGAATTGGACTAAATTAATGAGTGGTGCTATTGATACCCCCATCATTGAACTATTTATGCCCCACTTTTTAAAATTTTGATTTAATTATATAAAATTAAATGGTTTTATTAATTTTTTTGATTTATTTCCAGAACTACCCATTTACTTATTTTTCAAACTTAATGCACCCCATATCTTTAAAAAAAAAAAAAAAAAAAAAATACACTTCATCTCTAATATTTATATATAGTTTTCTCACATCTATTTGCAGGACTTGTTTTTTCTTCTTATTTCATGGTAAAACCATCTTTATTATATGCGATTTTTTTTTTCTGTAGTCGATTGGCTTGTTGGTGGTAGATTGAAAGTGTGATATTAATCGTCTGATGATTTTTTTTTAGCAATTGAATTAGAGTTTTGGTGTGGTTTCGTTTCGTCGGAGATTAGCTGTTCTTAGTTGTGATTCTTAGTGAAATTTTGTTGTTGTTGTTGTTGTTTTTTTTTTTTTTCCTAAATAACATTAAACTAACTTTTGAATATCCGGAATAAAATCTAAAAAAGAATTGATACAAATTATAGTATGCCTAGAAGATTTGAAAGAAAATAAACTAAGAAAAAAAAATAGCAAACATGGATCTGGAATTTGAGAAGAAAAATAAAACAAACATGTGAAACAATAAATCAATAATACTAAACATGGGAAACATGAGATCGATATCTGTAAGAAAATATAAACAAAAATTGTAATAAATCAATAAATACTAAACATGGAAAACATGAGATCAAGATCTGAAAGAAAATATAAACAAAAATAGTAAACATTTAGTGATTTGAAATAATCTATGTCATTAAAGATTTTGTCATTAGGGTTTTGAAATAAGGAAAGGGGGGTTTTATTAGTTTTACTTTGTACAAGATTTTTTTAACAAAAAATGTATGTCTCTTTAAGTAATTTGATAAAGAAAAAAAAAATACTAAATAATTTAAAAAGCGGGGTATAAATAGTTCAGCAGTAGGTGTGCCAATAGGACTACTCTAAATTAATACTATATTGTATTTTTTAAATATGAGAGTACTTGACTAAATTAATATTATGATTTTTTTTGTGAAATATGGGATTGGAGTAAATATAATAAAATTTTCAAGAGGAAGTTGTAAAAAATGACTAATTGAAACTATTGTTTGTTTGTTTTTGTTTTTAACATCCTCCCATATAGGGGTGGCAATGGGCCGGATCGGCCCGTCCCAAACCCGAAACCCATTTTTTACAAGTTGCCCCAAACCCGACCCATGACCCGAACGGGTTTTCAATTTCTGCTCCAAACCCGATCTGATTGGGTTAGGGGTGCCTCAAACCCGACCCGAATGATCTGATTCGTTTTATCCTTTAAAAAAAAAAAAATAAAAAAAAATCTCAAACCAGTAAATATACAAATTATTTTACCATATGATTGAATTTTAGGACATTGACTTAAATTTTAATATTAAATTAATACATATATATATATATATATATATATATAATTTTTTTTTATTGGAAATTTAAATATACACTTAAATACAAACATACACCATAGAAAATTTTTTTTAACATACACTTAAAATTCATACATAAACTTAAATTTAATATAACACAAGTACACAAAATCTAAGTTTAAGAAATTTTAAATTCAAACATAAAATATGATTAGATAAAGAGACGAAGAGATTAAAGATTTGTTTTTCCCTTTATATTTTTATATTTTAAAAAATAATTATATAAATATTGGGTCCAATGGGGCGGGTCGAGGCATAAAGGGTTGACCCATACCTGACCCGATAAAAAACCAGATCAAAAAAGCTTGACCCAAACTTGACCCAAGCACCGTTTTAAGTGCTCCAAACCCGCCCCAAACGGATCGAAGCCTCGCCGGTTTGGGGCGGGTCGAGGATTTTTGCCACCCCTACTCCCATAAAACTATTGTTTTTAGCCATTCATACTAATTTTCTTTCACCAAATAACCATCCAATTACAGTATTACCCTTATTACATTATTACTCTCTCCATTGTTTCACTTTTGAAAGTGAAACATAAATAGATGAAAATGAAACATCTTTCAAAAGTGAAAAACATATGTTTCACTTTCCTTTGATGTTTCACATTCCGAAAGTGAAACATGTGTTTATGTTTCTCTTCCAGAAAGTGAAATTTTTTCACTTTCCTTTAATTTTTAACTTTCCAAAAGTGAAATTACACTTTTGAAGATGAAACACGTACAAGTTGTTTCACTTTCCAATAGTGAAACAAACCCTAACACTAAAAAACAACACACACAATGAAAATTAGTATGAATGGTGGAAAACAATTCTTTGTTAAATACACTGTTAAAAACAATACACGGTTAAATTTACCAAGTCAACCTAGAGGGGGGAATAGGTTTTCGCCTACAATCACACCTTTTCATCAAACATTTGACAATCAAGTATTTAACTGTCTAGGTTGCTCAAATAACAACTCATATTTCTATTTAAGCACAATTTACAAGATATATATACACATTTACAAAGCACCACACTTAATCTACACCATAAATGTGAATACAAATACTACAAGAAATCTGGCCTTTTGCAACGCGCAAAATGTGTTGCGTAAGGTTTTTGCAACGCACACCCGTGCGTTGTTGATATACATGTTGCCAAAAGTCTAAAAACTTTTCGCACGTGTAATGTGCGTTGTCTTAAAAAATAACCATGTACTAAATGCGTTGTGAAAGAGACGTACATTGTCGTAGACATTTAACGCAACACGCAATAGATGTAGCGTTAAATGTTTAACGCTACGTGCATTATTCGTTGTTAACACAACATGTATTGTACGTTGTCTTAGAACAACGACAACGTACTAAGTGCGTTGTAGAAGAGACGTACGTTGTTGTAGTCATTTATTACAACACATATTGTATATTGCGTTAGGCTATGGAAAAAATAAATAAATAAGCGTAAATGATCCCCCATTGGGCCTCTGACCATATAGGACCAATGTTTATTAAATCTCACCATTATTTGCTTGGGTTGGGAGTTGAACCTGAGACAATAAAGACTGTGATGAGTGACTTTACCATTTGGCTGGAAGTTTAACTTTGATAAATAATGCATAACTATTTATATATATCATATATATATGCTACTGATTTGCTTTTTTTTATTTTTAGAATTAATATTTTATTAAAAAAATATTATTTTTTATTACTTGGCAATGTAAACACCTTCTAATAATCTTTGTAGTTATTTTGTATGTTAGAGACATAGATATTAAAAAAAATAAAAACAATTAGTGTAGAATTTAATTAAAGTATTTTTATTTGAAATTAAATACAAACGGGTTATAGTATATTAATACTTGATAATAACAAACGTTGCAAACTCAGGACTCGAAATGAAATTCCCACTACATAGGAGAGGTCTCCCTCGCATTTTACAAATTGATAGTCAAAACTTGATAAACATTATTTTATTTTTCGAAACACACAAGTCAGCAATTGCTAAAAATGTTCTTACAACAACGTGCATATAATATGTGTAACGAAATATTAGTATATTCTGGAATACACAATTCAATAATTGCTAAAAGGGCTTTTACGGCAATGTGTATGACATGTATGTTGCTAAATGTTAGCCTTTCACAATGTGCATGACATTTATAGCAATGTGCATGACTTGTTTGTTGCCAAATTATTAGTCTTTTGCAACGCACAAAAACATGTGTGTTGTTAAATATTAGCCTTTCGCAACGCACATGACATCTACGGCAACGTGCATGACTTGTGTAAGTTCCTCAAGTTTGATTGGCTTGTTTCGGTAACAAACCATATGTGGGGCTTGATGTAAGGGTAGCTTAGGCTTTTGATGGTTGGTGATTTGCTCAACCAAGGCCCTCTTAAGACCTCAAGAGAAGAAGCACCAAAGGTATATTCTTGTGCTTACTTGCTTTGAAGAGATCTAGTTGCACACATACACAACTCATGCATATCCATACTTGTTGTATATTGTGTAATTTATTTGTGTGCATTCATGTTCTTGAATATTCTCTTCATTTTGACACCCTATATATATGCTTCTTTGTTAATAGGTCGACAAAAAGAATCCAAAATCAGATTTTTCACTTAGGATATTTTTCAAGTGAGAAAAATTCATAAAGAACTCTCCTTTATCACTCAAAGTAATTCCCTTGTGCATCAAAGATTCATCTTGCATCATCTATAACCATATAGGATGCATTCATACATGGGTTTTCAACAACACATCTTGCTTCGTAAGGTTTTCACTAATTTCATCTAATCTTAGTGTTTTTTCTTGTCAAGACTTCTCTTTTATTACTTGTATGCTCTTAGAGCATATTCTAGATACAAGATAGAGATTGTTTGTGTTGTCTTGATTGAGTGATGTATTGTGATATCTATACCTAGGATTGTTTAATCTAAGTTAGCTAAGCTCTATGACATGTCATATAGCATTTGATATCTAGGATTAATTTAATTGTCATCTTATAATCCTAGATAAGCATTTAGTGTTCCATAACTCTATTTGCATTTTGGATATCATATATATTCACATAGGCAATTTGATCTTTTTATTGAGAAGTAAGTCTTGTGTGGCTAAGGTGGCTTGGTGCATAAGCAATTGGACTAGGTTCACTTTTAAAGGCCTACGGGTAGTAGTGGTGGGTTATAGTCTAAAAATGGTTGAGGTCAACCTAGGATGTAAACATCATTACAATTAGTGGATTTGAGGTTCATGTGTGGCGCACATAATAGCCCGTGGTTTTTCCCTATTGAGGGATTCCACGTAAAAATCAAGTGTCTTTTAATTTCCACACTTTTATGCTTGATTTATTAAATTGTCTAGATTAAGGTTATTTTCATAAAATTGACTAAATGCGAAAATTTGGTAAAAGGGGTTAAAATCTATTCACCCCCCCATCTAGATAATATTAGAACACATTGTGGCATTATTAGTTTCAATTGGTATCAGAGCGGGTTCCTAGATATACTTAGGTGATCCTTTACTCATTTTGGTGTGCTGTGCATTTTGTGTGATTTTGGTTATTCATACATTTGCATTCATTTCATTCATTTATAAACACTATAAGTGGAAACGGTGGTGGCAATGAGGGTGCTTCTGGCATGAGACCTCCCATACTCACCGGGATTAATTATGCCTCTTGGAAAGGCAAGATGGAGTCGTTCGTATGCCAAATCCTTGACCGTGCTTGGATGGTGGTTGAAGACGGCTACACTCCACCGATGATGACTCCTACGGGTGAAGGAAAGGATGTGCTCAAGCCTAAGGCGCAATGGAATGCGCAAGAGTTTGAGACATTAAAATGGAATAGGAAGGCGATGCACGCCATCCCATATGCAATGGATGAAAATCAGTACAAACTGATTCAAAACACTAGGATCGCCAAAGAGGCATGGGATAACCTAGAGGTTGCACATGAGGGAACTGAAGTGGTTAAGGACTCGAAGCTCCAAGTCCTCCAAACTCAATTCGAAATGCTAAGAATGGAGGAGAACGAGTGCTTCAATGACTTCGAGGTTAAGTTAATGGACATAGTGAACCAAAGTCATCAACTTGGTAACCCTTACTCGGATAGAAGGATCAAGCAAAAGATTATGAGATCACTTCCTGAGAGGTTCGAGTCCAAGGTAATGACTTTAGAGGAGAATGATGGGTACAAGGATATGAAGCCGAGTGAAGTCATTGGAAGACTTCTAGCCTATAAGTCAAGAAAGGCTACCACCTCACCTCCTAAGAAGAAGAAGAATATTGCTTTGAAGACTTCAAAGCATGACAAGAAGGAGAATGACTCAGATGAAGACATGACATTCATTATCATGAGATTCAAGAAGTTCTTGAGTCTACAAAAGAATGGTTAGGGCTCAAAAGGGGATGGCTTCAAGAAGAAGACCAAGGTCAAGAATGACGAGCCGAACAAAGAGGTGTCTTCAAGAGAGGGGATTCAATGCTTAAAATATATATTAAGCGTGTCTAATATAATCTAGAGGGGGGGTGAATAGATTTTAATCAACTATTACCAATTTTAGTGATTAGTCAATTTTCTATGAACAACCCCTAACTAGTCAAAGAAAAACAAGCAAGTGTAAAATACGGAAAATAAATAACACTTGAGTTTTTACGTGGAAACCCACATGGGAAAAACCACGGGCTGTTATGTGCGTCACACACGAACCTCAATCCACTAATTGTAATGATGGCAATTACAACCTAGGTTGACCACGTCAAACCTTAAACGGTTACTAATCTACCAATACTACCCGCAGACCTTTAAGAGTGAATCTAGTCCAATGCTTGCAATCTACCAATGGCAAATACAAGACTTGTCTCTAAAGTGAAGAGATAACACAACCTAAGGTGAATATATGCAATATTCAAGATGCTAAAATGCAAGGTTAGACATTCAAGCTTATCTAGGCATGGATGAGCATGTTAGACATTCCTAGATATCATTTTGCTAGATGACATGCATATAACATAGCTAAATTAGCAAACAAGGTCCTATATGCAATATTTACCACAATACAACTCACAAACACAATAAAGAAGCTATCTTGAACCTATTCAAGTCATAAAAAAACAATCTTGAGACAAGTCATGAAATAAAGAAGCTATCTTGTAGTGAAAGAACATGTGAAGAATGCAAATGATGTTCTAACTACAAGTCATGTGAGTAAATGATAAAACCCATAAGAAATCATACCTAGAACATGCTAGATGATGTGTGAAGATGATGGGTTTTGGATTTGGATGAGTGAAGATGGAATCTTGAAAGTCTCTCTCTTGAAAAATATTTCTCTCTCTAAAGTGAATTTTCAGCTCAATGGTACTCACTTTGGCAAAGAATGGTATAAGTACCAGGTTCGAGCCAAAGTGAGGGAGGCCAAACGTTAAATAATAGGTACTGGTGCATAGTAACCTGTGTCAGGGCCTGTTCCGTATAACGGGCAAGGCTGATGGGACTGGGCTATGACACTAAAAGGCCGGCCTTTTATTGTAACGGCTCCGCATCTCCAGTACCGCAGTCAAAGCAGCCCGGTACTGGCGCGTAAACAACGTTAAACAACAGTACCTATTATTTAACGTTTGGCCTCCCTCACTCTGGCTTGAACCTGGTACTTATACCATTCTTTTGCCAAAGTGATAAATATATATAGATATATATTCATCAGGTCTTGTAAAAACAAAGGCACCGTTTATATAAATATAAATATATATATATATATTAGGTTTGAGCAAAAGACAAAAACGCACAATTATATATATATATATATAATATATTTAGGTGAAACGGTGATTATGTATATATTATAATAGACAAAGAAAAGAACAATTAAAATAAATAAGAAAAACAAACAAAGTGGGGTGAGCGCGTTGGGAGGCCGTGCCTCAAACGGGGACAGAGGAACCTTTTACCCGTGTGATGCACGGCCCTCACACGGCCTCTCTCACAAGTCACAACCTTTGCTTGGTGTGGCTACCATGCCACACTAAGCCGGCTTCGGTCCCAAGCGTTCTTCAGTCCAGCTGATCTCGAATTTCGGAATTCAATTCCATCTTCAGAAAATTGACCTAGACTCAATTACAAATATAGAAAATTACATAACTTTTCAATTTAAGTTTAGAATTGAATTTCGGTTTTCGATAAAAACACGGAATGTCCCAAATGTCTTGGAAATCATCCGAAACACATAGTTAAGTCTCTGAATCACTCGGAACTAATCTAGAGATAAATCCACACACAGTTGGACTCATAAAAACATGAAAAATCTCAAAAAAATATTTCTTTGAAACACAATAAGATTTTACCAACCATACCAAAATAAACATAAATACTAAAATGCATGAGTTGTGTGTGTGTGCACTCTAAATCTCTTCGATTGAGAGTTAAGTCAAGTAATCTACCTTCCTTGAAGCTCTTGATTCCACAACGAGGTCCTTTGGCACTTGATGAGGATTTCTTTAATCCTAAGCTACCCTTACAAATTGAACCCCATTGTGATTTTGTCAACGAAATACGCCAATCAAAAGTGAGGCACTTACAAATGCTACGAATGTGGAGGATTCGGGCACATCTCCCCGGAGTGTGGAAACTTGAAGGATAGAAGGAAAGGAAAGGCGATGGCCACCTTATGGAGTAAGGATGAGAGTGAAGAAAATCCTTCAAGTGATGAAGAGCTTGCCATTAACTACACGGTATTTGGAGCCACTCGTGTAGAAGTTGAAGAAGATGGCAAAGTTGCTTTGACTTGTGATCCCAAAGAAGAACTAGATAAAAAAAGTAGCTAAATAAGTTATTGGTGTAGCTACTCATTGAGATATGGCTCATATAACATCAAGTGACCAAGGTAAAGGTCTTGATGAGGAAGATGACTCCATAAGTGAGATGGAAGATATAGGAAATGACTCAAATGTTGAGAATTCGTCATCTAACTCCACAAATGGAAATGTGGAGAGTATGGATCTTAATGACTACATAGTCAAATTTGAAAGCTCTAGGATAAAGAATAAAAAAGAGATTCGAAGATTGAAGGAAGAAAACCTTGAGCTTTCAACGCAAATTGACCACTTGAGTGGTGAAGTGGTGAGATCCATGGTGGATGAAGATAAGCTAAAGGATGAGTTAGCTTTATCTATGAGGAGAGAAAAAGGGTTGAAGAGAGAGCTTGAAGAAGCTAGAGCCGCAATAGCTAAGATGGCTTTAAGCACCGAGAAGCTTGACCACATGTTGGGAGTTGGAAAAGGCCAAGTGACAAAAGAGGTCTTGGCTACATTAATGACAAGGATGCTTCCTCCTCAAGCAAGACAACCTTTGTTAAGGGCATGAACATCAAGATGTCTCCTCCTCCTCAACACCCTAGGAAGAAGATTGACCTATGAGAGTGTTCAAGAAGTGCCCAAGTACAAGTGGCACCAAAAGGTCAAGCTCAAGCTTAACCCCAAAGGGCTCCTCATGCTAACTTCCCTCAACCTAAGATCCATAAAGGGAAGAGTTCAATCATGTAAGCTCAACCGAGCAAGCAATATTGTCTTGGTCATCAAAAAAGATGGAGAGATCCAATCCAACAACCAAGACAACCACAATAACAAGGGAAAGCACCAATGCATGCCCAAGGGAATTGTATGATTCCTAACTTTATTCCCACTTGTCATTTTTATGGTATTGATGGTCACATTAGACTAAGTTGCTTTCATTATATCAAAATGCGTAGAATTGAAAGCATGATCGATAAGAAAAAGGCTAGAGCTAAGATGCATGTCCCCAGAAAGGAAAGAATCCATTTGCATGATCCTTTGAAATCTAGAGCTCTTGAACCTTTGACCACTAGGATTGAAAATGAGTCACCTAAGTGGTTAAGAAAAGATGAACCCGCCTTCTATGATGCTAACTTATCTCCCATAGGTTCAACTAGGACCAATGGACTTGGTAGGTCTATAGGACCTCATGACCGTCATTGATGAGGTGTGGTAATTAACCCCATATGGGGAACTCAAGCAAAGAGAGCAATTGTATACTTGTTGCATGTAAAAAATTTAAAAATATTTATGCTTCTTTATTAATTGCTTGAGTAGTTTGGTTGCACATATGCTTATATGTTTTCTTTTCTTCAATAACTGTGAACCATGCTTTGATTGCAATCCATGTCTTTTTTTATGTTCAAACATTCATTTTTGGACTAGGAGATTCACTTAGGAAGTACTTTTTGAATGACCTATAATGATCTCCATGACATGATGATTCGTAAATGACATGCTTAAAATGTGAAAAGCATGAAATTCAAATAACATGCTTAAAATGTGAAAAGCATGAAATTCAAATGACATGCTCAAATGAAAAAGCATGAATTGATGATTGCAATTTTTAAATGCAAAATTGTGTGAAAAGCTTATAAGACTCAAATGAATAAAGGATCTAATATCCGTTCTAAGGATTTTAAAATCCAAAGTCTCTCTTTCTTTATTTGTTGAACATGACTACTATCATACGGGTATCTTACCCGGAAAAATCGAATAGGGTGCAAAGTCGCTCATGCCATGTTTCGCTTATAAAGTTGGATATAGTTGCTTATTAAAATGAATGATTGATAAACTCTATATCCTTGCTTTGATTCATGACAAATGGTGAAATTAGTTTGAATTCTTTAAGGAAACCTTTGTCATTTGCTTTGCCAAATACCATTGATTTTTAGATATGAATGCAACATGTCTTGCAAGCAAAGCATCTTAATCACACATTTCTTTTAAAATAAATATCATTGTTTCTCTCCATTTAATTGAGTTCCAGAAAGTGTATTATATGATTATGCAAGTAATGACTTGTATGTTACTATCTCTCTTTGTTATGAGTGACCCGATTGGGGAATACTTCTTTGCCCATCTCATGACAAAAAGGGGGAGAAGTATGTAGTAAGGGGGAGAATGCTAATTGCTAAATTGTAGTAGTAAATTCACATGATTGGGGAGTTTATATATTGAGGGAGAGTAACCTATTGAGGGGGAGCATTTGCATTGCACATTCATTGCATGATAGCCATTGCTTGATGTTGCATGTTTTCTTTAATGTGAAATTCTTTATTGAAAATGCTTGTTTTAATCTCACTTGATCACCTTGTAGGGAAAAATACGGTCACGCAGCGGAAGCGAGACTAAAATCGAGTTTAGTATAGTTTAAAATTTTTCCATAATTTGAACCTTAACCCTCTAATTAATTAACATATAATATTAAAGATATCATACCTTTGTTGCGTGATCCGATTGACATTGCGTCGATGGTAATCCGCAAGATCTTCCAATCCAATCACGAACGTGAATCACCTAGGAGCGTGGTCTCCCTTCTCTTTGAATTGTGTACCTGAGGATGGATTAACAAAACTTTTTCTTTTTCATTAGTCACAATAAGTTCCAAGAGACAACAAAGAATGTTCCGATCACTTTTGAATTCACAATCTTTAGATTGAAACTCGCGTGAACCTTATTCGAAATTGTGCACAAAACCTTTTGATGTAAAAGTAACTAGTGCACTATCGAAATAAGAACAAACTTTTCTCTCTATTCCTCTTTGCCGAAAATCACACTAGTCTTAGAGTTGGATTCTATTTTTCTCTAGCAAAAGAAAAAACTCTCAAAACCAAGACATTAGGGTTAGCCTAATTCTTATTGCCCTCCAATATATATATATTGCATTCGTGAATTCTAGTACCAAATAATATATATTTGTCAATATATATATATATCACAAATTCTGCATCCCACTTATAATGTATATAAGTCAATATATATATCTATAATACGGCATTCCACATATAAATTATATAAGTCAATATATATATATATATCCAATACTGCATGCCAAAAAATATATATATATATATTTCGAAATTAATTCTACCTGCCTTATAATATATATATTTAATATATATCTATATATTGTGGCCAAAATCCTTTACCATGTAGGATTTGTGTCTTTGGACTTAAATCCTGACCCTAGGTAGATTTTCTCAGAATTCCAAACCCTAATCCAACTCTTTAGTGTATTTGTGACTATATAAAAGACTTCCTTATTTGACTAGATAAATAAATCTCTTATTTATCTACTTACCAAATAAAGTCTTTTATTTTATTTATACTACCACAATAGTATACTACTAAGAAACATATTTCCTAGTCAGAAAAAGATTTTGATTTTTAATTAAATAATTAATTAATCAATTAATTAATTTCCATTTAATCAAATAATAAAAATAAATATATAATATCATATATATATCCCGGCCATGTGCCATATATCTTAATATATCTATATATTGTTTTTCTATTTTATTAAATCCATTGGACCTTAATAAAAGGCCCACATGTGAACCAGACCCATTCTTACTAAAAGAAACAAGCCCACATGCCTTTCATTAATATATTAATATAATTGATCAGCCCATTACATAAATAATGTGCAAATTATATTCTTAATATATTAAATACAATTATAGATGGACCCATAAATTGGTCCGGTAGAATATATCAAGTGATCCATGCAAGTCTGTATGGATTAAGGATCTTGGCGGGCTATATAAATTTAAGCTTCAATAGACATAACCTAATCACAATCAACAAATGATTCACTTAGGTCCGATCTATTAATTTTAACTCATTCCACTAAAGAGCTAAAATTGAACTCTTAAATAAAGATAGAATAAGTAAATATTTCTCATTCGTACCCTAGACAATCTTATTGGAGATGGTGTATCCTCGTGAAGAATATCAGTAATCGCCAAGAGCTCATAGACCGCCTATAGCTCTCCAAGTTACCATATTTACTCATATGACCACATTTTGAACTTGGATATTTTGACTTGTCCAGAAGCCATGTTTCAATAGACTCTATCGAAAACTTAATGTTAAGATTTAATATCCAATACCTCAAAACATCCATATGATGATATTCTACTCTCATTTAATAAATGGAGCCACGATGTCCATATCTATAAATGAAGTCCTCTATCGATTAACAAATGAATACCACCAAACTATCGAGGATAGACTATTCTATATAATCGTACTCATTGATAACTCAAATGATAACACTTGTAACCATAAGTCCATCATTTATCTCAGGATTAAGATAGACTCTCCGATTGTCCTGATAATGAAAAGACTTTTATCTACTGACGGTTCTAGATAAAGTATTTCATTGTGATCCAGTTCAATGCACCTAGTGCACTAGATCTTATACTCAAAGCCACTTTGATGATTTTAGACTCATCATAATACATTTGATCCCACTCAAATGCCAGTAAAAGAATCTACAACTTTAACAAGATAAAGGTGCCCAACCTTTACCTTAAGTTGTGAACATTATTCAAGACTAACTAAAGAATTGTGTCTACCTCATACATATCCAGATGTATGAACAATTCTTCTTTTCTCACAGTCTTTTGACCTTATGATTATTTACTTTTGACAATTATAATAATTAAACTATAAATGCTATAAGATTTGTTAAACCAGAAATCACATTATTAATATGAATAGATTGTCAAAAACACTATTACACTCTTGCTATTGAGCATAATCCTAACACACCTCACATACACTTGCTTTGGAAAGTGTAATCTTTTTGTTATGAAGGATTAATAGTTCTACAAGAGATTGAAGACTTGAAGTTTTATTTTTATATCTCTTTGTAATGTAGAATATCATTGTTGACCCTTAGCTTCAATTTTGTTGTGGGGATCAATGTGAGTGGTGGTTTTATCACGAAATAGCCAAAGGGGGAGATTGTAAGTTCCTCAAGTTTGATTGGCTTGTTTCGGTGACAAACCACATATGGAGCTTGATATAAAGGTAGCTTAAGCTTTTGATGGTTGGTGATTTGCTCAACCAATGCCCTCTCAAGACCTCAAGAGAAGAAGCACCAAAGGTATATTCTTGTGCTTACTTGCTTTGAAGAGATCTAGTTGCACACACACACAACTCATGCATATCCATACTTGCTGTATATTGTGTGATTTATTTGTGTGCATTCATGTTCTTGAATACTCTTCATGCATGTTTTAATTGATTGCATCTTGTTCATTAAAATGCCATGACATGTTTAGGCATTAGGGATGCAAAGCTATGAATTCTATTCATGCATATTTTAATTGATTGCATCTTGTTCAATGACAATGCCATGACATGTTGGCATTAGGATGCATTCACTACCCACATGTGCACTTCATGTATGTTAGTTTTAAGTGTGGTGTAATTTGTTTCCCGAAATATGTACGGAAACGTCCGCACGTGCACATTGGTGTGCATGGTTTAACGTGATGATCGCTGATGGAGAAGCTCTTGTCTTCTCCTTTGGTTTCACCATTTTTGGTGAAACGGTGGTTTGTGATTAGCGGTCTGACCACCGATTGAAACCGCCTTTAAGACCTAATTGATTTAATGTCTCGGGTCCAAATCGGCGATTGTGATCGGCGGTTATAAAAGCGCCGAATGAAAGCACCGTTTGAAACCAGCGTTCTCGGGTTTCAATTTGACGGTTTATATTGGCGGCCTGGCCACCGATTGAAACCGTAGATCAGTGCATTTCAGGAGCAACTTTTCAAAACGACGTAGCTTCATTTTGACACCATATATATATGCCTCTTTGTTATTAGGTCGAAAAAAAGAATCCAAAATCAGATTTTTCACTTAGGATATTTTTCAAGTGAGAAAAATTCATAAAGAACTCTCCTTTATCACTCATAGAAATTCCCTTGTGCATCAAAGATTCATCTTGCATCATCTATGACCACATATGAAGCATTCATACATGGGTTTTCAACAACACATCTTGCTTGATAAGGTTTTCACTAATTTCATCTAATCTTAGTGTTTTTCTTGTCAAGCCTTCTCTTTTATTACTTGTTTGCTCTTAGAACATAATCTAGATACAAGATAGAGATTGTTTGTGTTGTAGATACAAGATAGAGATTGTTTGTGTTGTCTTGATTGAGTGATTTATTGTGACAGCTATACCTAGGATTGTTTAATCTAAGTTAGCTAAGCTCTATGACATGTCATATAGCATTTGATATCTAGGATTGATTTAATTGTCATCTTATAATCCTAGATAAGCATTTAGTGTTCTGATGGATTAAATCGTGTTATAAAAACCTAACTCGCAAGTGCACGAATCGTGAGATAAGTACAGCGACAAGTAGGGATCGTTCCCACAAGGAAAATTGATTTACCGATTACAAACTAATTCTAATTAAAGCTAAGCAAGTAACAGTATCCAAGAGATTTTGATTAATTGATTGATTGATTTAGAACCGAATTATCTAAGAAAGCAATTAACAAGAATATGTGAATGTGATCAAGAGGTGAGAGGACTAGCTCATCAATGCTCCCCAACTACGTTTACTCAATGCTTCGAATTGACTTTGATAAAAGATGTTAATCCATTTAAGGGTTCATTCTTAAATTAAGTATGATTGTTACCGCATGGTCCTGGAATGAATCAAGTATTCTCAATCATAATTTACTTCAAAAACTTGAGATATAAATTACAACCGAAAACCCATTAAGCGAATGAACAAGTGAACCAAAACTTACATCCAAAAACTTGGGGTGGTTAATTTTATCCATTCAATTGAAGATTGGTTGAGAATGGTGAAACCCACGCGCATCTCAACCATTAAATTATCAAACAACCCTAAATTCATGCCTAGCATAAAACTATGCATTAACAAGAATAAAGAATTATGACATAGGATGAATTGAATGAATCAAAACTTGAATTAAGAAAATATAATCAATTCTAACAAAAAGTATTCATAGAGGTTCACATTGATTCCCTAGTATGGAGTTAGTTACACATAGCGGAAATAAAAAGACAAGAGATAGAAAAGATAAAACCCATTGAAAAACTTCAATAAATTCTTCAAATCTTCGATGTTGAAATCTTCTTCGTCTTCGAATCTTCTATGTGTAAAGATGAATGATAGAACCTTGTGATGTGTTGTGTAGTGAATGGTCTGTGTTCCGGAGGGTGAGCTAGTGTTCGAGCAAGAAAAACCCTAAAAAAAACTTCTCAATATATATAGGCTTCCAATTCCTAGACGTGAAAAGACACCTTGTGCTGAACGGATTTGTCAAACCGCTGCGAAAGACGCAGCGGTATCGGCAGTGGTCTTCTCGTTATGATGGAGCAACGCTGTGGCTCTGAGAGCACAATTGGCAGCGGTTGGGGTAGCGGTCTCTACTGTTGAACCGCTGTCTCGAAATTAGGAGCGGTTTGGACAGAGCCTTTGGCCTTTTGCTAAAAAGCCTCTAAGATCCTCTAAAATAGCACATTGTGACTGACATTCTTCAAACAATTCAATTGGATCCAATAACCTGAAAATGCTCTAATACACAAATTAAACCGCTAAAAAGACTCGAGAAATAAGCAAATGATTGGAGGAATGGGGATCAAAACATATACAATAACTGACCGATCAAATACCCCCAAACCTATCTTTTGCTAGCCCTCGAGCAAAACTAAGAAAACAAAAACTAAAAACTAAACTAGAAAATAGAAATCCTAACTAAGCCATTTTCGTTGGGAACACGATAGCCTTGAGCGAATGCTACACGCCTTTAAACCTCTAGGTATCCCTAGAGGAGGAGTTTCGTCTCCTGAGGGTTTACAGCTATGACACCCACAAACATATCCTGTGAAAACCTGTCATCCAAAATACAACAATATGTGCCCATGTTGAGACAATGCATGCATAAGCCAATAAGTAAAGACTAATATTTAGTCACAAATCTGAAAACATTGCTCAATTTTTAGTGAAAAGCCCAAGCTCAAAACATTATAGCTTCTGGGACACATCGTCAAAAGCCATAGATATAATTCGCCTCAACTCTAATTCTCACAAGATATCTCTCATTAGTTCTCACAGAACCTAGGCAAATACACTCATCAAGCATATGTGATTGGAAGTTATGCACAAGAATAATTCAAATTATTATCGCATATAGATATATCATTGAAAAAACGCTTGATATGGAAGCAAAAGATCTCATGAAAAGAATCAAACATTATGAACCAGATAATCACATATCATAATTCTACTATCATAGCAAGGATAACCAGCAGATCAAATAGACTTCATTTAGGTTGTAATGGGGCCATTGGGTGAAGGTTAAGAAAGAACGAAAAAATTGGAATTCAAAAACCTAGGATCATACCATGAGAATCTTCCATTACCTTTTCGGCTTAGCACAAGTCTCGTGGTCTCCTTTTAAAATGGAATGACACCACTTATTGCTTAATTCCTCATAATTCTCCTTTCTCTCTTTGTCAACTCCTTTTGAGTAGATTCAAACTTTTGAAATCTTCATTGACTTTATTGCACCCTTTACATTCTATTCTCTGATTCTATCAACACACCATTCATTGTTATTTATTTATTTATTTTTATTTTTTTTTAAGATAAAACACCCCCAAACCTGTATTTAAGTAAGGGGAACACTAAATTATGACACGACAAAAGTAAAAGAAAAGAAAATACCTGGGTGGGTTGCCTCCCACCGAGCGCTTTAATTAACGTCTGGGCAAGACGCACATGAGGCTTACGACTCATTGAAAAGGAAGAAACCAGTGCCTCGAATCTTGAACGCACATAAGTATGGCTTGAGTCTATGGCCATTTACCTTGAATTTATTAGCTTCACAAAAACTTTCAATTTCCACAACTCCATGAGGAAAAACCTGAGTTACCCTATAGGGGCCAGTCCATCTTGATTTCAGCTTTCCTGGAAACAACCTCAGTTGCGATTGATACAACAAGACTAGCATTCCTAGATGAAACTCTTTACGAAGGATTTTGTTATCATGTAACTTCTTCGTCCTTTCTTTGTATATCTTCACGTTCTCATACGCATTGTTCCGGAGCTCCTCAAGTTCACTCATTTGCAAACTTCTTTCTTCCCCCGCCTTGTCTAAATTGAAGTTCAGTTTCTTCAGTTCCCAATAAGCGTTATGTTCCAATTCTACTGGTAGATGACACGCTTTGCCAAAGACTATCCAATAAGGGCTCATACCTTTCGGGGTTTTGTAGGCAGTTCTGTATGCCCACAATGCATCATTCAGCTTGATTAACCAATCCTTTCGATTTGGTTGCACAGTCTTCTCTAGTATCTGCTTAATCTGCTTGTTGCTTACTTCAACTTATCCTGAAGTCTGAGGATGGTACGGGTTGCCACTTTATGTCTGACACTATACTTTTTCATTAATGAGGCAAAAACCTTGTTACAAAAGTGGCTTCCACCGTCACTTATGATTGCACGAGGTGTCCCAAATCTGGTGAATATGTTCTCCTTGACAAATTTCACCACCACTTGACTATCATTTGTCTTGGTTGCGATTGCTTCAATCCACTTTGAGACATAATCCACAGCAACCAAGATGTACATGAACCCGTGTGAGGATGGGAAGGATCCCATAAAATCTATTCCCCACACATCAAATATCTCCACAACTAACTGGCCCGAAAGAGGCATCTCATCTCTTTTACCAATGTTCCCCGTTCTCTGGCACCTGTCACAAGAAACACAAAAAGTATAAGCATCCTTTAATAAAGAGGTCCAGAAGAAACCTAATAGGAGAACTTTCAGAGCAGTCTTCTTGGCACTAAAATGCCCTCCACAACTAAGGTTGTGGCAGAAATTCAGCATATCTTGTTGCTCTTCTTTAGGGACGCATCTTCGAATGATTTAATCAGCGCCATATTTGAACAGGTATGGCTCGTTCCAAAATTATTGCCTAGTGATGGAGATAAATCTTCTTTTTGCTTGTGAGTTCAGATCAGCTGGTATGATGCCATTTGCAAGGTAATTCACGATGTCCGCATACCATGGATCATTGACTCCCACAACCATCAGCTGTTCATCTGGAAAATTCTCATTGATTGGCACAAGTTTAGTGCTTTCTTCCACATCCTCCACTAATCGAGAAAGGTGATCAGCTACCACATTCTCGCTGCCCTTCTTATCCTTGATTTCCAAATCAAACTCTTGCAACAAAAGGATCCACTGGAGTAATCTCGGTTTCGCTTCCTTCTTTGTTAGTAAATATTTCAAAGCAGCATGATCAGAATACATAATGACCTTGGATCCAATTAGATATTGACGAAATATTTCCAAGGAACTAACAAAAGCAAGCAATTCTTTTTCAGTAGAGGAGTAATTCAATTGCGCATCATTCAAAGTGCGACTAGTGTAGTAAATAACATGTGGATCTTTATCCATTCGCTGTCCTAAAACAGTACCTACAGCATAGTCTGATGCATCACACATTAATTCAAATGGAAGAGACCAATCAGGAGGCATGATTACATGAGTAGATGTCAGTTTATCCTTCAAGGACTCAAAAGCATGCAAACGTTCATTATTGAAAACAAATGTAGACTCCTTGGTCAAAAGGTTACATAGAGGACGACTAATTTTTGAAAAATCTTTTATAAAGTGCTTATAAAAACCTGCATGACCAAGAAAACTCCTCACACCCTTCACCGAAGTGGAAGGTGGAAGGTGGAAGTTTAGCAATTACTTCAATTTTAGCCCTATCTACTTCTATGCCTTTATCAGATATCGTATGTCCTAGCACTATTTCAGATTTCACCATAAAGTGACTTTTCTCCCAACTAAGAGTTAAATTGGTCTCAGTGCATCTTTTCAAAACGCTAGTTAAGTTATCAAGGCAGTGGTCAAAAGAATTACCAAAAACAGAAAAAGCATCCATAAATACCTCAATATACTTCTCTAGCATGTCGGAGAAGATTGACATCATGCATCTTAGGAAAGTGGTAGGGGCGTTGCACAGCCCAAAAAGCATTCTTCAGTAAGCAAATGTTCCGAAGGGGCATGTGAACGTTATCTTTTATTGGTCCTCTGGAGCTATGGCAATTTGATTGTATCCTAAAAATCCATCTAGGAAGCAATAATAAGCATGTCCCGCCAAACGCTCGAGCATCTGATCAATGAACGGCAAAGGAAAATGATCCTTTTTAGTTGCCGTGTTGAGCTTGCGGTAATCTATGCACACTCTCCATCATGTTGTCTTCCTTGTAGGAATCAACTCATTGTTCTCATTAGCTACCACCGTGATCCCAGACTTCTTTGGCACAACATGGACCGGACTCACCCATTTACTGTCAGATATAGGGTATATGATACCAACCTTAAGTAGCTTTAGGACCTCTTCCTTCACGACCTTTTTAAAGTTCGGGTTAAGTCTTCATTAAGTCTCTCTAGACGGCTTCATACCTTCTTCTAAAAGAATGTGGTGCATGTATGTGGCAGGGCTTATTCTTTTAATATCCGCTATGGTCCATCCAATGGCGGCCTTATGTTCTTAGAGTACCTTCAACAACCTCTCTTCTTTTTCTGACTCTAGGTCAGAGGCTATAATCACTGGGAGAGTATCATTCATCCCTAAAAAGGCATATTTGAGGTTGGATAGAAGTTGATTTAGTTCTAGTGCAGGGGGAGAACTCATAGATGGGATTAACGACTTGTTGATCTCATCTTCTATTTCAGCACTTACTTCCTCAATATCAGATTCTTCTTCTGAAACTCCAACCTGTTGAAATTCTTTATCATCTTCAATTACATTACAAACCCAATCTAGCAGTTCTTCAGATATTTCTTCTGACAATTCATCTTGTACTGTCGATTTCACCATTTCAATTGAACTACACTCAGCCAAGTAACAATTAGCTGAGTAACAATCATCTGCTGCTTCAGGGAACTTAAGAGACTCAAAGACTTTAAACTCTACCATTTCATCTAACACGGTCATTGTTAGCTTTCCATTCTGGACATCTATAAAAGTCTTTGCTGTTGCCATAAAAGGTCTTCCCAAAAGAATAGGCTTGCAGTTTCTATCTTTAGCTCCTTCATCTATGTCTAGGACAACAAAATCAGCAGGAATGATGAGATTATCTACCTGCACCAAGACATCTTCAACATAACCCCTAGGGTATCTGACGGAACCATCGGCCAACAAAAGTGACATGGTTGTCTTCTTCAGGTCATTCAATCCCAGTTGCTCACAGATAGTGAAAGGCATTAAATAAATACTGGCTCCCAAATCTAACATGGCTCTCTCCAAAGTTGTACCTCCAATAGTGATGTTGATGCAAAAACTACCTGGATCTTGTAATTTTGGCGGTAACGACTTTTGAAGGACTACATTAGCACTTCCGGTCATGAATTCTTGATGATTCTCCACAAATCTTATTTTGTAGGTATGAAGACTCTTGAAAAACTTGGCGTATGCTGGCATCTTCTGAATCATCCAGTAAAGGCAAGTTGACGTTGACTTTTGAAAGAATGTCTTATATGTCTTTATCTTGCTCTTTTGCAATCTCCCTAGGAATGGAATTGGAGGAATATATGGATTGGTTGACTTATGTAAGAGTGGTGAAACTTTGGATTTTTCCACCAGTATCCTCTTCCTTCTAGGGCATGATGTTATCTTTTGAAGGACCTGAAACAGTAGCAGATTTATCAGAAAGTTTTGCAGGTCTATTATCAGTTAGAAACTTACCATTTCGAAGAATTGTCATAGCCTTTGCTTGCTCAGTGAAACTTGGAAATTTTCCATGTTCCATCTTTTGTTGAGCCTCTACTAATTGCCTAACTTGAGTTTCTGTCTTCTTCAATGAAGCATGAATATTCTGAAATTGTACCTCATTACGTTGGTTCATTTGCTGCATTTGTTGGTTTTGTTGATTTAACTGTTGCTTCAATCGTAGGAACATATCTTCTATTGAAGGCTTCTTGGGTTGGGATTCAAAATTTTGTTGAGCACCGGTGTTAATCTGCCTTTGGTTGCTATTGTTGTTGTTGCCCCATTGGTTTCCAGTGCCTAGATTATTATTTCCCCATTGGTTTCCAGTGCCTTGATTATTGTTGGACCACGAAAAATTGGGATGATTTCTCCAACCTGGATTGTAAGTGTTGGAATATGGATTATTCCGTGGTCTGGAATTATAGTTGTTCATGGCTTGAACTTCTTCTTCTTCTTCTCCAGGTCCAGGACCTTCTACTTGGTGTTCACCCATAAACACCTTTTGTTGCCAGTTCTTCAGTTGTCCTATATCAGTAGTAAGAGTATCCATCTTCTTCAGCATCTATGTCATCTGAATGGAGCTTTCCATGTTGGCATCTACTGTATAGATTCCCTTCTTCCTCCTGGAATTTTTGTGACGAGAGTTCTGGGCCAACTTTTCAAAAATAGCGTATACCTCCTCAGGTTGTTTATCATACATGGATCATCCACATGCATTGTTCACTAAAAGACCTGATACTTCAGTCAAACCATCATAAAATCACTAACATAGCTGATTAGTAAAAAATCTGTGCTGAGGACAATCTCTGGTATATTTCTTGAAACGCTCCTATGCCTCATAAAAAGTCTCTTTGTCTTGTTGATAGAAACTTGAAATTCTTGCTCGAATTTTACTGGTTTTCTAAGGTGCATAATACTGATCAGTGAGTTTTTCCCTTACTTCATTCCATGTTCTCAAAGATGCTAGAGGTAATGTCAACAACCATGTCTTCGCCTCATCTTTTAATGTGTGTGGGATGCATCTCATGCTTAGCTAGCCTTCTATAATCCTATGGTTAGGTAAGGACTGTATTGCTGTGTAGAACTCTCTAAAGAACAAAAGCACATCTTCATTTGGTAGACCTCGGAACACAAACAGCTGGTTGTAATGGCTACTTCTTAGTTCATAATTCCTTGCTGCAAGTTCTAGCACAATACACAAGGGATGGTTGCTCACAATTGGCCTACTCTAATCCTTCATAGTTCTGATGGGTTCTGGTTCTGGCTCATAAACCAGATTTGGAACAAAGTTAGGAATGGGATCAAGACCCTGATTGAGCCTTTCTTGGTTCTTAGGTTGCTCATCTTCCATTGCTTGATTTCTGATGCGATCAATGTTATCATTCAAAGGTAACAATTCTCCCTGCTGAGATCTTCTACCTTGCATCTACTGTCAGCACCTGAAACAAGAAAAGACAACTCACAAGTAAACTGCGAAAAGAAAGAAAGAAAGAAAAAGAAAAAGAAAAATCTTAAAAGCTAAAAATTAATGACTCGACTACCTAAACTAAAGTAAACCTATTAACTAAAACTATAACGAGAATTAACCAATAAATTCACTAGTTCCCTGGCAGCGACGCAACAAACTTGATGGATTAAATTGTGTTATAAAAACCTAACTCGCAAGTGCACGAATCGTGAGATAAATACAGTAACAAGTAGGGATCGTTCCCACGAAGAAAAGTGATTTACCGATTACAAACTAATTCTAATTAAAGTTAAGCAAGTAACAGTATCCAAGAGATTTTGATTGATTGATTGATTGATTTAGAACCGAATTATCTAAGAAAGCAATTAACAAGAATATGTGAATGTGATCAAGAGGTGAGAGGACTAGGTCATCAATGCTTCCCAACTACGTTTACTCAATGCTTCGAATTGACTTTGATAAAAGATGTTAATCCAGTTAACGGTTCGTTCTTAAATTAAGTATGATTGTTACCGCATGGTCCTGGAATGAATCAAGTATTCTCAATTATAATTTACTTCAAAAACTTGAGAAATAAATTACAACCGAAAACCCATTAAGTGAATGAACAAGTGAACCAAAACTTACGTCCAAAAACTTAGGGTGGTTAATTTTACCCATTCAATTGAAGATTGGTTGAGAATGGTGAAACCCACGCGCATCTCAACCATTAAATTATCAAACAACCCTAAATTCATGCCTAGCATAAAACTATGCATTAACAAGAATAAAGAATTATGACATAGAATGAATTGTGAATGAATCAAAACTTGAATTAAGAAAATATAATCAATTCTAACAAAGAGTATTCATAGAGGCTCACATTGATTCCCTAGTATGGAGTTAGTTACACATAGCGGAAATAAAAAGACAAGAGATAGAACCCATTGAAAAACTTCAATAAATTCTTCAAATCTTTGATGTTGAAATCTTCTTCGTCTTCGAATCTTCTATGTGTCAAGATGAATGATAGAACTGTGTGATGAGTTGTGTAGTGAATGGTTTGTGTTCCGGAGGGTGAGCTAGTGTTCGAGCTAGAAAAACCATAAAAAAAACTTCTCAATATATATAGGCTTCCAATTCCTAGACGCAAAAAGACACCTTGCGCTGAATAGATTTGTCAAACCGCTGCGACTATCGCTGCGAAAGCCACAGCGGTATCGACAGCGGTCTTCTCGTTGTGACGGAGCAACACTGTGGCTCTGAGAGCGCAATTGGAAACGGTTGGGGCAGCGGTCTCTACTGTTGTTGGAACACTGTTGAACCGTTGTCCCGAAATTAGGAGCGGTTTGGACAGCGCCTTTGGCCTTTTGCTAAAAAGCCCCTGAGATCCTCTAAAATAGCACCTTTTTAGCTGACATTCTTCAAACAACCCAATTAGATCCAATAACCTGAAAATGCTCAAACACACAAATTAAACCCCTAAAAAGACTCGAGAAATAAGCAAATGATTGGAGGAATGGGGATCAAAACATATACAATAAATGACCGATCATGTTCCCTAGCTCTATTTGCATTTTGGATATCATATATATTCACATAGGCTATTTGATATCTTCATTTAGAAATAAGTCTTGTGTGGCTAGGGTGGCTTGGTGCACAATCAATTGGACTAGGTTCACTTTTAAAGGCCTGCGGGTAGTGGAGGGTTATAGTCCGAGAATGGTTGAGGTCAACCTAGGATGTAAACATCATTACAATTAGTGGATTCTAGGTTCGTGTGTAGCACACATAACAGCCCGTGGTTTTTCCCTATTGAGGGTTTCCACTTAAAAATCAAGCGTCTTTTAATTTCCGCACTTTTATGCTTGATTTATCAAATTGTCTAGGTTGGGGTTATTTTCGTAAAATTGATTAAATGCGAAAATTTGTAAAAAGGGTTAAAATCTATTCACCCCCTAGATAATATTAGAACACACCGTCTAAAATATTAGTCGATCATTTGCAACGCGCAAACCCCTAGTTTCTAAAAATTCTCCCATAACAACGTGCACGGTATGTGTATTACGAAATATTAGACTTTTCGCAACTCGCATGATAGGTTTGTTGCTAGACATCAACCTTTAGCAATGCGCAAACCAATAGTGTTGCTAAAGAGTCTCCTACAACAACGAACATGCTATGTGTGTTGCAAAATATTAGATGCTTTTGCAACGCACATGGCATGCGTGTTGCAAAATATTAGATTTTTTCACAATGCACAAATAACCCGTTGCTAAATAGACTCATATGGCAACGCTCATGATATGTGTGTTGCCAAACATTAGTTTTTTTAACAACATGCGCGTTTGTACGTTGCTAAAAACACACTTAGTGTATGTTCGGTATGGCTTTTGAAAGGATCAAAATCGCAATTTTAATGCTATAAGCTATTTTGAAGTATTTTTTAGTTGTTTGGCAAAACTCTATACAGCTTTTTTAATATATGAATTGTCTCAATTACCCTTTTAAAAAGTCATTTTATATCTACTTGGAGAAGCCTAAAATTTGGGCTTTTCCAAAAAGCTTTTTTTGAGCTTTTTTAAAACATATGAATTGTCTCAACTACCCTCTATAAATTTTATATATTCCACCATAACTCTTTCATTATAAATACATTGTCAATACCTTTTTTGTAATTCACTGAACCAAAAGTTATTTTTAAAAATACATTGTCAACACCTTTTTTGTAATTTACACAATCAAAAGCTTTTTTTTGTTAGAAGCTCTACTACCAAAAGATCTACTCTAGAAACTCTACTTGAAAAGCCATACCAAACACACTCTTATAGCAACGTGCACAAACTTAATGAAATAACAATGACAACGTACATCTGTTGTGCGTTGCCATATGTGCTCAATTATTGGCAACAATCGCATGTATGTTGCCATAAGTAGTTTCAACAACACACATTTTTTACGTGCTACGATAAATAACTTTTGGCAATGTGCTTTATCTGCGCGTTGTGATAGATGACTTTTAGCAATGTGCACAGCCCGTGCGTTATTTTTTGAATGTTGCTAAAAGTGAAATTTCTTGTAGTAAAAGATAAGAACAACTACAAATAAATCTAAAATATAAAATTCATTAGATTCATTTACAACTCTTATTTACTACTCAAATGTCTAAGTACAAGATATGATCATATAAAGTCCAAATAAACGATATTTTTTAAGTGGTAAAACCTTCAAAGAGGAAATATCCACGGGTCGAATCTACAACCATGGCAATACAATTCACTAGTTGAATAGAAAGTATGCAATCAAGTGATCAAGCTACCTTATTACATTACTATTGTCATGTACAACTTCTGTTCTACCCTCGGGCCTTTTACTAGCAAATATTTGTTCACACTCAACCTAGATCTTGCAAGATCTTATTGATATTTTAACCTTAAACAAGACATGATCTATGTGTTCATGAAATGAATCATAACATCTAAAATGCTAGATTAAACATCATAGACGAACTAGATCTGCAATTAAGCTCAAATAGAAATTTTCTAGTTATAAATCAAGGTATATTCACTAATCCATGTTATCTAGGTCAAATAAAAAATAAATCAAAGTAAAAAAAGTCAAGTATTCACTGCTAATCAAATCAAAACAAGTTTAAGTTCATAGAATACCTTGATAAGTGAAGAGGACCTTCACAAAGTAGAGTAAAATCACTCTAAGACCTAAATAATTGACTTTGAAAATGATTGGGCTTAATTCTACCTTGAAAGATGAAATCCTCGCTCTTTAAATCACTCAATTTGGCTCAAAAACGAGTGAGAAATCGCTAAATAAAATTTGGTGCACGGGATAAATTATGTAGACGCAATTGAGAGATCTTGGCGTGACACTTCTAATGCCAAGGCCCTAGGCACGAGAACCATTGCGCCAAGGCTTACGTCTTGCGTGCCTAGTAGGCATGCAAGACTTGTTGCACTGAGGAATGTGAGTTGTGCGCCTATTTGGCGCAACAGGCCTTGTGCCAACGCAACTTGTGTTACGTTGGCCGAGAGTTAGTTTTCGTGCGAGAATTCTCTCGCGGAGCAACTCTCATTGTGCCGGCCGAGACCCCTTTTTGGTGTGGGAATTCCCACTCCAATGCAACCTTGTTGCGTGGGCAGCAAGGTGGTTTCGGTTAGAGAATTCCCACGCCAATTCACAACTTCGCTAGATTCGGCCGAAACTCGAATCTAGCCAATCTCGTGACTCGAAAAAACAAATTTGGTTTCTAACCAAAACCTAGAATGTCCCAAAAGTCTCGAAAACATTTCGAAACACATTCAAATTTTCTAAAATACCCCTAAATCCCACAAGTGAACCTAGAAAGCCTAGGAAACAACTGAAATCACTTTGATAAGACTCTGAATCGCTCGAAACTCATCTAGGGACAAATCCATACATGGTTGTATTTGTAATTAACAGAAAATCTCAAAAATACAATTTTCATCTTGAGATTACCAACCAAACAAAACACAAACACTAAAACACATATGCACAAACACATTCAAACATACCATTTCTTAAATCTAATTCCTAGAACATGTTCAACTAGAAATTTAAGCAATTTACAAACAAATGCAAGTACATACAATGTGAATGTGTGTGCTACATATAAATTGTAAAACGATGTAGGGACACAAATGCATGATATGTGTGTGTGTGTTTGTGTGTGTGTGTGTGTGTGCGTCCTATGCCTTGCAAGAGGTTAAGGTCTCAATACCTAGATATCCGTTGAAGAACCCAACCTCTTGAAGACTTGTTTACATGAGAATCCGCCATCCGCCATCCGCCTTGAAGCTCGAAACCACATGAACCACCTAGGCAAATACTCATTACAAACAAAGAGTATTTTGATACGGAATCAAGCCAACAAAAATCTAAACCTTACAGCTGTTTTTTTTTCCTTCATGAAATCGATGTTAGTTTAAGGAAAAAATCAAAAGGCAACGAAGATTTGGGAAAGAGTTTTTGGAAATTTCGAGCTTATGTTTCAATCTCTTTGGAAAACTTCAAGGTGTGTAAATCTTCTATTTTAATAGCATTATTGTGTGTTTTTATATGATATTCTTGAGGGATCTTTGTTCTTTTGAAGAAATGTTCAAACTTTTTTTGAAAAAAAAAAAGGAAAAAAAGAAAAAAAAAACACGATTTCAGGTGCTTGTTTTAGATACCCATTGATTTCATTTTTGGCTCCACATTTTTGGTTGTATTTCACGTTAAGCGTGAATAAATTGGGTGTTTCACATTAAATGTGAAATACACCCTTATTTTGTTAAACCATTTTTTTTTAACGGCCAACATGAAATACAGTGGGTATTTCACGTTAAATACCCCTAGAAAACTTTAAATACTCAATTTGTTTTTTAAAATAGGGGTAATTTAGACATTGTACCCTCAATATGATTTAAAACATGAAAAACAGTACATGTAGATTAAAAACGAATTGTAATAGTTGTCGTTAGTTTTGCAAATTCCCCTTTAAGATTTGCCAAATATCCCAAAAAAAATCTTGAAAGAGCTTCTAACATAATAATAATAATAATAATAATAATAAACTCTAAGCCATACCAAACACATTCTAAAGCTTTCTGTTGGATTCTTTTATCTCTCACTTTTTTCTTTGTCATATATATAAACTCTTTGTGCATATTATCATATTTATCCAATTTTCATGGGTACCGATGCTACCACCCATAAATATGATTTACACACTTATATTTTATTAAAATAATTAATTACAAAATACCTAAACTCAAATTGGCCAATAAGGATAAATTTTTTTAATTAAAAAAATAAAGCAAATACTCTATACACGTATCCATTAGTACACCCATCTCCTCCATTGTTTTTCTTCTTTTTTTTTTATGCTAAGGCAAGATTTTTCTAAATAATTAATTACTTTTGCAATTACGGAGTTCTTGTTTCATCCTTTCATGTTCCATGGTATTATGCTTTTTTTTTTTTTTTAAATAGCGAAGGAGTCACTAAAATTTCTTCTTCTTTTTCATATATATATATAAAATAAAATAAAAGAAGAAAGAATTTCTTCTTCTTTTGGAGATGCAATAAGTTGTATTCTCCTTTTGCAAGGTATGTCCTCAATTCACATGGGTTAGGACTTAAGTGCATAAAACATATAAAATATCCATCAAGTAATTAGGTCCTGCAAACTTTAGATGGAGCATGACCAAGGATCCATAAATTTCAGATTGGATATATATTGACATACAACTGGATTTCAGTTGATAGTTGAACAATGATATTTCTTGCGTTGAATATTTGATATATATTTTTTATTTCTGTAGGCTTCTTTTGGGACTTTGTATAGGCTTTTTCTTTG